>VWZS01002665.1:252929-305879 GCA_013397075.1 Rhabdornis inornatus | reverse complement strand
GGCCGCCTCCTCGGGCCTGTACCGGCCCGAGCCCACCGCGACATCGCGCCGTGCCCGCTCAGCGTGTCACGACTTCCCGTCACGACACCCTCGCTCCCCCAGGCCTGTCAGGGCAGGGAGGTCGCGGGGGGGGAAGACGCTGAGGGCAGTTCCGGGGCCCCTCCGGCGGCGCCACCAGGCCGCCCCCGACGCCTCGCGCGCAGCACCCGCGGCCTTCTGGGCGCGGTCCCGTGTCCCGCNCCACTGCCTCCACGTCACGCGGGAGCGCGCGTGCGCTTCCAACCACTACTGCCCTGAGGCGATTCCCGCCGGCTGGGATCGCTGAGGTGCGAGAGCTGCCGTGGGACCCGCCTCAGCCCCGCCGGGCCCTCAGCTCAGCCCCGCCGGGCTGGGATCACGCCGCCGCCTCCTCAGCCCTGCCAGAATCGTGTGGACGTGTTCCTGTGTCACCTGCTCCAGGTGACCCTGCCTTGGCAGGGCTTTGAACTAGATCTTCTCTAGAGGTCCCTTCCAACTCCTTCTACTCTGTGATTGTATGTGTACCCGTGAATTCTCGTTCTGGAGCACTCCAGCCTGTATCTCACCTTCAGCCTCTTGCGTCCTCTTCTCACCCTCTGCGGTACCCCAGTGCCGCCTTCCCTTTGCCTCAGCCTCTTCAGCCCCCATCCCTCATTAGCTGTGTAATTATTGCCTGCCTCAATTACATCAGTCCCAGTGCTGAGGTCTGGCTGCAAGCTGGGAATTTTCTGTCACAACAAGTTCTCATATGTGGGAAAGATCCCTTTCCTCATGATGCTTTGCTCCGTTTCAGGCAGTTTTTACCTGTGCCTCCGCTGCTCAGAGTGAGGATTAACATGGCAAGGCAGAGCTGAAGTGTGAGGGACACTTGTATCTTCACTGTCATAGTAATCTCAGGGCTGTGCAGATACACTGAGAGATAAAAACCAGAAGCTTGTCTTGTGTGCCTCTTGCTATGTCTTTGCTTCAAGTTTACTTTATTTAGTTAGACTCATGGAAGTTCTTTTTTTTCCTCCTTCCTTCAAAACCCACTACTTTACCTAGCCTTGAGTTTAAGGTAGAACTCCTCAATTCCCTAGCTATTCTTATTTTCTGCTATAAACATGCTTAGAATCACAGAATCATTAAAATTGGAAAAAATGTTAAGATTGAGTCCAGCCTTTCCCCCAGCACTGCCAAGGCCACCACTAAACCATGTTCTCAAGTGCCACATCCACACACTTTGAACAGCTCCAGGGATGGTGACTCCTAATACAGCACAGCAGTTCCATCTGCTCTCTCTTGTTTGAGCAGTTTTCTTATTTTTGTTTTCTGCACATAATCTTTATCCATCTCCTGCCAACCTCTCTCCCCATCAGTGTTTTTACAATTTGAAGACCGTATGGGCAATTACCCATTTATCTGGGCACTTTTGTCCCTGCTGTGATGGGAAACCCCTCTGTGAGCACATTTAGAAGCATTTACACTCAATGCACTGCAGACGTGTCTTATTTCTGCAGTAATGCCTGCTTCTTGTCCAAGCTTTTCCCAACACTTTCCCTCTTAGGTGACTAAGTTTACTACACCTGAGGATGCCACCTTGTAAGCAAAGCCTGGCCCTGTTCAGTCTTCTCCACTCCAGATGATCCCTGCGATGTGGAGCCAAACAGCCCTGGAAGTGCCCGAGACACATGGCTTCACTTTGCTGAACATTCCTGTCTTGCCTGAGTGTGAAACAAGCCCTGTGCAACGGCAGAAAAATGTGTTCTTTGGCTTTTTTCCCCCTGCGGTGCCTCTCTGGCAGGAGGGAAAGGTAGAGCAGAGGGGAAGAAGAGGGAATGTGCTCCTTTACTGCTGGTTTTAAAGACACCAAGAAGGAAAAGATTAAATCAGACCAGCAGCTCTCTCTTTGCCCACTATGAGGATGTGTCCCAGCACCTGTGTTGGCTGAGCCACAGAACTACAAGCAGAGGAGAAAAGTTGTTGTTGTCTCCTTCTCTGATTTTTACAAAATCCTAGAGAGGAAGAGCAAACCCTTCACATTCTTTACAGCCACACTGCAGGATCACAACCCACTGCTTTGTCTCCTCTGCTCCACTTTTTGAGCAGGTTCGTGTCATTTGTGTTCCTCTTCCCACTGTGACACATGCTGTGTGTGACAGTGACAGGAATGAAGCTGTGGGTACCTCAGAGCCAACACAGGAGGAAGGAACAGGGAAATCCATGGCCAGGGAATCAGACTGCAGCAGGGAGCTGCTGCCAGAGTTGTTTGTGATGGTATCAAGCACTATCATCATCATCATTAGAAATACTTTTAATAAATATTAAACAGTTTTAGTAAGTACTAAGCCTTTTCAATTCCTTTCCTGCCCACAGGTGCCATGGACTAGTAAGGTTCCAACTGTTCTTTTCCCTGAAAATCATTCAATTTGATTCCACCTTGCTGTCCCTTAGAGCTCTCCTGAGCCTCCCCACAGCTTTGGGCTTTGGCTGTGCTGCTTGCAGATCATCCAGACATGTCACTTCTGTTCCCAAGGAGTCGCTGTAAAATTTGCTGGTCAAAGATTCTATTGTTTCCACCCAGTGTCCAGAGCAATGCCACTGTGTTGTTCTTCTAGAAACATGGAAGCTGTTGTGTTTCTCATTTAGATACAGTTTTGAATTATGTTTTAAATCTGTCCATGGAAACTCCATTCCAGGGGTTATTTTGTTGACTTTCTTATCCTACACCAACTCATATTTTCCCCACTTTGCCACATTTTTTATTTAAAATGAACACTTTTGGATTTAATAAGCACTCTTCTGTGAGGTTAACATCTACCTGCCACATGATTATTACCTTTTTTTATTACCTCTGTCAAACTGTGCACCTGCTGAAATCATCTTCTGCCAATACATTCTCGATCCTCCTGCATCTCTGTTGCCAAATGCTGTTTCAACACTGACCTGCAGCTCCAAACTTCAGCTCTGAATACGTTCAGGCCTTGCCTCTGGTGTTGTCACCCCAAGTTTTTATCAATTTTCTGCTTTTCCATTTTTATTTCAGCTTTTACATTTATATTAGGAAGCCTTTTATCATCCCCTTCTGACCTGCAGTCCACCTGGCTCAGGGAGAATTTGAGCTTTTTTTCCATCCCATCCCGTCCCGTCCCATCACCACCAGACTGGGAAGCTTTTCCCTGTCACTCTGCTCTTTCATCCCTAAAACTCCATGTTCTGCTGCTTTTTCAGCTTCTTGTGCTTTGAAAAACAAATCTAATATCATATATAGACATAATCCAATATTCCCTGAGAAGGTCTTTACCCTCAGATCTCATGATCCCTGAATATATATACAAGGGGGTTGTTTTGGTTCTGTGCCCAGCCATAAAGGGATGGTCACTGCTCTCTTCAGCTTGACCCTGTGTATCTGCACAGGGAGTGATGCCAAGCACAATCCCATAACCATCACTGGACCAAACATTTAATTCATGTGGGTCTCTCCCTGAGCCACACACAAACTTCCAGAGCCTTTCTGCCCACAGCAAAATAAGCATTACACAAGGAGCTGTTATGTGGTGGTGGTGTCCTTCCTACAGACACGCACATAATTCTTGTCTTTATGCCTGAGCTGCTTTTTAAATTCTTATTTCTACTTTATTAAAGGATTTTTTCCCTTTTACATGTCCTGTAGAAATAGGGACTTTTAGTCCTTTAAACTGCAATTTTCTACTTTGTTGCTGATTGACTTCACCAAAGACATCTCTAATGATCACCAGAACGACATCTTTACTTTTTTTCAGCTGCAGTATCTTACTGTCATCCCTGTAGCTCCTTTAATTCCGTGCAAAATCACTCCTTTTCTGCCTTCAACCCCAAAATGCATATTCTCTGCCTCTTGATGTCTTTCAAGATATCACTTTTGATCTCTTTATTCCTTATCAGCTTCCTAATAATTCTCCATACTTTTTCCACCTCCCAGCTGATCTCCCTTGCTGCCCCTCTCACACCTACCCTTAAGGTTCTACTTTCTTATCTTTATCTTTTCAAACATTTCCCCCTTTCCAAGGGGTATCCTGTTCCTCTATGCATTTTCAAACCAGACAACCCATTTTTACATCAGATCTAGCAAGTGAATAAAAATACACTTAAATACACCAAAGTTTTTTCATTCTGGAGCAAGTGTAGAATAGAAACACCACTGGAGCCAACAGGAATTTGGAGCAGGAAAAATGTCATGGACTGAGCAGCCTCCACATGCTGCTGCTTTTCTAGAAATACTCTAATTTGAAATAGATCCCAAGTGCTAACGACATGGGTGCTGTCATCACTGGAGGACCAGGGGTTGGAAGTTGTGATTCTTTTTCTGCACCACTTTTGGCATTACAGTAATGACCTATTTTACCCAAAGCAGGCACATGAAGTGACACCTCCACTAAGCAAGGAGCAGCTGAAGACCACCAACTCAACACTGCATGCAGGGAGAGCTCTCCCAAAGCCACATATCCCCACAGATAAGAGATCTGGCAGTGAGAATTTCCTTACCCAAACAGTGTTTCAGATGAAAACTGGTGAGCCACACACAGGGGCAGCTCCCCTCACCTTGGCAGGTAGTAACTTGCTGCCAGACCTCCCCGCTGGGATCGTTTTGCAGCCACAAAAGCTCATTTTTGGCTGCTGCATGTGCACTGCACATCCCTGCCATAAGCAGCCTGGCTGGACTCTGGCCTCTGTGCTGTACGAGAGCAGTGCCATGCCTGTGAGCCTTGCTGGGAAGACAATTGAACAGGAATTTAAAGCTTTTTTGATGAAGGCTCTTGCTGGAAGACCTCTAGAGCTCTAGAGCTGGCTCACTCTGGAAAATCTTGTCAATTGGCTTTTCTTCGAGATGGCTCAGCTGCAGCTCAGGCTCCTCAGAACATCCGCCTTGTGATGCTGCAGGAGGCCTGGAGAACCAGATGCATCTCCTTGGAGGACAGATAAAACACTTAATTCCTGTTTTGTAGAGACGAGTGCAATTCCCTGTGTTTATGATCCTGGTGTATGAGAACACCCCAGGCAGGACAGAGCTGTGAGTGGTGTCCATCTCCGTGAATTCGTGCAGTGGTGGTGCTGAGTGCCTGCTCCCTTCATCGGAGTGATTCCTTGCACTCACACATGAATGGGAAGTGGCCGGGACCAATGGATTATTCACTTCATGCCATTTGTAATGTCACAGAGCATTCGCATCAGGTGTTATTTCAGAACAGCTCACCCTGCAATGCTGAAATGACCCATTTCCCTTCACAGGAGAGACCTGAACATACCGGCTGCATCTGCCAAGATGATCTCTATAGCTCCTTTCCAGCTGTTCTCCAAAACACTGTGATAAACCACTTCTAGCAGGGCTGTGCTCCACAGTCACTAATGCTTTGTACTGGGAGCTAGCAGTAAAACTCTGCCTTATGATAACATCTGCCACTAATTCTTGCAGGGGGCAACAAGACATCAAGAGTTTCACTGCTCTCTCCCCTCACCCTGTAACACTGAGATTTCCCAACCAACAGCATCTATTGCCTTCCCCACGCCTACTTCCCTCTTTCCCATTTGCAGCCACAGCATATCCATCCCTGCAAGCTGGACCAGCAATTTGGACAAATTCCCCTATGGAAAGGACTGAATGGAGTGGGAGCTGTTTTATTTCTGTTGCCATTTCAGCACAATTTAGCAGCTGGAAATGAGAAGCTGGTGCAGCATGACAAAGTTTTCCACAGTCAGCATCCCTACAGCAGCATTTAAAGAAGCAGGAGTTATTTCACCAAACGACAGATCCACAATATTTCACCAAAGGTGGCAATGGAGCCCCTTGAAAAATACAAGGGTAGACAACCTGAGATTTCCTTGGATATTGTGATTTAGTCACACTTCTGGAAGCTGAGTTAATCAATCTGTTGCTGCTGTTCTTTGTCCATCACTGGTTTTCCTCCAATGGATTCTTGCAGGTTGTCTATCTCAAGAAAGCCAAGCAGGATCCTCTGGACTGAAGCCTCTTGGTCCCCAGGCTCCACCCTACAGTTGTTTCAGGTTGCCCGTGGCCCCAGGCACAGCAAACCTGGAGTTCCTGTCAGTGTGTGGGGTCTCGTGCAAACCTTGGGGCTGGCACCTCATGAAAAACCAGGAGTGTGTGAAGAGCTCAGGCTCCTGCTGATGGTGCTTGGCTTCACATACTGCTCAGCTGGCAGCTTTCAGGCCAACACCTTCCAGAGAGCAGAAAGGCCATGTTCCAGTTCCCAGCCTGACTGGGAGAAGCAGGAGCTTGGAGCACTTGCCAGCCCAAACACCTCCCAATGGATCCACCCCCACGTAGAGCCCAGCATTCCTGGCCCAACTCCAACCATGCAGCATCCTGCCCTCACATATGACCAGCAGCCAGCTCTATACAGGTGGTTCAGTGCCTCAGGGCCAGGGGTGTTGGATCTAAGGGCACAAAAGCATTCTGGGGAGGTCTGATTTTGAGCTTCCTGCTCCCAAAGTTAAACCCTCTAGAATGTGTGAAAGAAACCAAGCATACAGGCTTAGCTAACAGCTTCTCTGCTCTGCCCAGGACACTTCTGACAAAGCAACCATCTTCAGGGCATCTAAACAACTCATCATGGGACCACATGCAGCAGACAATCATGGCCACCCTCTGGCAACAAGATGCCAACATCTGCAATTGGCTTTAAATGTTTTCAGAATGCTCAGCAAGTTAAGGGAACTTTTTAGAGACCCTGTTTTTCCTTTATCAGTCTATAGGGTTGGAACAAAAGCTCTGTGGGTCACAGCAACAACTGGTCTAAGTTACTAGTGGCTTAAACCTGCCTTGTGCACACTAGAAACCATCCCTGCAGAGGAATCCCTTCTCCTGAGCCTCTCCTCTACCTACCTGCCATGTCCTGCACCAGGGAGGGCTGATCCCAGGCAAAAAACCCCAGGAGCTGGACTCCATGACCCTGATGGGTCCTTTCCAACCCAGCATATTCTAGGATTCTATGAAAAGACACTTCCACACACCAAGATCTGCTCCTGGACCTAGGCTTTTTTGGAAAATAAGGTAAAACCTGAACATGTTGACACAAGCAGAGAGAGCACAGCATCCAGGATCAGTGAATTTCCTGATCTCATTCCCAGAAATGGCTGATCCCTTTCTGAAAACCCTTTCCTACAAAGAAACCAGCCTTAGGCGGACACCTGGCCTGAAAATATGTTGTTTGGTGGCTTCAGGTTAGGGGACATTCTCAGTAATAAAGAGGGATGTAAGCAATGCATCTGCTCCTTGTCTGTCCTTCCGACAGTGCCCCAGCCTAGGGAAAAGAAGGGTTCCCAGCAGTAGGAATGGTTCTAATGCCACTCTTCTCTGCTGAACTGTGTTAACTCCCCACCATACTCAGGAGCCTGCACACAAGATGTATTTAAATACGATCAAGACTAGGAGACAAAACCTCAGCATAACCTGCAGTATTCTTGGTGTAAACTTGCTGCCCTCCCTGGTGAAGCTTTGCTGTAACATTAGGCCAGTGACCAAAGCCCATCTCTCCTCAGACAAAATGAAGCTCTTGTAAATCACATTCCCACAGGAACCTGTTTTAATTAATAATTCCCTTTTCTATTTCATCTCTCTTACAGTTCTTTTGTATTTTAACACCCTTCACAAGAAACTGGTTACAACGATCTTCCATGAGCCGTAGCCTGAGGAGCCACAACCACCTGCAAACCTGTGCTCATCTAGAAGGAAACTGGAAAGCAACTGAGTGCAGTAAATACATGGCAAAGAACACAAGAGGAGCAGAAGAAGGAGCCAGGAGTTCTGCTCTTTGCAGTGACGTTGTTGGGAAGATGAAACTTTAGGTGACACACTCACAGCTGGAGACCTCAAGGCCTTGTGCATAAACTGCTCACAGCATCCAGCATGCAGCTGAACTGATTTAACTTCAGAGAAGCCAAAACCTGCCATGCTGCAAGCCCAACTGTGGGTAATTCTGAAAAACCCCTCATGAAAATCTCTGAAAAGTCCCTTCCTGGCCTTTGCAGGACACTAACAGGGCAAGTTCTCGCCCCCTGGAATGTCTAACATTAAAGGCTCTACCAAAAAGGGGAGAGACTTTCTCACTTCACCTCTACCCACCCGCTGGCAATTCCCATTCCCTCCAGCCAGTGGTTTTCTAACTCTTTCAGCCAGAAGGTTTAAGCTCTCCAGACATTTCCCAGCCCTGACACACTGGATTCACAGGCTGTTCAAAGGCTCTACAGCAAGTTTGTCCTGTCCAACCCAAGGCAATGAGAGAGAGAGAAATCAGTCCTTGCACAGCTCTGCTGTTGCACACTCACATTCCCAGCAGGCTCTGACACTGCCCACCCTGAGAGGAATTCCATCATTTGCCCACACCGACTTGGCAAACATTTACCCTTATTTACATACAAACTGGCATCCATTTAATTCAACCATTTAACTGCTACAAACCATCAAGGCTCAAATAAATGCCTTTTGGCAGAAGAGCACCCACACGACCTTCTGCAGAGCTTTAACAGACACCCCTGGAGCCCTGGTGGGTGGGGGTTGCATGGGGACAGACCTTTTGGAGACCTTGAGAGCCCATCCAAACCTCTGGGCCCAGCAGCGAGCTGAGGCATCGCTGGATGTGGTACATGCAGATACATGAGCATATAGTAATGGCGAGAGTATTTTTTCTTTTTTTCTTTTTTTAACAAAACATCAGAGAAAAGTGTTTTATTGTTACTAAAAAAAAAATAACCAAACAATGCTCTAGTGTTTTAGGCCATGGATTCTCTAGCTCAGATTCATGGGGTGGAGCACGTTAACAGGGAAAGTATCTCCCCTCTGGCCACAACCAGGCACCTCCTCCCTTCCCCGTGGTGATCACATCACATCCTCAGGCAAGTACAGCAATTGTTTACATGTAAAAGTAAGATTATGAAAGTATTTAATTTATTTGTAGCCTTTCTTCCCTTTTTTTCTCTGTTTCTTTTTGTTGTTGGGTTTTGTTTGTTTGTTTTTTGTTGGTTTTCTTTTTTTCCCCAAAGAAGTGATTTAGCAGCTGGAAAGAAGACGACAGCATCATATGAGCAGTCAGTGCTGCAGACACCCCAGCAAATGCTCCACAGGTTACTCACGGTCCATGGCCCACAGTTTACAAACCACATTTCAGGGCTTCCCTAGCTGTGTAGAGTCCTTGATGGCAGATGTTCCTCACAGTGAGAGCCAGCAGGTCATCTTTGGTGGCTGAAGAGACACGCGAGGGCCTTCCCGTCCTCTGCAGTAGGGGGGCCTGGGTCCCGCTGGGCGCACGGGAAGGGCTCACACGGCTGCGGTTGTGCCCCCGGGCGTGCTGGCCCTGCACACACGGGCCGGGCCGGGCCGGCTCCGCGTCGCTCCTCCACCCTTCCCTGGGGCTGGGCTCCCCGTCCGGGGCTCTGGCTGCGCAGGTACAGAGGGCGCGGGGCTGTTGGATCTCGGCTCACACAGCTGCGACCTCCGGAGCTCCCAGGGTCACAAGTCCCCGGATGACACCACTAGTCCAAGTCACAGGAGACACGGCTGCCACATGGCTGGAGCAACCCAGCTGGGGTCGTCCACCCTGAGGTCATGTCCCAGCCTCGGGAACCAACTGCACCCACGTGGCCTCGCAGCCACCGGCTGCTCCCTGGCCAGGGAGTTTCTCGGCACAACAGCAACCCCTCTTTTCCTTTCTTTTTTTAAACAACAATTGCTCTCACCCTTCATTTTTGGTAGTCACACATACAGACACACACTATATGTACACAATTTGGGCCCGAGGACCTATGGCATGCCAAGGAAGCCAGCACCGCTGAGGATGGTGCACACATTCAGCAGCTGTCAAAGGAGAAGTCGTTTTACTTTCTTTTAAACTTGCAATGTTTGTCTTTATTTGTTCTTTATATTTTGAAAGTGAAAAGAAATAGTATTGAGTCAATTTCTTTTTTTCTTTTTTTTTTTTTCCTTTTTAAATATTTGTTCTATGTATTTACAAGCCTTAAAGTTGCTCTAAAGGTTCTCAAAGTATCACTAGTACTTTTTTCCCCGGGGTAGCACGGTTTTCAATGAGTTATTTTCAGAGCACTCTGGTCCGCAGCGGTTTTCTCAAATGCATTTTCCTTCTGATCCAAGGTTATGTATGGTTTGATTACTATTTTCTTTTTAAATTTCTGAAGCAAGCTGAGAGGCAGGCAGAAAAATCTGGTGACAATAAAAAAAAATTGATCTTGTCCTCATCTAGCTCACCCCAACCCCCTTCAAAGTTTTGTCTATTTATCATGCTTTGAAACAAAACTGAGGTGCGTATGAAGGGGAGGGAAATTTATTTCTCTGCTTTTGTTCTATTATACAATTTGTTTACAGAAACTGCAAATTTAAAAATTACACTGGCATTTGCAGTCCTTAAAATAATAAATTAAAAGTTTTCAACTTGTTTTTGTTTTTGCTAAACAGATTTGTTTTGTTGTGTGTTTTCCTAAGTATGAGTCCTTGTTTAAAAAGAAAAGAAAAAGATTAAAACAGAAAATATTTTCTATAAATAATACATGTATTTTGGTTTAGTGCTCCCGCCCTCAGGTTTGAAGTTTACTTTTGTGGGTTTGTTTTCAAGTACCTTTTTGCCTCCATGATCACATCGGTGTTTATCGGGTTTTACCTCTCCCACTGGTGCGTGTGTGGGGCAAAGGGGGTCTGCGAGAGAGAATTGGCCTTGCTGCACTGTGATTGGCGAAGATGTGAAACTTTTTAAAAAAATACTTAAATTGTTTCTTTTTTGTTTGTTTGTTTTAAATCTGTATTTAAGTTTTAATTATCCTCTGACTCCTCTTCGGCCTCCCGTAGCCACGTGAAGAACGCTGTGACAGATTTCAGCGCTACTCCTTTCCCGTTCTGCTCTGCTGGGTCCTTGCTGCTTTCCCACTTGTAGAAGGCATCCTCCGAAATGACCTCCTCATCATACAGGCAATCAAAAAACATCCGCAACAGATCTGCAGTAATGGAATAACGGAGGGAACATCTGTCAGCTGTGGCTGCGGACAGAGACCGGCTGCAGATAAGGGGATTAATACGACCTCTTGGCACAGGAGGTGGTGAGACAAGGAAAACAAAGGGCTCTTACTCAGTTTTTGCTTCCTGGCTGCTCACACTCAGGTGAGAGGGAAAACTGATCCCTCTGACACTGTCAGAGGAGAAGGAAAGCTGGGAAAGCAGCTGTGGGAATATGCTATCTAGAGATTGGCTGGCAAGCAGGACTCACAGCAGCCCACCTCCTCTGGACCACACGTCTGGATTCCCTCCAACTCCAGATTTTTGTGGCTCATCAGAAGAGATAATGCCCAACTAATGCCATAAAGGGCATTAAGGACAATCGTTGGATGTTTTGAGGCACTCTTGGATGTTGTGCTGTAGATTCCCTGGGAATCCCTGTTTCTTTGGCTACTCTCTTGCCTCTTGTCCCACAAGAGTTTTCTGTAGCATCTCTGGGACAAAACTCATCAGTTGACCAACGCATATTATTCCCTCCAAGCCCACAGACATCTGTGGAGTAGCAATGCAGTAACAACACTCATGCTCTCACATGCCCAGGTACTGCAAACTCAACAGATTATTTCTTACTGCTCTTTTTTTGCTTCCTTTTTATCAACAGAGGTTTGTCCTTCCTTCTGTGTGGCTGCTCACAGGAGCAACCAAAAGAAGAGCCAGCCTCTGGCCAAGCATTTGGGAATCTGAGCTGCTCTAAAAAGCTGGGATCTAGACAAGCTGAACCCACCCATACCAGCTTCTCTCATTAACTGCCTACAGGGTAAGGAAAAGTACATCTTCCCATCTCCCACCGAACCCCCTTCCCTTATGTGGGCTCAAATCCCCAGCATAGAGGCAACACTTACTAGGAGGTTGATCAAGTTTTACTATTGATGCTTGTAGTGCATAAAGTGCTTGTAGTTCCTTCTCTGTGTCTGAGTCCAGGTACTTGAGTAAGATGGGCACTCTCTGTTTGATAACAGCAGTGTCCACTCGGAAGCTGGAAGAGTCCGCTGAGGGGAGGAGGAGAAAGCAGGGTCAGCTTGGCACACGGCAACAGGGACAGGTCCTTCACTGGCTTTATTCATGCAAACAGCAATCACAAACACATTCAAGTGTAGGGAAACGGAGCATGAGAAATAACAGGAAGTATTTTTGGCTAATGGCTTGGTCCCTACAGTTTCCAAGTTCAGCCACTGCCTGCAGTGACCCCAGCTCTAGCACACACAGAAGCAGCATAACCTTACTTTGCAGTGCGAATTGTGTCTCCACAGGCAACTGTGTTTAGAAGGTTAGAAGGTTTTTATAAAATTCTTTTTTTTCTAGAAATACCAGGGCAGAAACAGAATCATAATTTGCACATACTAAAAAACCATAAATATATAAATAATGTATTTATAGACAAAATATATTAAAAATATGCATTAGAAGTCCATCAGCCACAAGGATAAATTATTCAGCAGCTTTCAAGTAGATCATACAACCCAATTAAGTGTTATTTTGAAAACAAAAGAAAAACCTCAGAGGCAAGGTCAAAATTTAAACCAGAGGATGATTTTCCTTACACAACAGGGAACCCTTAAACATTGGAAATTAAGTCCTGTGTCATGTCTCTGTTAACACTAGGTGGCATGAGCAAGATTCTGTTCCCAGAGAGAGGAAGGAGCTGGGCTGTCCCTCCCCTCCCTCACAAGGTGGAATCCAGCCCATCCCCTCCCCCAAATCACAGCTCAGAGCAGAACCAGACCCTTTACAAGCACCACTTTCTGCTGTGCCAGATGGCAACAGTAAAGTTAAAGAAAACCAAATGAACTGAGCAGATGTTTCTGGCTGCAGTGCTTTACTCAACGCCCCCCCCAGGGTCTGAGGCTCACGTGTCTGACTAGGGAGCCCTCCCTTTCCTGTGTTTCCAGCTGTATAGTCAGGCAATCCACATAAACCATTTCTCTAAAATTGAAACTTTGCATACAGAACTCTACCAAGCCTGAGCCCCAGGCTGGCTTCTTCCTGCAGCCCATGCTGGGGTGCCCACGCATCTTTGCTGACACAGGAGTGGAAATGTTAATTGCCTTAATGATGATCTCTGTCATTTCCACCTTCCTTGCAAAAATCAACAAACAACCTGGCATTACCCAGCGCTGTCTGAAACCCGTGCTCACACAAGGTCACTGGGACACACCAGGGTCACCTCAGGAGCACCACACCCAGCAAAGCACTTGGCTGTCATAGGGGGAAGGGACACCCTGCTCTCAGGCACAACCCCAAATGATGGAAAAGCCTTAGTGTGCGATAAAAACCAGCCTTGGGCAGGGAAATGTGATATAAACCTGAAAAATACCAAATACTTTGCAGGTTTGGTTTGTGTGGTGTTTACACTGCAAGTTACTCACCTATAATAGCTGCTTTACAAACTGCTGTCATTAAAGCTCTGAGGAATGTAGGTGAACTCATCTGGCTTTCATCTAGATTAGCCTGGAATCAAGAGTAAATGGACCAGTTAAAAACACTGCAAAACTCCAGCACTGAATCTGGCAGCAAGTCCAGGCTCAGCTGCTGCTGCAGCACAAACCCAGCTCACCCCTGCAACACTCAGCTTCCCCACTCACTCCTTGAAACTCCCTCAGAGATGTCAAGAGGCAGCACCAGTTCCCATGGGATCCATGTGCCACTGAACACCTCCACAAGGAGCTGTTTGCAGAACCAAACCAGCCACGCTGGGCTCCTGCAATGCCCTTATGCAGTCTCAAAGAGTTTCAGGCTTTTCCAAACCTTTATGGCGTGTTCCTTTGGTTGGACATTGTTTGCTTTGTAAAAGAAATTCAGGGAATGGCTGTGGAACCTGTCTAAGTGTGGGTGATCCCAGATTTCCAGTTCTGCTTTCATTCCACTCTCGACTCCTCTAACAGCAGTGGAAAAATGACATTTCTAACACACTGCTCTGCCACAGAAATAACTGAAGCTGACCAAGATTTAGTGTAGGCACAGATGTAAATGCATAGGTTGGGTATAATTTCAGACACTAAACATCTGAGTTAAATAAGGCAGCCAGAGACTGAGAGCAAAGACAGTGGGTTGACAGGCTTCTTCCTCTTTTTTTTCTTTGCTTTTATTTTCCCTTCCAGTGCCTGGCCCACTGCACTGGGAAAAGGTGCTCTCAGTGACTGTCCAGAATATTTTTACAGGAGGAAATTTGGAGCGGTCATGTTGGAAAAAAGTAGTGAGAAGCTTCTCTTCCCAATTTTCTGAAGAAACAATGCAGCAGTGTACATCTAAAATGTACTAAGTGGCAGAAGCAGGATATTCAGTGTTAGAAATTCTACAGTATTTAAAAGGTTACACAGTTGATACATCTAAAAGTCTTCTTTCCTGAAGCTGACTCTTATATACTGATTATATTTTAGATTTTAATTCTTTTGAAGTGTTGATTGTGCAGACCAAATCCTCGCAGTGACCCATACCTGAGATGTTCAGACCAGAACATATTTACAAAAGCAGTTAAACAGTCTGCAGAGAGGTGAAAATCTCTTTGTACCTCTACCCAATCAAAGATTTGTTCATCATTCGCCTTGTCCTCAACAATGAGTTTTTCCAGCTGCTTATTCAGCTCTTCCGCAGAGAGTTCTTTCTCTGAAAGTGCTTCTGAGGAACTGGAACAGTCAGACTCTGTGAACTCCAACTTCTGCAACACCACATGTGATGATGAGAATTAGTGAAATATACTTTCCTAGGCTGAATTACACCAGACCGAAGCAGGAAACTACATTTAATTCTGCTTTCTGGCATCTTTCAGCTGCTCAGTTATCGTTACAACAATATAAACCTTCCCTGTTCCAAAGGTTAGGAAGCATTTTACAGACACGTGGGAACTCCATTATCCAGCAAAGACAATGAGTCACCTCAGGCAGCTCCAGCCCTGAACAGCAGAGCACAAAATCAAGTGTGTGTTGCCCGGCTGGAGCTACAGGGGCTGGAATGCAACAACCAGAGCTGGCATTGGCTTGAAGAAATTGCAGTCAATGCCCCAGCTCTTTGAAAACTGTGACAGAAGAGCCGCAGTCCCCTCAGCAAGGCCCAGGCCATGGTAGTAATTTCATTTCCTGCAGCACTTCCAAAGTGCCAGAACAGGGAAAGGGATCACTCAAAGCTCCAAAGGGAGACAATAACTTCCTGAGGAGCAGGACCAGCAAGAGCTGAGGTGCCTCCATCAGTCCTGGCTCCCTCCAGGATCATAATCCAAGGTGGGATGAGTGAATAACTGCTACCATTAATTGTGGCCCTTCTGCCGATTGTCTGTCCTTGCTCCAAAACTCATTACTGAATGTTTTTTTCCCAGCTGGAGAAACAGGTCTCCTAGACGAAGCCAGGTGACTGGAGATCTGTGTCTGGGAGCAGCGGGGACAGGCTTGTCCTCCCTGTGCTTCAAAAGGTGGTGCTGAAATCATCTACCCCAACTTGGAGACACTTCACCCCATATTCCAACTGCACATAAGAATGGGAAATGATCTGAACTCACTTGTTCCATGAGAAAGGTATGTACATCCTCCCCTTCGGGCAAGTAGTCCTTCCAACTGAGGCCAGACTCCCTCCATAAGGCTCCCACTTTCTTATGGCTCTGAAACACAAGCAGTTTGTCCATTTAAAGAGCTGAGGGACACCCCGGGAGCTCACAGGGGCCGGAATGGTGCAGCTGTGTCAGGAGGAATAAAGGACAGTTCAGCCACCCAACAAACACCCGGCAATGAGTGAGAACATCTGGAGACCCCGTGCAAGAGACACCACGTGTGCAATCCCCCCGGGTATGCACATCTTGTCAGGTGGGCAGCGCCTTGTGACAGGGAATGGGCAAGGCAGAAGTGACACGGGGGGCTCGCAACGACCTCCGAGGTTCCCCAGGAGCAGTGACACGTGGAACAGGGCCCTTTCCCATGGCCTGACACAGAACTGCCATGGGTGACTCATCCTTCTCCTGACTTACTCTGTGACTCACGGTCCCTTGCCTCGACAGTAAGGCTCTGGCAAATTGCTCCTTTGAGAAAATTCCTCATTTACATGGCTGTTTTCTGCACAGAGACCAAACCTCAAATTCAGGCACATAATCCCAAATTCTCTCCTCAGTTCCTAGAGCTTATGCAAACCTTGAGAGCAGTGCCTCTGAGCACAGACAGTTCAGCCTTTTGCAGCCTCTAATGTCACGCTGACCTTTGAGCCTCCTGCCTCAGAAAGCGCAGTTCTGACAAGAATAAAAATGCTAAGCACAACCAGCTCTTTTTCACCCAAAGGCTTTGCCAAAGTTTCACCTTACAGCACCTGCTCACAGGAGATCACTGAGTAGCCTAAGCCAAGCTGAGAAATGCAACCTGATTTTAAGTTTACAAAGCAGATTACAATTTTCAGTTTAAAATACAGGTTTTTAAGAGCCAACTGCATAGTTCCTGCTCTGACCCATCAAGATCTGGATCAGACGGCTGATGTTACACTGAAATACCCAAGTCCAAGTCTTGGCCTGGACAAGATCTAATCAGAAAGCTGTGGCAGAAACAGAGACCCAAGGCTGTGCTTCCACACCCAGAGCACAGCAGCTTTTCTTTCACAGAGTAGTTTAAAAAAAAATGGAAGTTGACTGTCCAAACAAGCACAAGACTAAAATAAATAAATAAAAAGTCACTCTTTGCACTGTTGGACTGAAATGCTCCTGGAACATTCAACCTTACTTGAATGCATGCTTGAAAAAAATAAAAAAAAAAGGCAAGTGAGGGATTTTATAGGGTTGGAATTAGACACTATCCAAAGTGCAGGATTTAGCTGGATCAAAAAAAAGACAAAAATGGAGATGAATTATAGGGAAACCACCAAACTGGTTGGACACGCAGCTGTGAGGTGTGAAAGAGAGCTCTCGGAGTCACGGGGTGAAGAGGTGTCACTACCCCAGTGCTGGGTGAACCTCAAGAGTCGGCAGGTTTAGTTTGGATAAGCACACAGCAGTCTGAGGCCATCGGAAGCTTATCCGAACCCTGAGAACCTCTCCGGTCTGCAAGAACAGTTCTCTCGCAAGATTCCCGGCACTTGCTGCTTCTGGTCAGCCCAGAAATCCCTTGAGCATGTCCCTCTTGCAGTATTTCAGCACTCTTAGCTTCTGGGAGAAGCCAGGTGCAAAGGTACCTGCAAAAGGGAAAAGTGATGAGAAAACAAAAAGTTAACTCAACTTTTTGGAACCTCATAAGGCTTGTTTGGAAACTGGGGATGCAAGGCAGGTTTCCTAAGTTATCTGGACTGGCTGGCCCATCCCTCAATGTCCTCACGTGGGAATGGTGTAGGTTTCATGCATGAACACGAGCGCTGCATCCACTCCTCCCTCCGGAGGACAGAAGCACCGGGCACTCACCATTTGTTTGCATAGAAGGTGCAAGATTTCAGCAAGCAAGACGCTGGCTCTTCCCACAGGAAGCAAGGGTTTGCTAAATTCTCTAGAATGAAAGAAAAACAGTTTTTCCTTTATAATTCATATTTGGAATGCAAATCCAGGGGTAGCGATCAAACTGAGGCAGGAAATCACCTTTAACTTCTGCCAGGGAGGAAGGATTTGATTAATCCAGCACTGCTGATAAAACATTTAGTGATGCAGTGACCTTGTCACAACAGGGCTAATTACAAAGACTTAAATTTTACATCCAAAAATATGTTATATTTAACGTTGAATCCACTCATTTTTGTGGGATGCTGTATCTGAGTAGAGGGAAAATACTGTTACTTTCTTAATATACTGGTAATAGAAATAGAAACCACTCACAGTTAATCCCCAAATATGTAAGGACATACAGAAAATACAGGAATTCTGGTCCAAGAAATGGTTTCTGGTCTTGCAGACAAGGTTTTGTGCCCGTTTAAGGCAGTGCCCAGGTGGTAGAGACATGGAATCCCATAGTTTGGGCAGGGACACCTTCCACTATCCCAAGTTGTTCCAAGCCCTGTCCAATCTGCCCTTGGACACCTCCAGGGATGGGGCAGCCACAGGTTCTCTGGGCAAACTGTGCCAGGACCTCCCCACCCTCACAGGGGGGAATTTGTTCTAAATATCCCACCTAACCCAGCCCTCCTTCAGTTGCCCCTCTGAGATACCTCACACTCTGCAAGTCTAATTAATTCCCAGAGCCTCTGTGCTCCCAAATGATCCCATTCTACAGCACTGATGGGTATTTTTAAGCTCAGCTGAAACAAACAGAAGACTTATGGATAAAACCCTTCTCCAAGGGTGAAAGCACCAAGCTCACTTCCCAGCAGAGCTCTCAAGCTGCTGTGGGCCCCCGAGGATGTGCAACAAGCTTTCCATCAGCTCCTGTGGGGAGCTGAGCCTCCAGCACTGCTCATCCTTCACCTACTGATGAGAACCATGCTGAGCAGACACTACAGGCACAGCTGGGAAAGCATCACTTACTGTGTAAGTTCTCTCATAGAGATTCCTCCTTCTTTTAACACGGGGGTCACCAACTCAGCCAGGTACAACCAGATATGGGGTATATCTATGGCCATGTCATCTGCCATCTCCAGGGTCTCAGAAAAACTTTAGAAGGAGGAAAAAACATCAAGTATTAAATAAAATTTAATTGGAGACATTTCCTTCCAAGAAATCTGCACTTTTAAAATGTTTTGTATCATAAAAGAGAAGTGAAGAGACAGAGGAGTGAGGAGAAATCACAAAGGTAACAAAAAACCTATTGCCACTTTATGCTCTTGGTACTTCCGAACTGCCAAGATTGAATTTCTCCATGCAGTAACATGGAGAATATGTGGAAAAGACACCACCTTTTGTAGATCCAACAGATACATCCAGGAAACCTCCAGTTATAATAATTCTTATATCCCAGTACCAAACCATTTGCTAAACAGTAACATCTATAAAACTAAAAAGCATTTTTGGCTGTATATATAAACCATCAAGTAAACAAAACTTTCTTAAAAATATCCAAACATTTAGAGAAGGGGGTTAATCCTAACAGAATTCCAAATGTAAGGTAAGCGGTGAAATGTCTGTAAATAAGAGCTCAGAGTTCAGCAGAGGAGAGTTTCTATCTGCAGCCGGAATTATAGGATTGCTCCCCAGTGATACATGTTCCAGAATGGCTCCAAACTCTTCTTTCCCATGAAATCCTTGCAGGTGACCTCACTTCCCATGCCTGGGAGATGGTAAATTTTCTGCTCTCCTGCCAGTTTCTGTCATGGTTCATTTCTCCCCGAAAAACTTGAAAAGTCCGGTGTCCTGTTTAGTGACTCTAAATCCATGTTTTCTCTCATGTCTCAAACCAGAAACCACCTCCTTTGCTCTGTTCTTTGCATCCTCTGCTGCTCCTCCAGCCTTTCTGCCAGAAATTGTTTTCCTGTTGTGCATCTTCCCAGACATGGGCTGGGACCAGTGTTCATCCTGTGATGCCTCCATCACACGGTCACTTCTCCTGCGTCAGTAAGTGAGGTGGTTTCTAGTGTTCTCCTCAGCACCCACTGAACACCACTTGCCCTTTCCCTCATCTTCAGGAGTTGTTTCACATTGTTTGTATCACATTCAGAGCACAGATCTCAATATTTCATCAAGATCCACTTTTCCAAACTCCAGGAAACTCAAGAACAATTTTAATCACAATACATTTTGGATATGTATCACCTCAGAGCCCCTCTGGCCATCAGTGCTGTGTGGACACAAGTGTATTCCCTGTGGATATAGATGTTTTCAGCTGTTCCATATGGTTTTGAGCTCAGGCTGCCTAAACTTTTCCTGTGAGCTGGATGAGATTCAGGGACAGGCACGGGTACAGGGAGTTCCCTGTTGGAGCAGTCAGTGGTACCACAATGACAGGGATTCAAATTAAAGCCAGACAGAGGCAACTTCTAGAAACTCAGTGCTGAAGAGTTACTTCATCTGCTCCTTCCCTGCTGCATTTGTGGCTATCCCTGTTTTATCCCTCCTGCTCTGCACCCCAGCAAGGACTGAACGCCGCCAGGGACTTCCATGGGAACAGGGATTGTTTTAGGACTAGACACCAGGCTGGGAACACAAAACTCAGGGAGCTGAAATGAGCCAGCAGCCGAAACTCGGGTCTCTCGAGGCAGGTCCAATCCATCTGCTGCATGTTCTCCTCCTCAGCCCCTCGAGGATTTTGCTGCTCCAGCTGAGGTGTCCTGAGAAATGGCATTGTGTGGGTGAAGCCTTTTTTCCAGTGGGAGAGTGGCTGAGGCTCTGTGGGTGCACGGGAGCTCAGGCTACGGAGCTCCCAGGTACTGATGTTGTGTGAAGGATTCTGACTCCCTCCTCTTCCAATTACATTCACGGATTTGCAAAAGGCAAACAGGGAGAAATGCAGCACAGAACAGGGATCTGAACACACACATTTAAACAGACACCTACAGATCTGCTTCAAAATAAAAGCTGATATAAATATGAACATATTTACATTCACTAAAGCATCTGAAACACTTTAGAATATAATACAATAATAATATTCCTTATAAATACACACAGATGATACAGTCCTTCCAAAAGAAGCTGTGTAGAGGGCAGGATACCAAAACAAGGTGGGAGAGCATTTCTCTGCAGCACAGCATCCATTTGCAAGAAACACTGAGGAAAAGAATCTGTGGATTCTCTGTGCAGAATACCAACCCCTTGAAGAAATCCTGCTTGCTCAGCTTTCCTGACTGCACCAGCTGATGTAACAACTGGCCCATGTGATCCCTGGTGATCTGACTCCGCTCCAGCGTGGATTCCACACCCACACGCACGAACACGGGCAGCAGGTTCTGGGCACTCAGCTCCTCCACACACTGCATGGCCTCCTGTGGAACAACATACATCAGTCAGCCCTCAGCTGAAAAGCAGCAAAAACATGGCACAGGAGTATTTCCTACTGTAACATTGGGGATTTTTGGTGAAATGAGTATTTAGTGAGGCTGCCAGGCAAAGTGCTGAATTAGGCTGTGGAACCTCATCACATAATAATAACAAAAACAACAGTAATAGCAATAATGGAATTTATACCACTCAGGTAAGAACTTTTAAAATACACAATCACATCCCAGGGCTGCTTGGTGAAATGGCAGGAGTTGTTTTCTGGATGCCACCAAAACACCTATTACTGCATCAAACATCAAGCCAAGTCAAAAAAGGGTATCAGGTCAGATTTGTTACTGATCTGACCTGGCACAAATGCCTGTGTTACAAACCCACAGCCCATCAAGATGCAGAAAATAGCTGGGGAGCACTTGGAGGATGATTTCCCCTTTCTAAAGCTCCCACTTTCTGACTTAAGCATTTTGCAACCTAAGCAAAGAAAACACTCAGAGACTTTGAGAGCAGCTCTCAAAGTCCCACATCAAAAATCTCCACTGCCATCACAAGGGCCTTCCAGTGACCTTCTGGGTCCAGCCACAGATCTCAGTGGCATTCCTGACCACAGGCACCTGCTCTGTGACTAGTTATGTCTTGAGGTACCAAGACCTGACAGCCCCAGATGTGTTTCCTCAGGCTCTGTATGGCTTTTTCCTGCAGGTCAGGAGCCCGGTGGTCCCAGGCTGTCACGAGGGTCACAGCTCAGCAGTTTGAGCTCATGGTCAGGTCAGACTGGGGACCAAACACCTGCAAAGGGCCTGCTCTACACAGGACTACAAAGGACTCTGCTCTATACAGCAGGAACTCACTCACGGGTGGCTGCAGGAACACTATTTCAAGCAGTTAGAACTTTGGTGCACCTGAAGAGCACCAAGAATCCCCCAGTACCAAGTAATGTCTGATGCAAACAAGCTGCCTCAATTCCATGGACTTTTAACCAGCCCTGCCCTGTCTAATGCAATTCAGGTCCATTTCCAGCCAGCCACAGAAATACATTGCTGTATTTGCAAACAGGGAACCGACGTGGCCCCTTCACCACAGGCATCCAGGGGGAGCCTTTGGAGTCCATCATAAGCAAGAAAAAGAGCAGAGACTCCTTGGCTCACCAGCCCCTGGGTCCCAGGCCAGCTCACTGCCAATCAGAGCAAGGTTTTTCCTCTCCAAACCAAGTATTTAATTATTTATCCCAATAACTAGACGTGAACCCTAAACAATCCACCATGAGGATATTCCTCTTTCCAATTATTAATTTGAAGTCAAATGAAATGGAAGCAGCAACTCTGCTTTTAGGGTACCAAACCAGCAACTCCCAAGTGCTGCCATTTCAAACTTGGCAGGTTTTAAAATTTATTTCAGTGAAAGATCAAATGAAGCAGCTTTGCAGCTAATCTAACACTTCTTGCAAACTCCCTGGACGAGCTAAAAAACCCATTTACAAGGGAAACAAAATTTCAACCTTTTAACTAGGAAGTGATGACAGCTGCTCAGTAATTTCCAATGTTTATTAAAAATCCTCTGGAGTGGTTTGTTCAATATTTAGTATTGCTTTATCTGCCTCCAGATCAGAACAGCACATGCTTTGATAACTAAATGAAAACCTCTGTTTATTTTCCCACTAGCTTTTCTGCTTCCAAAATTGCTGGTATTATGTCGCTGCTCAGTGATTCATGACAGATACACATCCATCTTGGTACTTAAAACACACAGGCTGGGCTATTTTTCCTATTACCAGCAGGGCAGAAAACAAGACTGGGAGATAACTGTCCTGAAAGCGCTCATGGAGCCGCTGCTGCTGCCTGGCTCTGTCCGGCCCCGCCACTTCCGCTACCTCAGTGTGGGCTGGGTGCTCACAGAGACACATCCTGGAGAGAAATCACTGCAACCCCTCAGAGCTTTCTGTTAAGTGAGGTTTTCATCTTGCTTACCTTAAAATCATTAATATGCAAGAACTCATCAATGATAGATTTGCATTTTCTCTCTATTTCCTCTTCTGATAGTGAAGACTTTTCTTGCACAGGAGCTGGGGGAGCTTCTGGCTTGGCTGGTGGAAATACAACAACAAAAAATATTTGGAAAAGGAAAATCAGCATTTTAGAGATGACATTCTGAGAACAAAAGTCACTAGGGCAGGTGTGTCCCCTGTCCCATCCTCAGGCACAGGGTAGTTCTTTGATGGGACTTGGAGCAACCTGGGATAGGTGGAAGGTATCCCTGCCCACAGCAGGGGGTTGGAACTGGATAAGCTTTAAGGCTCCTTCCAACTCAAACCATTGTGGGATTCTGTGATCCTTTCCTGGCTATTTTTCCCCCATATGAACTCCCAGTATTTCTGTAACTTGACCTTGCAGGATCACAGCTGGCAGTGGCACAGGTCGAACACCTTCAAAGCTCTGCACCAACACTAAATAATAAAACGGGAGCTGTTGCAGCAAAGTTAAAATACGCTGACTGCGATGGGCAGCAGCCCAAGGCAATCTCCCAGTCACATCCCAAAACCCTGGTCCCCATGGATTGTCTACAACATCCCGAAGCTTCAGGATAAGCCTGTGCTGTGCTGTGGCAGTTGAGGTGTTTCCCTCACTGCAGCAGTTTCCAGATGTTTCCCGGGAAGGAGATGAACACTGTCCTTGCTATAAAGGATCTGTCCACTGGGAACATCACCCTAAGTGTCCCCATTTTCCCACTAACACATCAGCCCAGGCTGGCAGGAGGGAAAAGCAGGAGCTGCAGGACTGACAAGGTGACAGACGAGTCACCCTAGTGGGTGCCACCATCCTCTGCACCAGGGCCGGCTCACAAGGAGGGCTGGCAACACGGTGCTAAAAAGCTGCTGTGCACCATCTGTCCGAGACCCAAATCCCTGCCCTGGCCCTGGGGAATGCTAGAAAAGGGTAGATATTGGCTTTACTGAGCACTGGAAAAACATTCCTGAAGAACTGACACTGATCTGGGGGACTTTGTGCCCAGAAGCCAGTGGGACAGTGGCAGAATAAGACAGGCAAGACAATGCCATGGGGTGCTGTGCTGGCACCTGCAGCCTTTCAACTCCACTGGATCCTATGGAGGAGCTGGTGAGAGGGATAAGCCCAGGCCTGCCTGACTCAGCTTTGTCACCCAGCTCTGGGAGGTGCATCCCAGCTGCAGCAGCCTGACAGTGCCCTGCACAGACACCTATCACTGCTCCTGGCAGATTCTCCCTTGTGCCTTTCCACGCATTCAGCAAGACTCCCCGAGCACAGAGGAGCCATTACCAGATTCCTTGGCTTTGTTCCTCTCGGCCTCGGTGCTGTTCCTGTCCATCTCCATGCCTCCTGTCAGCTGCTTCACCGTCTCCAGCATCTCCCTGCGCTGCTCCTCCTGGGCCTGGTTGTCCAGCAGCAGCTCCTTGCTGCTGCTGCCCCGGAGGAAGGTGTTGGGCCGGGACAGGGAAGGTACCAGAGGTTTGTCATTCTTCTCCCTGCCTGTGCTCCCACGACTGCCAAACAAGAACACGCTCAGAAGTTAGAAAAGGTACTCGAGGGCTTCACTGCAGGAATAAACCACCCCCCCGAGCCCCACAGGATTGTTGACTCCGTTTCTTACAGCTGTACCTACAACCAAAATTAATCCAATTTCAGGGATACACAAACATAAATACCCAGAGTGGACAGGCACAGCTAATGCTTCCTAGAGAACACATGGAAAAGCAATGCTCTACAGCACCCATTTTATACATGGAATAGTGAATTTTATAACACAAGGACTCTGTTCCACTTTGAAATGGTGTGAGAGCTTTAGATTAGATGTAACAAAGAAATTCCTCCCTGTTAGCGGGGTGAGGCCCCTGGCACAGGGTGCCCAGAGCAGCTCTGGCTGCCCCTGGATGCCTGGCAGTGTTCAAGGCCAGGTTGGATGGGGCTTGGAGCAGCCTGGGATAGTGGAAGGTGTCCCTGCCCATGGCAGAAGGTGGGAATGGGTGATCTTTCTCTCCAACCCAAAACATTCTGTGATTCCATGAAAGTTCTATTTTTTACCCGTTCATTGAAAAATACTTCCCAAACAGTGAAGGCTCCCAACAACAGGTGACAATGATCTGTCCTATTAATTACTGGGTTAATGAGTAAGGTGGGCAAAATGATGCCGAAATGGAATAATTTCCAGATAAGTCCAAGTTTTGCTTGAAATTGTAGGGAAAACATTAGAGGCACAACCCAGGAAAACACTTCAGCAGCTTGTGTGCACTGGAAGGAAGATCCAGTGACATTTTAAATGAACTGTACATTTATAAACAGTGGCTAGAGTTAATAAATTATTGAGGGTTAATACATGTTTCATGCTTCAAGCTGGAGTGGTTGCATCCCCGAAGGAATTGGAGTGAGAGAGAGGCTCTCCAGTTTTTCGTTCGTGCAGGAGCACGGGCAGGTCACACCTGCTGGGAAGGGTCAGACATGGTTTTATGCTGCATTTCTGCCAGGTTTTAGGTGTGTTCTCCTGGATAAATAAACCTATTGACCTGGCTGAATTCACAGCCATTAAATCCAACCTATTTATTACCACATTTTATCTGAAGAGTTTTTGATCTGTTAAACACAACTAACCTTGGCTGAAGGGTGAAGTGGAAATGAAAACATGCATCAAAATGGTTTTTAAAATTAATTCCACATCTCTCCTATGATATTATAAAATACAGGTGTGTTTGAAGCTAACTCAGAGGAGGAAAAGGACCCAGTCATTCCTGGAAAAGCAAGGAATTCTCTTCTTTCTGAGTGCTGGTGCCCAGAGGAGGGGGTGCAAAGTGCAGCAGTGAAGAGCGATGGAGCGACACTCACCTTGTTAAGGCCCTGCGAGATTCTAGTTCTGAAGATGCAGATGAGGCAGATACTGGGGAGACTGGAGGCTGCAGGGCAGAAAATCTGTTCAGACTTGTGGCACTTGGTCGCAAGGAGTCTGGAGATCGTGGAGACAACACAGAGCAGAGCAACAAGGTCAGGACTGCTGATACCTCAGCATCACTGAGCAGTTCAGCCAGAGCTGTTTCAGAGCCACGGGGACAGAACTGCAGGAAAAGGCTGGTCCTGCTCCACTTTTAACCCTTCTTGTCAGGAGGTCACACACATGGGGAGGAGAGGAGGGTGAGCAGAGCCTTCGCTGGGGGCTGCAGTTCCTCCCAAGGGGCAGCTCTGACCTCTGCTCTGTGAGCAGGGACACGACTGAGGGAAAGGCTGGAGCTGTGTCAGGTATAAGCTGGAGACCAGGAAAGGCTCTCCCCCAGAGGGTGTTGGCACTGCCCAGGATCCCCAGGGAATGGGCACGGCCCCAAGGCTGCCAGAGCTCCAGGAGCATTTGGACAGGGTGGGATTGTTGGGGTGTCTGTGCAGGGCCAGGGGCAGGACCCTGATCCCTGTGGGTCCCTTCCAGCTGAGGATATTCCATGATTCTATGAACCCCACCCAAACCTGCTCTTTGGCAGCAAAGCCAAGGGTGAGGGCCCATCCTGACTTACCCATCTCGCTTGCCTTGGCTCCACCACTGCTGCCTTTCCCCCAGCTGCCCAACTGGGCTTTAGGCACGAGCTGAATCTTCTCATCTATTGTGGGCTGTAAAACATGCCAGGACATACAATTACAAGGCAAATCGTACAATTTAATAATAAATGTGAGATATCTTGGCAATAATCCCAGTCTTGTGAACTCCAAAATACACTTTACATATATTTGGAAGACCAAACTGTGGCCCAAGACAGAGGACACAAACAACAAAAGGCATCGCAAAGAGCCTCTTCCAAATGTCAGTGAGAGACATTTGCAGTGAGCAGGAGCTTCTTTTTATTGGGAATTCTGAAACTCAGGAAGGTGGAAAAGCTCAGTATATCCATATTTGAAAGATGTTCAGTTTGTTTGTGATGTGTAAACCAGTTTCACTGTCCATCAACTCTCCAGTCATGGCTGGGGGGACCTGCAGGGCACCAAACAATCCAGAGAGCCAAGGATGACAAAAGGTCGCAGAACTTGGAGGGAAGAAGTCGTGTCTGGCAAGAAGAGAACACTGATTTTACAATGCTCAGTGGAGAATTTATTGACAAGGAGGTTGTGACCTCACAGATCTCAGGGGAGCTCCTCTCTCCTTCCAAAGCAGCTGCTGTGGAACCAGCTCCATTTGTATGGAGCAAAGGAGAAGGGCTTTTCCCAGATGAGCTGTAAGCCCTGGCAGGAGGAGGCTGAACCTCTCCTGCTAATGAAGTTTTGGAGACTGTTTTATGACTTTCAGAAGGAACAAATTGATTGGATCTGCAGAAGGGCTGCAGTCTGTCCAGGTCCTGCTTTACCGCTCTCCAAGAATCCTGGCACTGAGTGTAAAAATTCAGGGTGAGTGACATTAAGTGGGACAAGGGAATATTTAGAAGTCAATGATTAATGCGAAGGCCAGACTTTTCCTTGGCAAGAAAACCCAGAGCTGTTCTGATACAAAGGAGAAATCTCCAACCTGCCCAACCTGAAGCCTGGAAAACTGTCCCAAATCCACCAGTCCAGTGGTGAAATAACAGGAAGATGCTCATCTGGAGGATGAACATGAGAATTTATCACATACTGGGGGATGCAACCATGCCACTAAGTCGAGAAACCTCTAAAAGCAGACACAGCTCTTCCCATTCTACTGGAGCCTCCTAAGTCTGGAGTGCTGCTGTTTGTGACACATCGAAGTGGATGTGGCCTCCCTGTTTTATTGAAGAGCAGCATCAGAATACAGTCTCAAGAACTTGAGGCAGCCCAGGACTTCCAGCAGGTGTTTGAGACCCGCAGGTGATGTGTTTGAGACCCATGGAACATGGGTGCTGTGCTGCATTTCCATGTCACACAATACCCTGGCTCACATTTTCATCACTGAATAAAATGCATATTTTCTGACTATGAGAGCTTCTAGATTACTAAAAAGACACTGAGAACCTGAGAAAGAAAGTCTGCACACTCCTTTCCCTCAGGAAAAAAAAGGAACATTAAGAAGATAACGAAGCTTTATTTACACACAGTATTAACTCTGAGGATTTAAAATGTCCCAACCCCAAGTTTTGACCTGTACACACCATCCCAGTCCTTCCTGGACTAACAGATGTTTTATTGCCCTGAAGGAGGCTTGTGCTGGCACCTACCTTGGTGATTTTAAGGAACTTGGTGGGGTCCAGCACTCTGCTGTTCTTTGCCCCCTGCACAGTGTTCCAGCCGCCTTCGTCGACCCGTGGGACACCTGAGGATGACAAACACAGCCACCCTCAGCTCATCCTGCTGCTCTGACTGGCAGGGTCCTGCTCAGGAACATCCTTCACACTGACATGACATAACCAGCCTGTTTGCCTGCGCTCTCACAGAACAGCCTGGACATAACAGCTCTCACTCCTTTCAAGGGCTGCTTTCGGAAGGGATGGTTCCTGGCTGGATTTCTCTTCATTCCTGTGGGTGCTGCACGTTCACGAGCTCAGGGAGGGAACAGGTGAGATGCCTTCCCTGACCAGAACCTCACTCACCTCCCAATTCCTGCAGCGCTTGGCTGGTCTGACACGGAACCCCTCAGGCACTCCCAGGTTCCTCACCTTCTCCTGGTGTCACTTTTAGGATAATTAAAGTCTACATGTATTTTCTTTACACCCTATTTTCAAAGCACTTTCATTTGACAATCCTTAGTAATAAAGAATCCCAAAATTACTTTCTCCTTGCCCTGCTCTGTCCCAGTCTTCATTTTCCCAGTCAAAATTCATCTTCACGTAGTGCCCTGAGGGCCAGGAGCAGTTTAAGGTGATGCCAAGACACTCCCTCACACAGAGTCAGCACCTCATGACTTTAACAACTAAAGACAACACGGTTACTCCTGAAATGAGATATTTTTCTCTTGAAATGAGACTCTGCAGTGCATGAGAATGGATGGCAAGTCTGACTCGTAAGTAATAACTTGTTAGAACAGATTTCTGGCAGCCTGTCACAAAATCAAACGTGGTTTGCATGAATGGAAAGCTTAAGCACTGTTGGCCTGTGGTTGAGATTTGCCCCTGAAAATCCCCAGAGTCAATCCATGGCAGATCTGTCCCTTTTCCAGCCTCTGCCATATCAGGCCCCAATGCCCTTTGCTCATTACACTTAGGAAAAAAAAACCCACAGATTTTTTCCTTTTATGTGGGATTCCCTCATAAAAGGAATGGGGGATGTGAAATGTGGGATGTGAAATGAGTGACAGGAGCAGCCAACTTGGCTTTTACTTTACCTGGTCTCCTCTTGTCTTTGGTCATGAGTTGTTGCACCTTCCTCTGTTCCTCCTGCTCTTCAATCTTGGCTTCTTTATGGATCTGCTCAATGGTCTTGGGGCCCTGGTCTGCTCTCCGTGACACCCAGTTGCACTGGGGAAGAAGCAAAAAAAAACCAAACACATGCTCAGGGAAACTTCCAGGGGAGAATCAAACACGGGGAATTTGAACACTGGGAACAAGGCCTCATCCTCCCACCCCTGTCATGCCTTAGAGGGGCTGGAGAAAATCCTGTGGAGCTGGGACACATTATGGACATGGTTATCCCAGCACCAGAGAGCAGAGCCTTGTACTCAAGTACAGAGACTGCAGCAAAGACCTCACTGAATTCAGGACACATTAACCCCCAGCCTGCACATTCCCAGCTTCTCTTTCAAGGTTCAGAGGAAAGAGAAAAGCTGCTGTCACTCTCTGTTTATGACTGATACCCTTGGTGGGAGCCTTTCCTCCAAGCTTGAGGGAGAAAAATGAAACCTTGAAAATAAAAACAAAGCAAGAAGTGACTGACTTTAAGTGGAGACAGTGCTTTGCACTCCAGGAATGGTGATGGCTGACACGGGAATCTTGCAGAGAGGAACTGTCACTCCAAAACCACTTTCCTCACTTGATGTGTCTTTTCAGCCATGCAGTGCCCAGACCCTTCCAGCCTTGGAATGACCACACTGTCCCTTATCTTGCTACAGCCTCATTACAGCTCTCAGGGCAATTATCTACCTGCAGCCAAAATGGTGACTTCAGCCGCCACACAACCCAAACCAGCTCCCCTGGGGAGGGAATTACATGTGCTAGGAAGGTTTGTTCCACCCATGGTCACGTCTTCACCTGCACAGTGAGGAACCCCCTGCAGCACATGCATACTGACCGCAGCACCAGGACAATGTGGAGACATTTCCTGGCTTTGAACAGCCAGACTTTGCGGAGAAGGGGAACAGATCCACCCCTAACAACACTTGAGCCGTGAATCCCTGCTCTTGCATGAGAGCTTATCCAGCCTGGATATGGAAGGGAACGTGACAGACTGGCATGAGAGCTGGGTGGTTTCACCTGGAGAAGGACCCAAGGAGACCTTAGAGCCCCTTCCAGGGCCTAAAGGGGCTCCAGGAGAGCAGGAGAGGGACCTGGGACAAGAGGGAATGGCCTCCCACTGCCAGAGGGCAGGGTCAGATGGGATATCGGGAAGAAATTCTTTACTGTAAGGATTGGAGGCTCTGGCACAGGGTGTCCAGAGCAACTGTGGCTGCCCCTGGATCCCTAGCAGTGTCCAAATCCAAGTTGGAAGGGGCTTGGAGCACCCTGGGACAGTGGAAGCCCTGTCCATGGCCATGGAATGAGATGATTCTTAAGGTTCCTTCCAAACCAGACCAGTCTAGCCTTCCATGATTTCATGCTTTAACTCACTGGAGCTAGGACCTACCAGCCTTAGGTCTATTACATCCTGAAGCATGAACCGAATCCTTGACGAGGTTTTCCTTTCTTTCACAATCTTCTCCATCTGATTAAAATACTGGTCCATGCGGGGCTAGACAAGAAAAATGTCATCAGCACATTGCGGAGAAAAATGAAAATACTCCCTCGAGGGGCACTCAGCAGATCCTGCATTCCAGGATTTCTGTGCCAGAAACATCAGGGACACAGGGCTGCTCCCTGGAGAGGTGAGTGCTGGGTCCTGTACACTCCTCCAGGATGGATTTGAGGGTGCACAGGGCAGCATGTGCAGGAGATAAGGCAGAACTGTACAGGCACACACTTTCTCTGGGTTTTTAATTACACAAACCATCTACACCCTCTGTACGTACAAGATAAACATTACATCCATTAAAAATATGTCTCAGTCTGAGCTTCCCCTCCTCAAATCAGCTGTGTGCTCACCTCAGCCCAAGAAAAACTGGCTCAGGGAACAAAATGGGTACAAAACCAGCCTAAGACACATCATTCCATGGTTCATCCTCCAAGCTGAGCCAGGTCAGAATGAGCAGCAGCTCTGGGTCTCTCTGTAAGAACAGTTTAATGGGCTCAGCTGTGGGAAAAAAGCCCACAAACTCCTTCTCATCCAGAAAATTGTGATGTGGCAGAATCCCAATTGGTTCACACTAAGACATGAATTGAGATCAGCAGAGAAGCTCCTGTTAGGTCTAAATTTGGCTCACCAAGCTCTAAAAAGCCTTTTTCTCAAAATAGGGCCTCTGGTTGTTTCAAACAACAGTTTCAAAGCAGTTTCCTACTGTGCTTCCCACTCTCTTCACTAAAAACCAGCTAAACCCTTGTCCTTGTAGTTAAACAAACAAGAAAAATTCCATTCAAATTTGTGTCTGGCCTTGCCTCGGAAAGTTCCAGCTCTGGAACTAAATGTTTCCAAAGTTAGGGATGATGGGGGAACACTTGCAATGAGCTTTTTTCCAAAGTTTTAACTGAACTGTGACTAACAGTTCAGCTTCAATAAAAACACATAAAATGTCTACCCCATTAAGAAAGATTCGCTCAGTCTTGACAGAAATAACCAACCCCAAAGACAGGACAGAGGCACCCTCACTCCCGCCATGCCCCAACTCGAGGGTGCAGAACCAGCAGAACACCAAAATGTTGGCTTTTACAGTGCTCAAAAAGCCCAAAACAGCATCCAGACCTCTACCAGCCTGACCTCAGCTTGGAAGTCAGACCTGGTTTTCTTCCCAAAGCTCATGGAGAAACTGAATCCTGCGCTGGTGCCACGCTCACAACACGGGGTGTTTAGCCTGGGACTGCTGATAAACTTTGCTGTTTTGGTCAATGCTCACAGAACGGTCTGGGAAATTCCTTCCCCTTAAGGCTCAGGATTGATCTGCTGTGATCCCTGAGACCCAGTGAGTGGAGAGAGAGCTCCCTGCCCAGGGCAGCTGAACACAATTAGTTCTGTTTGTTTCCAGAGCTGAGTCCCACTGATTCCTGGCAAAACCCTCTAGTTTTTCATCCCAAGCCTGGTTTTTGTGAAGGAGCAGCAGACTGTCTGTGCCAAGAAAAGCTCTTGGAGTACGCAATGCTCTGTGCTACAGATATATTTGCTGGAAAATGGGGAAGAGGATGCAGGAGCACTGTATATGCAGAACAGCTGCCACATCCCAGCACAACTGGAGACAAGGATGACACAAAACACAGGCACCCCCGAGGTTCAGGTGGGGGTTTGGACAGGTTAATGAGGGTGTTTTATATTTAATCTGAACAACACATTTCATGGTGGCTTCTGTAGGAAACATAAACCTTCAACTGGAAATATTAATGTTTTGGGAACTACAAAGAAAGAGGTACATTCAACTCGGAAAAAGTAAATGTTGAGCATTTCTGGACTGTGTGTTTGGATAAAATCTTCAAAAATAACAACTGGAGAACACTGCTGAAAATGATACAGAACCTATTACAGAGCAGGGAGCGAGGCCAGGTCATGACGAAACATCCACAGAGGAGTGGATGATTTCCTCATGCCGTATGGAAATTCCTGAAGAAAAAACAAATCTTCAAATAAAAACACCCCACACCCATTTTTCCAGCCCTGCCCAGAGAGCCTCACCCCTCACTCTCATTCCTGCCCCACCTTTGCCTTCTCAAAGTCCAGGTCTTTGCCAATGGTCGTGAGCAGGCGGCAAAGGCACTCGAGGGACTCCTCGTCGTGGTTTTTCAGCAGCTTCACCACGCAGTCATGCATGATGGCCTCCGTCAGCATCTTCAGCTTGAAAAGCTCGCCGATGAATTTTATATTCCCAATGGATCTCCGCCGAGCTTTGTCCTTGGCCTCTTCCAGTTCGTCATGGAGCCGTGTCTTCTCTTCTGGCTGTAAAACAGGAAAACAGCTCTGCAAAACCACGTTCCCAGTGCACAGAACTCTTTGAAAGATCCAGTTGTACGTCCATAGACACTGCTCCCTCTTTTTCTCCTAAAGCCCAGGAAAATGCTGGGATAAACCCACTGTCAAGGCAAGTATTTTTTATCATCCTCAGGCACAGTGACAGAACGAAAGTCTCAACTCCAAAATCCCCCCAAATCAACTGCTGTCTCAAAAGGAAAAAAATTTCTGAGGGAGATCTGAGAACTTATGGAGAAAAACACCACTTACAGTGGTGGCAGCTTCAAGTTCTTTCTGCTTCTTTTCAAAGACATCATCGTCAGCCTTGTCCTTTTCAAATTCCTTCTGGCAGCGATTTAACAGCAACTTACGGAAATTTACTGTGCTCCCAGGTTTGTCTGCCATGGGCACTTTCAGCTGGAGTGAGAAAGAAGAAAAACATCAGCAGAAATAAACTCCACAGAGGAGGGGTCATCTATAACAATTTATTTTGCTCTGCATGTTGAGCTGTGCAGCTCTGCAAGGCTGTGAAAGTAAAGACTTGCATCAGAATTTCCAGTAGAGTTTTACATTGCAGATGAAAAGTCACACTCCAAACTTGGCTGACACTACCTCCACCCAGGGGATGAATTACATTTCCATCCATACAATTCCTTAAAAACACTCCTATTCTGTGCTGATGGCTTAAGCCATATTCCTTCACTGCATGTCATGAAGGGCCTGGGGAAAAGGGGCTCTTTTGTCCCAAATTCACCATCTGAGAATGATCTGTGCAAAGCCTGGCTCATCTTGGGCTCCCTTGGAACTGACAGACACAGAAGAGTGGTAAGGTGCCCCAATCCAGAAGTGTCCAGTGCCAGGTTGGAGGGGGTTTGGAGCAACCTAGGATAGTGGAAGGTGTCCCTGCCCATGGCAGAAGGTGGAATGAGAAGAACTTTAAGTTCCCTTTCCCACCTATACTATTCCATGCTTCAGTGATTCCATGAACTTCCCAAATGCAACTCACCTCGTGACCAGGTGGAGCAAGGAGTCCTCAACTCCCAACAGCTGCTCCAAGCAAATCCCTCTGCCTCAGGCATGGCCAACAATCCAATACTCCACACTAATTAGTCTTACTTACACTCAGAAACTGACAATTAACTCTGCTCTCTGCAGTTTCTGTCACTGCCCAGGGGAGTTCTCGTGCCAGAGGCTCTTACCGTCACCAGGCACCGGCACATGTTGGCGTAGGCCACAGAGAAGCTGGGCTCGTCGATGGCCTTCTCGAAGACCAGGTCGATGACTCCCTTCAGCCTCTCCTCTGTGTCCACCGTCAGGTCTGTCACCTGCTTCATGAGCTGGTTGAACATCTGGGGTGTCAGCTTGTTCAAGATGCTCCGTACCTTGCGGAACAGCTCCTGAATGACAGGAACACTGCAAGTTCAGGCACAGGTGGTGCAGGGGGATTTCAGGAATGAGCCAGGATGCTTCCCACAGGGGAATGCAGACATCCTGTAGGAATGTTTGGGAAGCTGAGGGACATACCACATGTTTCTGCACAGCCCAACCCCAGTTCTCACTTGGCTACCAAAGACCAAGACTACAGGGCAGGAGTTTTGGAAACACCTAAGTGCTTTTATCAAGTGCAACAGAGGCACAAAGCCCTTCCTGTCAGAAATACTCTTCTTTATATCAGTTTAATCCATGAGATATAAATTAACAGGGAGTTACCTCTGTTTCCTTCAGCCAGAGGTAACCAACCTCTCCTATAATTCACTTTAAGGCACTTTATTTTTTCCTATCCAGGATGATAATGAGGTCAACAATGGCACCATAAGCTCCAAGAACAGAATTCCAGTGTCCTTCAAGACCATCCCAACTTATCCTACAAATTACAAGCTTGACCCCCAGACAAACACGTCCTCCCAGAGCGAGTGCCCCATGGAGGAGAGGAGGGGGAGAAGGACACAGGGAACTTCAGATGGCACTGTTGGGCTGGGCAGGACCAAGTCAGGGATTTCACAGAGGAACCTCAGTCTTGCTGAGGATTCAGGGCAGAAATGTGGCCTAAAAGGAGATGAAAACCAAGTTCTGTCCTGGGAATGTAGGGCTCTTCACTTTAGAATAGAGGCAGAAATATTCCAGTAAAACAGCAGTAGGAGAGCAATCCTGGAAGAGAGACAGGAGGTTGTCCGATGTTCTCTGCTTAATATACAGGACTGGCATTTAAAAGCCAGGACAAGAATAAACATGCAAAAAATACCATCAAGGTAGGGGAAAGCTGGGATTCCTACTGCAATTCATTGCCCTTTCTCACTGTCTGATACAAAAGGGAAGGCAAATTACCATTACCTGGTGTAGCTGCTGCACCCTCAGACCTGCTTACGCTCTCACCTGGGTTTTGACATTTTCTGGGTCCTCCATTTGGTTTTCCCTCTTCAGGCTTGGCTTCCAGGCATTCTCTGCCTTCTTCAGGTGCACGTCCTCCTTCACACACACAGTGATGATCTTCCTGGGCTCCCTCCTCTGGCCTGGCTGAGATCTCCTTGGTCCAATATTCAACAACTAGGACAAAAACATTCCTTGTTATATCCCACTTTAGGCTCACGCTGGATAACACGCTCCAGGACAAATGCCAACACCCGCTGACGGCACTGCTGCGCACCAGCACGTCCTGCTGGGACACAAGGACTCCCTCCAACCCAGTACTGCTCCAGGCTGTTCACAGGGAATGTGGAGACATCAAACACATTTCTCTGGGCAGCTTTTCCCAACAGAGAGATCAGATGACTCTGCCTACACAACCCAGTGGCGCTCCGGGTGCTGCTACAGAGGGCAGAACTGACCCTGACTGGCCAAAAGTGCCTCTGGGGAGCCAGAAACTGCATAACTGAGACATCACAGCAAGGTGTGGAAGAATTCAACCCTTACAGGTGGATTTCAAACATGCCATCCCAAGCACTTTGACAATGATAAATTAGCAACTCTGCCAGAAATGTTAAGTTTTACTGGAGATTGCTTCCAACAAAGCCATTTTGAGATGGGAATTACGTAAAACACAGTAAAGGAGTATCACTGCAGCCCCTGCACTCTAAAAACAAAGATCCTAACAGATACAGGACAAACTCTGGCTTTCACAGGAGAAAGGGAATCACGGTGCTTTGGAACTGCCTAAGCACCTCTGCAATCCTGTGTAATGTGATGCTTCTCCCAAACAGGCACAAAACCTGCCACACCTGGGGAGTTTTTCACCAGATGTACAAGTGGTAGGGCACAAGACACCCCCAAACCTCTTCTTCATCATCTGAGGGCTTCTGATTAAGGACTAAAGGTACCAGGTGCTGTTCGGAGGTTGCTCTTCCCCCATGCTCTTTCACATTTCTGAACTCATTTATCACAAACGGCCAACCTCAAGGTACAAATTAACACAGCAAAACCCCATTACTAAACCCGCTACTTCCCACAGCAGTAATTAATCTGCTCAGCAGCCACTCATGGAAGATGGGCCATTTCAAAGACTGCTTTGTTCAACAAAGGGATTTTCAATGATTTTCAAAAAGGCCAAACCACTGCAGTTACTCAAAGAGCTTCAATGAATAGGAGGAAAGGGCTCTTGGCTGGTGCCTCTTATGTCATAAATCAGCCACAAACCTGGGTTTGTGCTACTGAAAGACAAAATCCTTCTTAAAGGCAGGAGGGAGTTGAACCACTTGCCGTTGACAAGGTAAACGTGTGGAAGTGAACAGGAACACCAGCAGTGCTGGAGCTCTTGTTTGGGTTCATTATAGGATAATGGCAACAGAGGAAGATGTTGTCAGAAGGCAATGACCTCATGCCACAGCCTGCTCCGTGTGCCTAGCGATACCTGAGAGAGGGCTCCGAGGGGCAGGGTGTCACTGGTCTCCCTTCAGCTTAAAAAGACCCCTGTTCACATCCCCTGCCACGCAGAGAAATAGCCCAGCAGATTATTCAAACTGCAAGGGGCACAAGCCCTATGAATGCTTAATTCACAAAATCATTTCTCTTGGAAAAGATCTCCAAGATCATCAAGTCCAATCACTTGTAGTGCAACTGCACCAGCTGACCACTCCTGAGGAGTCAACAGTGGAACAGGGAGCCTCCAGGATGTTTTTGTGTGTCAGACACCTTTCTAAAGCAGACACTGAACTCTCCCTACGTCCCCTCTCTGTTCCTACCCTGAGTTCTGACTGACACTGGTCTGGCACAGCAAGGCCTGACAGCAGCCCTGCCTTCACACACCACCTCTGGTGTTACACAGTTCTGCTGCACAGGCTCTGACCACACTGCAAATGTGGAGAGAAGAGACTTCCCTCCAGCTGAAAAAGCAGACAGTGATGTAACAGAAAACTGACTGGCCACAGCCACACGTGCCAGAGCTCACCACACTCTTCCTGCCCACAGACAGCTCTGTAATCAGAGCCAGGCTGGAGTGTGCCCAGAAAACCCAAACCTTTGAGCTCATTCTGCCCAGAACAGGGGCAAAGCCAAGGAGAGGTGACCTGCAGCCAGCCCATCTCCTGCACAGAGGCAGCTCTGGTCTGAAGGACCTCCTGAACATGCCAGGCTGGAACGCGCAGGACGGAGTTGCAAAGGCCGGTGCTTCCTTGGGCACGGATCCATGTGAATGTTCCTTGTTAGCAAACACCCACCCCTGAAGGAGGTGACTCCCTTGGAAAACTGAGGGATGCACAGAGCACCAGCATGTCACGTGTCACCTCCTCACATCTGTCTGCCTTTGAGCCCAGACCTTTCAGGTATAAATGCAACAAAGACTTTCCTTGAGACTGTACGATTTTAATATCTGTGAATAAACTCAGCTCCAACTGTGTGATTAGGTTTTCAATCAGTGAACAGAAGCCTCCTTTGAAGATGTAATGAAATAATAGAAGGATCTAACTTTTAACAGAAATCATCTAGGGGTCTGGGGTTTTTGGCTCCAGATTTATACAGCAAGTTAAAGAGGTGCCTGAGCTCAGGCCTGGCTTCCTGTAAATAATGATGGTTCTGGGGCATGGGGCAATTACCAGGAGCTCCTGCATTAATCTGAATGACATCTCTCCTGGAGGCAGGAAAGGAAAGCAGGAAGACACAGGTACAAGACTCCTGCAGAGGAGCCAAGGACCCACAGCAGCATAGACTGACCTCATGCTCCCACTCAGGCAAGTCATGGAAATACTTTAGAAACCATCCAAGGAATTAAGGAAGTGCTTCTCCCTCTATAAGAGGCTTTGAATGCAGACAGTGAAATTGATCTTCGATGGTGGAGAGGTCATGCTGTCCAGGAACAAGAACTGAGGTGATCCTAGTGTCCATCACCTCTCGAGAAGGACAAAGCAAATGCATCCTGTGCAGAGACAGACCTCTCCGCTCCAGCCCCACATCTGAGTTTGCATCTCCTCACCTGCCACACTCACCTAACCCTGCCTACACCAAACAGCCTTCCCAGCTGCATTCTGCTCCTGTGCAACTCCACCCCGGTGCCATCTGATGCAACATTGGTTAGTGCCAGAAACAGTCATAAAACACGTTCAAGCAAAAAGAGGGAAACAAAGACAAAAGCCAAAGAAGCGAAACAAAAGACTCAACGTGCCGGAAGTGGTTAGCGCTGAGCTGCTCGACGTTATCTGGGGCAAGGAAGAGGCAGTGGTTTGATGGTTCATGGCATGGCCTGTGCAGAGGTGGGATGGCTGGGGGCAGGCAGCAGACACGCAGGGGTCGCCATGCGGCACGAGGGGGAATGTCTGGCATTGCTGGGCTTAGAACACTCTGATCCTACAACCGCTGGCATCGAGGACAGACCGGTTAAACCACCTCACCTTCCAGCCCTCCTCCAAAACAAGGCAAGGAGAGGCTCTGCTCTGCAAAGGCGCAAATGTAAGATGTATGTTATGTGCTGAATGCTCCAAATGAACGGGGTAAGCGGAACTTACCTTTTCTCCCCCTTTCCACAGGTCTGCAAAGTGCAGACCCTCGCGGATCCCGCTCAGGCCAACGTCCCAGCATGCCCTCAGCTGGTGATGTCCCACCCACCACTGAAGACTGCCTAGAGGGGTACAATGCAAGTCTTGTTTCGGTTTTTTTAAAACAAGGTTGCACCTTTTTGTAAAGTTTTCTGCCAGTCGTTCTTTATCAACAGTGGGTATCAGGAAAAAAGGCAACTCTACAAAAAGGTGCAAAGTCTGGGGGGAGAAGGGGGGATTTGGCTTACCCCTATCGGCAGGTTCCTCAATGGTGGGTGAGGCGAGACCAAGAGAGGGCATGCTGGGGGCCCGCACCGAGTCAGGGAGGGCAATCCAGGGGTGCTCTGCACTTTGCAGGCCTGCAGAGAGACAAAGAGTGACAGGCGCATTACCCAGACGCCGCAGGGCTTGGGACACTCAGCACCTGACAGGAGAGAGGTGCTGCAGCACAACCTGCACGTCCCAAATGTGGGAAGCACTGGTGACCTCATGAGGTTTTGTGGACCAGGTGGTGCTCTAAGAGAAACTGTGGCACCGAGGCAACTCCAAGACACAGATGTGCACCCTGGAACTGAGGCACCTGGCACGAGGCTGCTCCCAAAGCAGAAATATTACATTGACCCAAAATCGCTGGGTTTGAGTTCTGGAAACCTGCACACTTGGAAATTGGAGTGATTCAGGGAACTCTTCTGGAACCAGCAGGTTTGAAAGCTCCACGATGGCTGTGTCATTAGATGCATCCAGATGGACATAGCAGAAGCAGCTCAATAGCTGAAAACCAGTGATTGCCCCTAATGGCGGCAGTGTCCTCCCCCAGTGGCACTGATGGGGTAGCACATGCTGGGGGTACCTGTGCCCCAGGAAAAGACATGGCAGAGGCATGAAGAACTCCCAGAAGGATTTCAGAGTGTGGGCAAAGCCAGACACAGGGAGATGAAGGGAAAGCAAAACAAAAGCAGTGGAAAAGGTGGGAAAACAAGGAATGAAGTGACCAAAGCAACACGTGGAAGCACAGAGAAAGCAGGAACACACAGGTGCTGCTGTATTTTGTTTGTTAGTAAAATCTCTTTGCTCTGTTGGTGTGCTTTTCAGCTCAGCCCCCCAGGCTGATGTGCTGACGCCGGGTTTGTTGTACGACGAACACGCGACCGCACACGCAACTGCCGGTCCTGGTGTGGAAACACTTCCACCCTCTCACACAATAAACTGGAAGGAGATCGAACCCTTCCCAAACAACACCTACTCATGACAAACATCCACAACCGTTTCCAATTTCCCTATGTTGTTCCCTATGTAAGCCAAGCAAACATCACCCCTGCATTCATCCTGACAAAACCAGAACCACTGGTGCATTGGAAGAGGCTCAAAAGCCTGAGGAGGGACTTCATCTGTGTTAAGGCCAGTTTTTAAATGAGCAAGTTGGGGTAAACTCACACTTCCAGACATGTTTCTTCCCCCGGGGGCTTGCCTCCCAAAATCAGCAAAGGCTGGCGTGAAGTCGGGGCCTCGTGGCAGGATCCGGGGGTCCAGAGTCCTTAGTGGCAATTTTGGCTGATTGACCTGTGCCGTGAGTAGAGCACACAAACAGGGGCTGCTCAGGGTGCTAAGATACCAGCGGTCATGCAACCTACAGACAACATCTGCTAAACCATAATAGTCATATTTAACATCCAAATTAAAGCTTTTAACGAACTGCTCAAGTTTTAGGCATCCACACTTATGCTAAAAATAAGCATTTAATTTAAAATACATCTTCTTCAGGAGACTATTGAGGAAACAGGTAGAGTTCAGAAACATTTCAAAGATTACGGAGGATAAAATCATGGTAACACGGGCCTGTCTTGGTTCAGAAGCATGAAACTGCCACCTTCCCTCAAAGCAATGGTTTCTGTGCCAACATGAGAGATGGGCAACTGAGCCCAGGAAGCTCAAACACAGAACAGTGAGAAACAATCATGGGGAAGTAGAAGGTAGATGAAATAATTTTGGGAATAGAGCTGCACTTTACAATTTGCCTGGGTATGAAACTCAGAGTGGAAATGTTTCTGCACACAAGGATCACCCACGTCCCTGAGTCTCAAGAGTCTGTCGTGGTTCCATCAAAGCCAAGGAACTCCCCAGTTTTCAGTGAGAGCAGAACAAGGCCTCACAGCACTCAAAAATCCCAAGTGTTTCACCAAGCCCCCACCTCCAGCAGAGACAACTAGCTCTGAAATGAGACTGGAGAGAAATTCCCAAACTGCCCGCGAATGGAGTTCTTAAAAATCTTTTATTAGATCAGCTTATAAATAGTGAAGAAACTGCTTCAGATCAAAAAACAGTTTGCCCAAAAGCTTCTCTCTGCTTTTTAATTGATCTAATAGATCAATTAATTGATCTAATAGAAGCCATTGCCTCTCCATCCAGCCCCGCTTGGATCCTCAGCTTTCCATGGCTACGTCATTTCAAATTTTAGTAACAACCTGGTATAACTTAATCTAGACAAAAACCATCAAAAACGCTTCAGTTTTTAATTATCTGTGCACATCCATCAGGCACCAACACATCTATTTGTAGAATTTTGTGATGAGACCAACTAGTCCCACTTCCCACCAAAACCCGACATGAAAATGGTTCAGCAATGAGGCATTAGGGATCTTTATTTATATCAAAACCCTGCACGTACCTGTTTGATGGGCTCTCCTCTCACCTTGTCGAGCACCACGTCGCTGATGGGAGGCAGCCCCTCGGGTTTCTGGATACAGGCAGGCATGAACTGGATATCCAGCAGGAATTCCCGGTCGTATTGCTTTTTCCCCTCCGGGTCCAGGGGCTTCCACTGCTCTATAGGGAGAGAAGTCCCTGAGAGTCACAGGAAACAAACCCTCTGCTCACCCAGATGTGGTTCTGGTACATCCAAAGGGAAGAGGCTGCTGCACCAGCCTCGGAAATTCCAATTTAATTTAATTTTCATTTTGAAGGGAGAGAGCAAGGCAACATACATAACATTAAAGGGACATGAATAACGGGGAGTGGAGCCAGGTCCACAGCAACCAGACCTGGTCACTAATTCCAGTTCTAACCCATGTATCTAACTTTGACTTCCACTCTCCTGTGGGATATGGTGGAATGGGGACAATTCCCTGTTTCTGTGTGAAAGTGCAGAAGTTAAAGGGGTGCATTTGGTGTAAAAGGGAGTCTCAAACATGAAGTCAAGGAGATCAGAGCATGAAACAAAAACAGCCTTTGAAAATGTGAAACCATGGAGCTGTGAACAACCCAGGCTGGAGGTAACAAGCAGAAACAAGAGAAGCCACAACCACAGGCCATGATCTGGGAATTACAACTTTCTGCCTATTTTTCGTGGGGATGTTTTGAGTATGGAGGACCTTGCCTGCTGCAAATCACAGCACAAACCGACAGCCACTTTAGCACAAGGAAAGTCAGCCTCTGATGGCCTTGGCGTGGAGATTGGATTTACGGCACTGGCCACACAGTTTGTTTCAAATTAGGGAAGAACATGTTTTATCTGAAGGAAAACATCTGTATGAGATGCTGCCTTTGGATCTCCCTCATGCCAGACTGCATTACTCAGCACTCATCAGCCCTTCAGGTATTTATTATTCCTTTATTTTCCTCCCTGACCCCGAGCTTTGGATCTCTGGGATCTCACCACCCACACCTCTGCAGAGGCCACAAGCAGGGACTTGCTCCAGCGATGGGTTTTAATAACTGGGAATGAAAATACACAGAAGTAAGTGCAAACTTTAGTTCTTTATGCGGTTTTATTTCTGCAGAGCTTCAGGATACAGGGGTGCAGAAATGGTTTGGCTGGATCCTGGCTGGAACTCCTGGCCTGCCCACTGTACCTGTCCTTCACCATGGAAAAACTCCAACACAACAACAAGCAGTTTATGTGTAGCTTCCTTCTCCTGGAAAGCTCTCAACGAGCTGTTTCAATGTGAAGAGCAGCTGGGCAGCATCACAGGAAGGACCCACAATGCAGGGAGAGACAGGGATCAAACACACATTCCTCCAAAAGGCAGAAATTCCCCTTTCTGAAAAGAGTAGAGCCGAAATCGAGGACAGTTGCACAAGCCTGATGTATGCTGCTTTCCCAGTGCATCAGCTGATGAATTATGGATTAACTTCAGGAAGTGCTTGGCTAGTGAACTAGTCAGGTACCCCAAGTGTGATGAGCTGTCAAGAGGCTTCTGTGTTTCACCCCCACGATATAACTGTGCTGAATTAATAAAACTGAAGCAACTGAGGTCTTTGTCAGAAATAACCACTGCAGTGGAGTCCCTTAAAGGTGGTGCTCCTCATCCACCAGGTTCTCCAGGTCCTTTCTTATTATTATTATACTCTTTAATTTCTGGTCTCCTAAAAAAATGACTACTGTATTTGGAGGAAGTTTCACTTGAATAAGAAATGGCTTAAAAATTGGAACCAACTGAAAAGTTGGTCTCAAGTTCTTGGCAAATAAGGTGGATTAATTGAGGTTCAGGTCTATGAATTACAAAATCTTCATAAATAACAAAAAGGTTAGGCCTTCATCAATAACAAAAGTACTCTATAGATATCCTATACCCTAATCAATGGGACTGAGATGGGCTGAGCCTGGATTGAAAATCACAAACTGTTTATTTTCCTTACTTTTCTAGAAATCAGAAGATCCATGCACCTGTTTAGGCAGGAAATTAAATCTTTATGAACATATATATTTGTATTTAGGACCCAATGAGCACTTTCATTTCTTACTTAACCACATCTTATTTCAGAGGTATATTGGTTTATGTGGAATTTCTTGGAAGGTATCCAGTTGTTGATCACACAGGAATCAATGCTGCCATTTTCACTGTGCTGTAGCCACCATCAAATGTTCAAAAATTTCAAGGAATTAAGGATTTTCTCTTGACCATGACCAGCAAGACAAATCCAATTTTCCCTTTTTCCCCCCTGGAAGATCTCTCAGGCCTTGCTGGGTTGCAGATTTCGGCAGAGCTGTGCTTGGTGAACACTGAATCCCCTTGCAGCCCCCATGGGAACACCCAGAGGGTGACACACGGGGTGTCAGCAGCCCTTACAGGAGGGAGGCAGAGAGCAGAGTGGAGCAGGACTTACCTGGTTTGTACTGGTACGCGGGGCCCTCTCCGGAGCTCTCTGTGCAGCCCGAGTTGGCGTCGGTGCCTTCGCCCTCTGAGACACTCTCGGCTCCGTTTCGCACTGGCTCTGCCTCCTGTTCCCCGTTCTCTTCCACAGGTTTCACTGGCTTGAGCTCTGAGGGCTCCCTCTCTGCTTGAAGCCCATGGCTCATTTTCTCCTGGTCAGATTCAAGTAGTTTGTCCCCTGAAGGTTCCTCCTCCTCCTTCGGCTGGAGCACAGACAGAGGCAGAGGTTTTGTTAGAAACATCCTGACAAATTCAATCCATGTGAAATAGCTCTTCATGCATTCCCATGGCATTTTTGGGAGCAGCAGGAATGCAAATGCATCTTACACAGGGATATGGAACACCACACCGAGCCACTGAGTGATTTACCAGCTCATTTCCATGGATAACCCACTGATAATTAATGGTGCAACTGGAAAGGCCCAGCATTGCCCATGAAATCCCCAGAGGACTGGATGAAGGGAACTGTTAAGCCATGAGCCTGGAAGGACAACTCTGCTTTCCTCTTCTCCTACCATCCATGATAAAGAGATAGTAAAAGGCACGTGATGCATGTTTCGGGAAATCCTTCCTTTAAATGCCTGCTGCCAACTGGAGCAGATCCCACTAAGGAAGGCAATGTGAGATCCAGCCACAACTCCAGCATCTTGGTTTCAGGAAAAGGTATTAATAGTATCCCTGGCTGTTAATTTTAGAGCTCTCCAAGGACACAGCCTGATTGTGCATTCAGACAAGGAGGCGTAGGAATGTGCTTCTCCTGGGAGAAATCCCAGCACATCTTAGCAGTGAACAAAGGAATAACTTCATTGAGGATGCTCTGGAGGAGACTCCTGATCCTTTTGCCTCCCTACCTGATGGCACCACATCCTAAAATGCTTCTTGCAGATTTTTCAAGGGAATTCTCTGAAGAATTCCTCAGTGGAACTGCCAGGTGGTGCAGGAGACATGACTCCTCCAGGGGAGGATGAGGAAAGCGTGCAAGATGAACCCGCTGGTGCAGCCCCAGTGACACCCTTTGCTCTCCTGCTCTGCATCCCATCTGGCCAACCTCAGCTTTTATCCACACACTGGGCAGTCAACTTTTACATTTTTACTCTCTTGCTCCCTTTTTGATTAATTCTAACCCCATATTGACCCAGGATATTAAGCACAGCTCCCTGCTGTAATATCCCTACCAGAACAGCAGTGAGGGAGGTTTTCTTTACTCATCTAATCACTCTTGAGGTGGTTTTGCCTGAAAACGTCAGCATATTCCTTTGTCAGCTTCTCCATCAGTTGGTCATCAGGAAAACTATCCTTTGCCATTATATCCCTGTGCAGAAGAACTTGCCAAATGTCAAGACGGTGGCCTGGGACCAAAATGGGACAGTGCTGAGGGATCCAAACACACTTTTTCCTTACCCTTCACTGAAAGGGGTTCCTCAGTGCTGGGAGGCTGGTGGAAGTTTAGTGGAACCTTCTAGTGGAAGGTGTCCCTTGCCATGGCAATGGTTGGAATGAGCTGAGTCTTTAAGGGCCCTTCCAATCCAAATCAGTCTGTGATTCTGTGACTGTATTAGTCATTAAATTAGGCAAACCTAAAGAAAGCTGAAGAGCTTTAAAAGGGAGCAGACTGACATCTGTTATCTAAAGGATGCTGAGGAATAGCAGAGTTCCTCCCCAAAACTCTGCCCTGGATCCTGTGAGACAACAATGAGAGGAAGCAATGTCTCTAAAGTACAATTTCAAGACAGGAACATCATCTTTATATTTGGGTAAAGCAGGACTTTGGTTCCCTCTCACCTCTGTTTCTGCCTCTGTCACCTCCTCAGTGGCTTGCGTCTGGTCTTTTGGTTTTTTCCAGGTCTTTGGTGCAGTTACAGCGGTTTGGGCTGCAATGTAAATGTGCATCTGTTACCAACACTGAATGACACGGAGCTCATGTGGCCATTGGTGATGAGCTTCCCTCTCAGGGGCTGATCTGAGGCACAGGAAAACAGAGCAGTTGCAGCCTTGTGGAGGATCCAGCTTGATTTAACCACTTCGGCTTTCAATGCAGCAGTAACAATCTTTAGAATGATATTAAAACACAGGAATTGTTTTACAGGTTACTCATTCAAAAGCTCTGACTGGCAACTGGAGTAGCGAGGAGGTCATTGCCAACAGCACAAGGATCACGCTGGGGAAAAAACCTTCAGGAAGTCAAGTTTTTGGAAAGATCAGGTAGGTGCTGGCTGGGAGAGAAGGTTGTTCTTAACATGTTTTTCTCAAGAATTCTAATATCGTTATAATATTAACCATAAGCAAGTCCAAATTTCCAGTATCTCATCCAAAAGGAAAACTTCTTCAACCCCGCAGCACTGCTCTGAGCCGGATTTATACTTCAATTCAAAAGCAGGTTCGTATCTCCACCATTAATGATCTCCCTGGCCAACTGAGTCAAGGGAAACACCCCGAGTATTCCCAAGATCAGCACTGATTTACTCCAGTCATGTTTTCCCCCTAAAGGGTAGAAGAAACCACACACTATATAAAGAGGAGACAAACCCATTAGTCCAATCTGCTCCTTATTTCTGGCAACTGCTCCCAGCTTAAAGTCAGATCTGGGCACACATGCCCAGTTAACAGAGTGCAAATGGGACTGATTTTGTGACTGAAGTTTACTGCAAACAGATTTCCAGCTCCGGCCCTTGGTTTTCAGCAGATACTGTGGAAAAACCCAGTGTGCACTTCCTTTATCACAATAAAATACAATTTTGAAAGGTTCTTCACTACGGATAAATAAGAAGAGTTAATAGAAGCCAACTCTGTTCCTAAGGGTATGGAGCAAATAGGATTCGCTGTGTTCCCACTGCCCCAAAGGATACATATGAGCTTCCATGGCTTCTCCAGAGTGTTTCCCTGTTTGGAGGGTGACCATGGACCTGCAGACACTCCGCAGATTCCCGTGGGAATCACCACATCCAGGCCCCAGCCCAAAGAGCAACAGGAGCTACCGGCACTGATGGAAGACTTTTACCTCCAGGCTGAACACCCCAAAAGCAAAGTTAATTAAAAAGGGAGTCTTATTTAAATATTCAAACATCATCTCTTGTTCACAGAACCAATGGCTGGAAAAATCACCCAGATCTCTCAAGCTCCAGGTCCTGCACATCCCATCCACTGCATCTCCCTGGGGAGAGGCTTTAAGGGCAGGGCAGAGCCCCAGCACAGATCTCGAATTTCCTGGGGCTCAAAGGAGGGGAAAGGAAGGGCCCAGCAGGCCCAGACTGCAGCATGGCTTTGTCTCCCACAGCTGGGATCTCCCAGCTTCCTTCACTGCTGGTCCCACCAGCTCCCAGCACCTCAGCAAGAATAGCCCGGTTATTCCCACTATCCAGGGGTAAAACCAGGACTGGGAATGATCAGTGTCCTTGAATGTGGTAATTTCTGGAATTCAGCAAAGCAGAGATCTAAGCCAGGCTCCCCAGTTCCCTCCATCACAAAATCTGCTACAAATTCAGCGACAACTGAGCACTTTTCAAAGTGCTGTTTTCAGTCTTCTTGTTTGGTGATGTCACTTGCACACTTCCAGGGGTTTCTCCAAGAAGGGATTAGGTCTGTAAAACAACAACCTCAACTTTGCCACAGCCAAGTGATTTAACTGATCAATCCCAAAGTGTTTAATCTGACAGAATTCCACTCCCCTCAAACTCAAACCATGGAAACCATCTACAGCGTCAAATAAAGTTTCATTTTTAACTGCACAGAAATAAACTCAGGGGTCATGGATTTAGGGCTGGCAAAGGTCCAGGGTGTTTCCTTCCTCAGCTGTCAGGATGTGAACACTACTGCTGCTCAAGTATACATTTTTCCACCTTTTTTTGGCAAAAGTAAGCTCTGTAGAGGCTGCAATCCTGCCAAGCCTCCCAAATAAGTCTTGCCTTAATCCCACGACTTCCATCAGCCCAGGGGTTCTGCAGCCAGAGCAAACCCCGACCATGTTGTGGAGCTGCCCGGGATGGATCTCCAGAGACGTTGATCAATTTCCCCCCCTCTTAAAATAGCAGACACCAGATTTCTTCTTTTCCGTCAAGTTCGCATTTCTGCTGCAGGAGCTTAAAGGAGAATTTGCACTGATGTGATTTTGGGTGCCAACCTTCCCAAACCCCAAATCCAACAGCACAATGACGTTATTCATCCCAAGATGGAGTTTCATCTGTGAGGCTGTAGGGAAATACAAAGTAATATCTCCAGTTTGGCTCTTGGAGAGGGACAACTCCGGACGCTTCTGGTCTTCTTTTCCATTTTCCTGTCCCCAAGATCCGCAACTTCATACGTGCTCTCCAATAGTTTAATTCCTCCCCAAATGTAGGTTCATTTTGGCCACTATTCACACTTCCAGACCTTGTTTTCAGCTAATTTCATTCCTCTGGAGAAGGAACACCAGAAATCCAACCAACACTCTGAGCTCTTATCATGGCTTACAGAGCAAAGGGAGATAACAGGAGTGACAACACAGATTTACTTTAGGACTGGAAAGAGGAACAAACCCTTAATTCCAGACTATCCCAGACACCAGCTCCCAGTGATAACCCCACCACTGCAGGGATCTGCTCAGCAGGCCCAACACTCCCTCAGCCCATTTCTCCAGCTCTGTCACGTTCCTCTGTGGAACATCTTCCCACAGGATTTACCCACCCGTGAGCTCATTGCCATCCAGTGGGACACGAGGCCTCTCCTCTCTGATGTGGTGCCAACTGTGAAGCCTAAATTAATACCAGCTCTTATATTTTTATTTTATTATCCAACATACCATGAAAGACCAAAGCAAAGATTCACCATCACCTTCCAGCTCATGGAAAAGAAAATATATTCCAGTGGTTATGGCAGCAAATCAAGGAAAAAGCAACACCTGATTTATGTTTCTGCCTCTCCAGGATTTGGTGCTGGATAAATTTCTCCAAGGTACTTCCAGTTTACAGCCCAAGTTGCTCGTTACAGCCTCCCCAGCTCAGAAACTCCAGGACTCACCACACTTGGGTCACTTAATACAGAAAAATGTCTCATAAACGAGCTCTGCAAGAAACAGCACTTTGAATTCCATGTGTATTAAGTTCTTTTGGCTTCCTGTGTTCCAAGGAGTTCTGTCCGGGACACACATCAGTTTCTTGTTTTCCTCTTTGCTTCTTGTAATAGCCATGATAGAAGGGTGACATCAAAGGCCTCAGGTCTCTGGTAGCACCTTCTGCAGAAATTCCACTCCACCAGCAACACTTGTCCTGTTTTGTTGCCTGGAAAGTGCTGGTCCCTCACTGTAGCTACAGAAACCCCAGAATTTAATAAAAAGCAACAGCTGTTGATGACTTTTAGCTAGGATGATGTTTTTAGTGTGGATTGGAGCGCCCAGGTCCTCTCTTGATAATCTATTTTTCTCCTTGTAGAGCAGATGAGTAGGAATTACTTTCTTTAAAAAGCATGTGCTCTTGCCCCTTGCAGATAACAGCTCTGCCTGTCCTAAAAACTCCAGGCAAAAATTCCTGAGGAGGCAGAAATGCAACCTGTGCCCTGAGAACAGGGGGAACGTGTCCCCTTTGGGCAGAAGTTCAGACTGGGAAACATGGTCAGCAGCAAGAAACCACCCCTGGCTACAACATCCTGCACTCATCATTGGTTTAATGCTCTGAAACCAAATCTTCCCCATTTCACCAGGATGCCAGTGATGCTGACGAGCAGGGAATGATGACTCTGTGACTCACAGACACAGAGACTGAACCATTAAAGCTGCCAATTTTGTTGTGAGGGTGTTCAGAGTAGGCAGAATTCAGTGTAAAATACAACAAGGGTGTTCCAGTAGAATCCCCTGACCTTGGAAATCTGGTAGAGATCTAATGCAAATGGAAAAGGAGGAGTGGAGGTGCCCCTGGATCCCCACAGGATCAACTCAGCTCTGGCCTCTCCCTGCAAACATCGACAAAGTAATTTTGTTGAGCTATAAAAAAAGAACTGCTGCAGAATAAAGATGTTTAAGGATCTGAATATATTTTCTTTCTCACCATAGAGCTCGAAAGAGCAAAACATCCAAGTCTGGTTTCTCTGACTGTTGGACAGAAGGTGTGTCCTGTAAAACACTGCAGGAACAGGCAAATCCCTTTGCTCATCCCCAAAAAGCTGCCACCTCCAGTGCGAAATCTGAGATCCACCTGGGAGCCTCAGCAGTGCTGCCCCAGCAGCTCAGGGAGGAGGAGATGAAGGTCTCATTCCCAAAATCAGGCAGGCCAGGTTATAGCTATGAAAAAGACACGCAGGAGGAACTGCTGCAGGAATGAGATTATCCCAAGAGGTCCCAGCACTGTCCCCCAGCCAGCCTAGCTCGGCTCCCTTTAAAGGAAAAGCAGGGGCATGATTTGTGGCCAAGCTGCTCTGTAATAAAAACACCATTCTGCTGAAAACCCCAAAGAAATATTGCTCAAAGTCACAGAGCTCACAGCTACCAGCGCATGCTCGAGAAGTTTCCCTTATCCCAGGTTTAATTCTAACTCCAGGGATCATAAAAAATCTCTCAGCCTTTAGTCCAAGAAAAACACAACAATATAATCCTTTCTCCTTGCTCCTGAGGGTCAGCATCTGGATTTTCCAACATATATGGCAGACATGCTGTTCCCCGTTCCTGAATTAGCAGGCAACCTCAGATGATGTTATTTCAATCTCTCTTCCTCTCTCCAAGAAAGAACTGGAAAATTATTGCTGAAAAGAAGGCTGGCAGAGAAATGCAATAGTTCGGGATCATTAAATCAGGGGTAAAGCACAAAAAAACACTTGGAGAGCTTTGTGCTTTCTTCGAAGCCCTAAGCTTTTAATAGAAATCTGAGTTTCAAGTCATCTTTTACATGACTTGAGAACTCCTTGTTTCCATGTTGCCAAAGCCAATGGCTTGGCTAATGTGTGCTCTGGAGCATAATGACATTACAGCATTAAAATTAATCTTCTGCATAATTAAAAGCCCAAACACCGTAAGTTTTTGGGGTTTTTTTTAATTTAAACTACAGGCCATTACAAAGCCAGCAATAACAGTGCAAGCTGGAACCTGCCTGTGCAAAACCTTATTTACAGAGTCCCATTTCTCCTCTCCTTTGTAAGGAAATTAATTTGGGTTACGAAGTAGCTCAGATTGAAAGAACAACCAGTGCCAGAACAGAGAAATGACCTGAGTGAAATAAAAATAGAAGAAGATTAAAAGGAAAAAAATCCTCATGGTTGCTGTAGTAAAGGGATCTTTCTTCTCATCTGTAGATACTGGATTTTAAAATCAGCATATTGAGCATCACAAAAACATGGAACAGGGCCAAACTCAGCCTTTCAGTGCATTTAAGAACAGAGCCCAAGATTTCTGAGTCCATTTCCCATCTATCAAAGAAAAACTAAAAAAAAAAAATCCCTATATGAAATGTTACTTTAACAAAATGAAACCAACAAGATCCAAATCACAACCAACTGTTTGTCCTCTTTGTTCAAGCTTCCCTGAGTTCCAAGGAATTGAAATAACTGCAGAACAGGACACAGAAAATGCAACATGTGAAATGCTTTAACACTGCTGGGTGTGAATTTAGCCCCCATTACATCCCTTCAGCAGCAAATACAAGGAATTGACCATCTAACTTTTTTTTTCCACAATCTGATCTCCAGGAAGTCCTGCAAAAAAAGCCATTTTCCAGTTTCCATAGGAAACACAGTGTGTTAAAACCACAGTGCCAAACCAGAGATGTGGCAGGGATGAAACCTAAGGCAAGCAACAACACCTGGAAAAAAAGGCTGGATTTTAAAAGGTAGCTGCAGAAATTGTGATTTTAGTGAGTTTTAAACTGTAAACTGCAGAATTTAAATTTAAAATTGTAAATTGTACATTTTGCTTACATGTGACTTATGCAAATGAAAAGCAGAAGCATCACTAATGAAGGCTGGACAGGTAGAGGTGTGTGACACTGAGGTGACAACAAGGTGTGACCCTGGTGTGACTCTGGTTGTCAGTTGTTTGGGTGAGTGTGAATGGTCCATTTCATTTTCCCACATCTGGGAACACAGTGACACATTTTTACTGCTGGAAAAGACCCCAATCCAGCAATTCTGGAAATTGCTGGCTCAGAGGCTTCGTTCCGAGAGCTTCAGGGTCCCTTATCCAGAGTCACAGGCCCTTGGACCGACCACTCACCTCGGGGGGAACAGGAGCTGCGGCTGCCCAGTACCTGGAAGCAGCCAAGGCCAGGTTGGACACTGGGGCTTGGAGCAACCTGGGATAGTGGAAGGTGTCCCTGCCCATGGCAGGGAGTGGCACTGGATAGGATTTAAGGTCCCTCCAATCCAAACCATCCTGGAATTCCATGAAGAGTAGTGTGCTCTGCACTCCCCCTCCACCAGCCCTGAAAGCATGAACCCACCCCAGTCTGGGACACACATCCACGTCAGTGACCAATTAACAACCAGGAGGGATTTCTATCCCTTCCAATGAAGATCAGCATTTCACAATCACAGCAGCCACACAGCACCACCAAGCTTTTTTCTTTTGCAGATAGAAACATTTGTTGGAAGAAGAAAAAGCCCCTTTCCTTCATCCTGCAGTTCACCACATGAACCCACAAAGCCCAGCACTTACCGGGGACAGGACACTCGCTCGAGTTCACACTCAGAGCCTCCTGGCTCTCCTCCAGCTGCCCATGTGCTTCTGTCTCTTTCTTCTTCTCAGTATCTTTTACCTCTTCACTAAGAGTAGTTCTTGTGCTTTCCTCTCCTTCTAAATCTCCCTGGACAACAGGGAGGGCACTCGGAGACGGGAGAGGAGGTGGAGAAGGAGTTGGAGTGGTACCAGCAGCTACAGAAAGCGGAGGGGCTGGGGGCGGCG
>VWZS01002665.1:153002-252904 GCA_013397075.1 Rhabdornis inornatus | reverse complement strand
GGTGGGAGGAGGAGAAGGAGCAGCCAGAGGAGCACTGGGAAGTGATGGAGCACTCTCCACCCCCGCAGGGGGGTCCTCGGTGGGCTCCAACTCCACAGTCAACACTGCAGCTTCTGCCTGGGCCACCTCTGCCACAGGCTCGGCCCCCGCGGCACTGGCACTGCTCGTGTCGTCGATGACCCCGGGCCCGGCCGTCACGGTCACCGGGGCGTCACCAGGTGATGCTACCGCACTGCCGGGCTCCGTGCACACCTCGGGTCCGGGCTCCTCTGCGGCAGGAGGGGCCGCTGGCTCCGGGCAGCCTGTGGCACTGGGTGTAGGCATTGCCTCCTCTACGGGGGAGGCCAGTTCACATTTGTCCTCTGGCTCGGCCGCGGGCGGGGCTTTGCTGGACACGGTGACAGCAGTGGCAGGAGCGGCGACAGCTACGACAGGAGTGGCCGGGGCCGGTGACGGAGCACGAGGAAGTTCTGGTACGGTTTCCACTGAGGTGGGGCCCTCGCTCATTTGCCCAGCTTGATCTTTCTTCTCCCCTGTAGGTTCTGGTCTGAGGACTGGAGAAGGTGGTTTTAATACTGGATCTGGTTTTGGCTTCTCTTCTGGGAAAGGAGAAAAAACCCATTATCAACAGCAAGGCAACTCCTTGTTCCTGCCTGGTGCCTTGGCTCCCTTGGTTCCCATTCCTGCATTCTGCAAGGAGCTCTGAAGAAGACACCAGAGGCCCCTGCACCTCACTGTGAATCCACATTTGAAAATACCACCTCTGCCATCCTGCAAAGAGATGCATCTGGAAAGACTTATTGCAGCCTTCCAGTGCTTAAAGGGGGCTTATAAAACACGGAGAGCAACTTTTTACATGGACAAAAACTTGCAGGACAAGGGGGAACAGGTTAAACTGAAAGAGGAGAGATTTACACGTTTGGAAGAAATGTATCAACGCAACCCCGAAAATCTTGTGCAGAAAGAAGTCCCTGCACTTATCCCGTGATTAGCAACAGACTAGGTGATCCCATCCCTGCCTTGACCATCACAGAGCTCCCAAAGCTCTGCTAAAGCTCTGCTGCTTCCCACTTCTTTTCTACAAAACTACGAGCCACTATGGTTTAGGATCTTGCAGGAACACTAAACTCCTTAAGGACACTGTTACACCAGCAAAAATAATTCTGGAAAAGCCAGAGGCACAAACCTGCTCTTCAGATTAGGAAGTCAAAGGCCACAACCAACCCCAAATCATCAAAATTCAGGTAGAACTGAATAGGTTTGGCTCTGCTGGATTTCCATTTGGGGCTTATTCAACAGCTCAGCTGAAGGGAAAGGGTTGTTGAAGGAGAACCAAAGGGTTTTTGAAGCAGAATCCATTTGAAATTGCCTGGAGCATCCAATCCCACCTTTAGGAATAGCTGGAGCAAAAGTGAACTCTGCTTGCAGCCGTCAGCAGCCCCAGCAGCATTACAGAGGCCCATGGCCAAACCAGTAGTTTATCAACCTAATGAGGCACCCAGGGACGTGGCTTTGGAGGAGGATGACAAGTGAGGAAAGAGATGGCAAAGAGCTGATCCCAACAGCTGATTTTAATTCTGGAGGCTCCGTGGAAGAAAAAGGACACAGGAACTGGTTTGGAAAAAGAAAATACATCACCTCTGATTTCTGGAACATCCTTTGCAGGAACTCCTGGAGCATTCCTGAAATTTACAGCTCACTATAAACAACTGCCTGGACAGTCTCTCCCCAAGTCAAAGGAGAATGCTCAAAAAAACTCTGACCAAATGCATTTGCAAGTGTTAAGAAAATAATTCTGAGAGCTAAAACCAGCACAATCCACATCTGTGTTTGAAACCAGAGATTTAACTCCCTTCCTTCAAACCACACCTTGTCTGGCTAATGTTCTCATCATGGATATAGGCTGTGTGTGCAAAATCACAGAGAAAAGTGATTTGAGGAGGGATTTCAGAGAATGAGGAGCAGATTTGGCTAATGGTAAGCAAATTTGAACTTGAACCCCCATCCCAGAGAACAAATCTCCAAGTCCTGGCAGAGGAGGACTCATCCCTGCCAACTGTTACAGAAAGTCATGTGAGCAACTCACAGTTGGGGAGGGAAAACAAAAATCAACGCAATTCATCTCAACTGGATCAAATCCCTCTTCCTAAATATGCTGAGATCATTCCTCATGTTATATTTAGACAGTATTTACAGGAAGCACTGGCTGCTCCAGGGGAAATATCAAGAGATATTTTTAAAAAATTCCTGATAAATACAATTTTTGCAAAATTATTCCTTATCCTTTCACATACCCAGTGGGACAGACCCTGCCTTCTTCATGGAGAAGCCATTGTTGAGCTGCTGGGTGATCTCAGTGGCACAGACTGGCCAGGGCATGAGGAAGATTTTACTGGAGACGGGAATTTGTTCCTGCTCTGTGGTGTTTATCTGACAATAACTGCTGGGCTCGCTGCCATTTTTCCATCTTTTGTCCTGATGCAAACATGGACGAGGTGGCACCGAGACTGACTCAGTGTCAGCAGAGGGGCTTTGGAGCTTTCCAAACTCCAGGGTCTGACATTAATCTGTTTTCCACAAACCATGCTGCATATTGTCCATGTCTGATAGATAGCAAGATTTGGAAGGAGGTTTAAAAAGAGGATAATACTACTCCAAACATCCCCCTGAACCTCTGCAAGCGAAATAAACGTGGGCAGTTCTGATTCCATGCAGTTCTATCCCACTGCAGCTCCTGCACCAGCCTGGCCTGCAGCCAGGCTCCACAGGCTTGGCCACTGGCTTGACCTGGATCCTCCAGCAGTATCCTCCCCTCTGTCAGCCTTGCTGCTATGGACATACCAGGGGCATCTACAGGCACCAGAATTTGCACCTAAATAATGTGATATTTCAAGGTATTATAGTAGCAGTTCCTATTCCTGGTCCACTGGAAGGTGTCCCTGCCATGGCAGCAAGGTCAGAACAAGAGGAGTTTTAAGATCCCTCCAACCCAAACCATTCTGGCATTCTACAAAATGCCAAAGGCTTGTCTTCAAAGAAAAAACAGGATATAAATAATGCAATCCCAAATCCAGCCTCAGGAATGACTTCCAGACCAAGGCAACAGGGACTGCAGATCCTGTGGGCAGAGCACACCAGCTGGATGCTGCTCACAGAAGCAGCTTCACAAGCAGCACTGGGTGTCACAGAATCAATGAAAGCCTGATTCCAAACTTCAACAGCTGCAAACAGGTACAGGAGAGGAAGGCCACAAGGAGGATCCGATCCGCAGGATGAACATGGCAGAGGGGACTTTGGAGAAACAACAACACTGCTTTTAATGAACACTTCAGCCATGCAGCCCTATCTGTCACTGCTTTTATTCTGGAAGCAAAAAACCCCCAACATCGAAGTGAAAAATCATTTTGATACCTTGGCATGTAATTCTGAACAGACGTGCCCCCCAAAAGTCATTAGTTCAGTTTAAATATTATTAACAGGCTCTATTAATTACTGACACCATCCCCTACATTGCTCTGCCCCCCGGCCACAGCTGGGTGTTATTCCAGGGCTTTCTCTGCAGTGCTTACATAAATGTGCTCTTCAGCAAATTTTGGACCGGAACAAATGTTTGACTCTTTCTGGGATGGAATGGAGATAGACACAGGGAAGCTCATCAGTGTTAAACTCCAGTCAAGCCCTGCTTTATGTTTAAACTATCACTGTCAAAGCTGTGTAACTAAACAAACACACTTACTTCCAGTTTCCTCCCAGCTGCCTACAAAGGGATTAAGCTAAAGAGAGAGAGAAGAGGGCTAAGACCCATTTGTCCTGGAAATCTATATTTCCATACACAGAGATGAAATACTGTGATAGAAGGTGCTGGATTTTCAGAGATCAGAGTTCAAGGAGCTCTTGGTCATATGATTTAGTGTAGGTGGTGGTCCTGTAAGTAGCAGGGGCCTGGTCCTGGGGATCCTTACAGGTCCCTTCTGGCTGGAGATGTTCTGTGGTTCCATGGCTTTACAGCTCAGCTCCAGCTCTGTCCCGAGGGCAGATGCACTTCAGCCATCACTGGTGCCACCAGGTGACAATGTGGTGTGCTCAGAGGATGGCCCTGGCAGCAAGAGGGACTCAGGAATGTTGGCAGAGGGGACACAGACAGGGAGGAGCAGCTGTGCCAGAGCTGGGCAGCATCAAACAGCCAGGGGAGCTCAGGCAGCACAGGGACAGCAGAGCCGAAGGACATCAGACCCAACATGCCTTGTTCAGGTGACACTGGGGACATTGAAGGTTTGCACCAACATCTTAATGGAGCCAAAGTCTGCCTTTAAGTGGGAGACAGGACCAGCCCAGCCCCAGAAAGTCCTTTTCAACCTTTTACAACCAATTTCCCGACACTGCAGCAGTTTAGAGGCACAGCATTGGAAGAGGGAAATGCTGATGTCCAGGCTGTGGCTGTAAGAGCAATGCCAGGGACACCGTCCTTGGCTTCCCAGCAGTGATTGTGCTGCAGCTGGGATCGAGGACATCTGCAGCACCAGAGATGTTGGTTTTTGTCCCCTTTTCTAGAGCTGTGCTCCTCTGGGGCTTGGTTTTCTGCTAGCAAAACTCTGCCAGGGAATACACAAAAGGACAAGAAGAAATGGCTTCAGGTTGTGCCAGGGGTGGTTCAGGTTGGATTCTGGGAAAATTCCTTCATGGAAAGGGTCGCTAGGCACTGACCTGGGCAGTGGTGGAGTCACTAACCCTGAAAGTGTTAAAAAAAAGTGTGGATGTGACACCTGGGGACATGGTTAGTACTGAACATGGCAGTGCTGGGCTGGACTTGAAGATCTGGGAGGGCGTTTCCAACCCTGGTAATTCTGTGGCTCTGGATACTCTGAAATAAAAATCTCAGCACTCTGTGATTTCCCTGCACACGTCGCTCCAGGCAGAGCCCAGGAGGCTGTGATGCCATCACAGGGTAAAACTGGGAAGGAAATTATGGTGTCAGCTCTGTGCCCCAGCACCCATCCTGCTACACCAGGAACTGCAGCTTCCAATGGCTGCAAATTCCAGTGTGGGAACAGCCTGGGCTGCTCTGTCAGCCTCCTGGGACAATTCCCTGTACAGTTTAAAAAAAAATCTCCCTTCAAATGTATATTGTGGAATATCCTGAGCTGGCAGGGATCCATCAGGATCATCGAGTCCAACTCCTGGCCCTGTGCAGGAACCCCAAGGATCCCATCCTGTGCCTGAGAGTGCTGTCCAAGGAAATGGAATTTTAAGAAATTTTTTCCATCTGTGCCATTTTTACCAAAGTCAGCAAAATCTGCTACAGACTTTATGAGACACTTGGCACACTAATGGGTTTTTTCCTAGTTCATGTTGCCCATTCCTACAGGACTGGACACACAAGCAGCTCTGGGGAAGCCATATGATCCTCTGGATCCATGCCACTACTGTGGCTAATTATCCAAATGATCCAAAGCCTCTCTGGCTAAAGCGTTTCCCTGACAACACGCTGGTTTCTGGAGGATGGCACTTGGGTGAGAGGAGTTTCATCCTTCTGTGTGCTCTGAAACAACGTTTAGGACACAGAAGGTTGAAGACAATTATTTTTAACCAGTTCCACATTAGCAAATTACAATTAATTCCCTTAGCAACACACTTAAAATGTTCCACTGGAGGAAGAGAAGTTCCTCCCCTCCTATTTCTGCTGCCTGCTGGTCTCCCTGCCAAAAATATTCCAACTAAAACAAGAAAGGAAGGGAAAAAATAAATTATTCAAAATAATGAGGGAAGAAATCTCCATGAACCGACCTTGTTTGGAGGTGGGGGCCGTGGTGCCGGGGGTGCTGCCAGAGGGGTGGGAGCTCTCCACGGCTCCAAACGCTGTGGGAACGGGCTCAGGGACCTGGCTGGGCACCTGCAGGGAGGGAGGGACAACAGGGTGAGCCTGGGTACACAAAAACAGGGAGTAAAGGCAAGGGGGAGATGAGACAGGGTGGGATAGAGAGGAAAAACCAAAGGCAGGGAGAATAAAGAGAAAAAATAAAGACAAAAGATACACAGGGCAATTGGATAAATCAAAAAAGTTCATAAGAAAGATAGGGAAAGGCAGCAGGAAAAGGGGAAAAGGATGGTCACTGTTAAGAACAGCAAGGAAGGGACAGCACAGCACCATAATGAACACACTTTGCTCTCCCAACACTTCTTCCAGAAGCTGCAGGAATGCTCCTCCATGCAGGACACACACACCAAGGCTCCTGGATCTCTCTGTGATTTAAGTTCACTTTTGGGACTTGACTCCTTTCTCTACTGTTCCATTATTTCAACCCCATTAGAGATTCAAATCTATTGATTTACTCTCTCATGTATTTATCAGTAGCTGATGTGTGCAGGGTGGGATGAATGGCGGACAGATGTATCTGCACACACATCACTCCTTACCCCAGGAGGAAAATCATCCCAGACTGGGAGTAGTTGGATGAAAAAATCCCCCAGAGCTGTCCACAAGCAGCCTGGGGGGTGGGACCTGCAGGACAAGAGGAGAATAAAACCAGCTGGGCAGCAATTGGAGGGAGAGCAGGAGGAGCAGATGCCCAAAGAACACGAGAGATTGTCTGTATGGAAGAACAAAACAAAAAGGCCTGCAAAGACTGAAGGAAGACTCGAGAGAGCCCCAGCCTGTGGCAGACACATAGATTTTAATTATCTCCCACCAAATGCTCATTTGTGCTCAAGAAAGTTTGATAAAATCCTTTGCATTTAGTCTCAGAATTTAAGGAAGACAAAGTTAGAAGTTAGCCCCAGACTCGAAGGTGAGACACTTGCTGGAGTGGACACAGACAGGACAAGGCAGCTGGTCACAAAATCCCCTTAAATACACACTGGGGACCAGGCACAAAGAAAACAGGGCTAAATTTTAATTTCCTAATGCCAAGTGGAAAGCCAGGCAGCTGCCTGCAGGTGTCTGCTCTCACCCAGTTCCACACCCATGAACTTCTCTGAACATCTACAGGAAAAGGAATTTTTCATTAATCCAAGAGAGCAGAGTGTTCAAGACACGGGTGTCTAATTCCTGATTGCAGACAGGCTCTCAGAAATCCATGCAAAACTTACTTCCCTATAAAAAGAAATGCTCTGGCAACCCGCTTCTCTTCCTGAGACTCTGGTTTTTCCTCCCATCTCCAGCTTTTTGCCTATTGCATCTGAACAGTGCAGGATAAAGAAGCAATTATCTTCAAGACACTATTTTTTCACCATTTCAGGAAGACCAGGAAAAAACACATCTGGAAAAATAAGAATGAAGATTTAAGTGGGGGTGAAGGGTTGAAGTTTTCTTTGGGATTGCTCCTCTTTCAGGAATGAGCCTGACAGATTGACTGGAGAATGGATGAAGAACTGCAGCCCAGCTTCCAGCCAAAGGGAAGAAGCCAAAGAAAACTCAGCTTTACAAATAAGCAGGTTTCAAGAATGTTTTCCCCTCGCCCTCAGTGATCAGGATTTTCATTTTATAAGAAAATTTATGGATGAAATCAGTGTGGAGAAAGGAAACTGTGATAAGAACCACAGGAACCTAAGCAGACCAGTGAAGAAGAAACCTGTGAGCCCAGGAACTTCTTGAGTCAGGAAATGTATTTCCTTAAGAAATGTGGAAAACACTCATTTATTTTGTGGAAATGATATTGCACACGAAGAAATGGTCCTTATGCACTGAGCCTTGCAGCTGCAAAATGGAGCATTTAGAGAGTTCTTAGGAAAAAAATCCCACTGAAAATTGCTCCCCTGATTTATGATGCTCCAAGGATTGCTCTGGGTTATTCTACCCCACCACGACCTGGACACTGAGCAAACACAACTCTGACAAACTCACTGAGACCTGGAAGAGTTTGGCCAGGAAAATAAGAGCATTCACTCTTTAAAAAGTGATCTTCGGTGGAAGCCAATGCTGAGGAAATACCATGATCAGATTCTGGCCATGGGTTTTCTTTCTTTTCCCAGCAACATTAAGAGTGCAAAGAGTGCCCTGCTAATGGATAAATCATATCTCCATGTACCTCCAGCTTCTCTTGCAGGAACTTTAAAGCACTTTACTTGGTCAAAGGCAATTAAAATACACTGCAGAGGCACTGGGAAACTCTACCTAAAGCACTTTTTGGTCAGCACTGCTGAGTAAAAGGTACAGGAATGGCTCAAACCACGCAGCTCATCTTGGCAGCAATGCTCATCTCCTGCACAATTCCAGGAACTTTTTGATGTTACGCAGAATTCCAACAATTTTTTGATGTTCAGCACTTAAACTACTCAGAGAAGAGGGTGCTTTGGGCTTGTGTTAGCAAAGTTTTGGTTTATTTGAGTCAGTTAATAGAATAATTCAAATCTAAAGAAAAAAAAGAAAATTTGAAAACTATTATTATTATAAAAGAGTTTCTTTTTCAAATGCAGAACTTGGGACAGGGCCTGGTCTCCAGCACTTCCTGAGGACGTTTCTTCCTCTGAGTTTGTAGCATTTAAGTAATGAGATAACAGATTCAGAGAAAGAAGTTTTATTAGAATTTGCTATAATACTAAAAATCTCATTGGATTGGGAGTCACTTTTGATGCTGCCTTGTCAAGCCGTGAGGCTGCACACTCACATTTTGAGTGCTCAAGCAGATGAAATCTCCCCAAGCACCCTGGTGAGCAGAGTTTGGTTCAGAGGGGTGAGCAGAGTTTGGTTCACTCTTGCAGGAGCTGCCCCAAGTCAGGAGCATCTCAAAAGTTATGGCTGAATATCAAAAATTTACTGACTCAAGCCTGTTCAAAACAGTACCACCCCCACTACTGCAATTCCTGAGCACAGTTATTAAGGCACTATTTAATTTCACCCAAGATATTAAACGTGCTCCGAAGACTTGATTTAGGGAAGCAGTTGGGACAATAATGTTGAATTTCCTGGCTTAAGTGGGCTTAAATTTTCAGTTATGTTACACTAATGAACTTATTCTGGTGAGCCCAATCTCAGAGCTCTTCTGTCATTACCAGAAGTGGTTCCAAGCACCTAATCAAAAGGAAGGCTGGATATTAAACAATGGAATATTTGCATACCTTGGAGGAGATGATTGGACATCACTGCTGTGCTCTGCATATAAATTACAGCTGATCAGAATTCAGGCCTATTAACTTCCTCTTGAAACACATTTATTTCCTTCTGTTTGACTTAATTGTAGTGCCTTAAAATAGATTTCAGGATATAAGAATGATCAGTGAAGTGCCTGGATTCACTGCACTGTGCAGGAATACCATGGGAAATCCTGGCTGGTTCCAACTCTTCCACTTCTAACGGGGAAAGTCAGGTAGCAAGAAGAAATAGGGAGATGATCTCACCAAGATTCCCATGTTTGGCATCTCTACTGTCTTCTCTGATGGAAAGAAGTTTACTAAGTGCCTTGCTGCTGCTTGTCCTCGATGGGGACCAGAGGAGAACACCGGTGACAAAGTACAAGATGGTGCCTTCAGAAGACACAAGGACTTGACTGAGCTGGGAATGGCTGAAAGCTGAAATCCTGCTGTCTCAGGAAGGGGTCTCTAGGCCAGGCTCTCACTTCACCTCAATGATCCCTGGAATCCTGAGCTCCTGCTCTAGCACAACCAGTGCTCCCAGACAGTGCTGTGCTCCTGCCTCAGCACAGGATTTTCAGAAGAAAATCTACACCCACATGGAGAGGAAAGGAAGGTTTGAGCTCAGGAAAAGCTGTTTCACCTAAAAGCTGCCAAAAGCTGCTGACATCCAACGGGAAGAACGTGGAAGAAGAAGAAATCACATCCCAGCACCAGCTCTGCTCTACAGCCCAGCCATCACCCAGAGAACATTCCTGACCTCTGGCCAGGGACTTAAAGGAGTCAGACTCAAAGGTGTATGACAAGAATTTGTCAGGAGTTAGGAGCTACAGAAAATGATTTGGAGTATTTATAATTTTTCTCTCATCAGAAAAATGAATTTTAAGTTTGAACACCCAGAGACCAAATGTGTGATAAATTTATTACAGTTCTGTGAGAAAATTCCTGAGCTCCAGATCTTCTGGTGACTCTAAAACAGCTCCACAAAGGCAGAAAGAAGAGTGATGCAACTGAAAGTCTATAATCAATCACCTGTGAGACATGGACTTTCCTCAGATGCATAAGACTTAACAGACACTTCCTTTCCTACAGATATTCTAGCTCCTCCTTTAACACCAAAATGCTGAAAAGCTCTGAAAATCTACTGCTGATAGAAAACCAGGGAGAGGGAATGTGCAGCAGCACTGAGGCCCCACATCGACAAGTTATGGACTACTAAGAATGATCAAACTTGGGAAAAAATAATTGCTGAAGAATATTGATAATTTAGGAGCATCCAGGTCTCTGAGGCAGTCAGAGGTGTGGTTGGAAGTGTGAGGGAGAGGCACAGCAAGGCACAGATCACAGGGGAGGAATGCAGCCCTTCCTTACCTGAGGTGGAGTCGGGGTGGAGGTGGGTCTGACGATGGGGGGCGTTGGGTTCCTGCTGCCCCCTCCAGACATGATTTCTTCTGTTATGTCTTTGCCTCCCTGGTTTGGATCCCGGATTCGGATCTACAGGATTGAAAGAACTGGAATAATAACAAAGGAATAATTCCCACAAGTGTTCCTGGTACTGCTGTCCTTGTGGAGAGCAGCGTGGGCAGGACATGCTCCCACCATACCCAGCAGGAGATGCTCTGGGATGAGCAGGAACACTGGGATGTGGCTTGTTTCCATGTCTTGGAATGCATTGCATGTCATCCTTTCATCAACACCTAATTTAAGCAGAACCTAATTTAATCATCAACCACACCAGTTCAGTCTAAATATGTGCACCCTGTAATTCAAAATACAGGCTCTGCTGCTGGAACATGAGTTTCCTGCAACTGAGAAAATCTGGGAGACAGTTTAAGCTTGCCCAGTAGTGGTAAGGGCAAGAATGGAGAAAAGGCTGTATTTTACCCTGACAGGAAACTCCATGACCTTGCCAGCCCAGCTTCTGGGAAAGGGGGAAAGCAAATCAGCAAGTCAAGTTCCACCAAAACAGAGGGAATCAAACAAAAGTACTGAGTAGAGGAAAGGGAAACTCAAAGAACAAACTCAAGTCCTGTAGAACTCTGCAGCATTTAGGAAAAAAGTGGGATTTTTGAGTCTCTTCATAGCCCCAAAATGGGAAGAAAAAATACTTTCCAAAATAAACCACTCCAGAACACTCCCTGAATCCTCAACTGACACGAGCCAATCCGTGTCCCTGAACAGGGGGAAGTGCCAGCATGTCTAGGATAATGTGAAACAGAGCTTTTCATCTCCAGTAAGAGCTGGAGATTCTGATAACTCTGAAGACAGGGTTCTGTCTATCTGCCCACCTTCTCCAAAGCTCTCCGCTGAACTTGAGATTAATTCCATGCAGAAATCCAAGCAAACAACTCCAAGCAAACCAAGAGACACCATCACCCTTCCCAGAGCAGGGGTTCTGCTGGAAACCCCCCTGTAATTGCCCCATGGCGGGGGGTGTGAATGGTCTTTCGGGTCCTTCCAAGCCAACCCTTCTGGGATTCTGGGCTGTGAAATCGTAACCGGAGAGCGGTTTTGTGATTTGCCAAATTCAGCTTGTGGGATGCTGGCTTTGGTCTGGGTTGTGAACACACAAACACACATACTGTACTCAAGGTGCTGAGTCTGGGCTTCTGTTATTTTTGATGAAGTTTTTTTGCTAAAATATTTCATTAACTACAGCAACAAGGACCTGAGAGTTGGCACTAATTCCTGCCCTCTCCACCCCCTGACACAGAGTCAATGGCATTAAAAACAAGATTTCCCTGCCTGGAAGTTTGTAGTACTCAAATACTTAACTCATGGTGGATGTGGACATGTGCACATTAATATATTTAACTTTAATTTTTCTCATTTCTCCAGTTGCAACACCAATTACCAAACTGAAACAGCACATTCAGAGAGAAGCATCTTGGGCGTTTAAAATCCCTTTTCTGCCTCAAAGAACGCAGCTTGGCTGGCATGGAACTGCCTTAATCCCAGCTGAGTGTGTCTGATCAGCTCTGCATTTCAATGGCATCAGGGATCCTGGCATGTCATGTTTGGGATGCTGAAAAGAGACTCCTGGGGACTGAAGAGGTGACAAAAAGGCTGCTGAGAGCAGCCACCAAAAAGGCCTTTCCTGCAAGCACAGCTCACATATTGTTCAGTTCTTCCGGTCTCCCAAATCAAGTGTCACCCCAGATCACCCTCAAAAGTCCAAAGATTCAAATATTCTGCATTTTGAAACATGTCCAAGTCTCCTTATTCTTTTCTACCCTCAGGAAACTGTTATTTTAATGTTTCCAAAACACTCTCACACAAATACTTCTGAAATTTCCTTTTCAGCCCTTTACAAACAATTCATTCACAAGTTCAAGCCCACATAATCTTTTCCTGGTTAAGCCTTACATTCACCCCATATGCCTTCACTATTCCCCACCGTCCACTTGTTGATGGGTATACATTCCTTTCATCTGCCTCTTTCAAATCCCCCCTAGTGAATTAGAAAGAGAGGGAATATGCTCTCCAAACCTATATCCACCTTGATAATGTGGTTGGGTTCTTTCAGGCTTGCAAATACGTCCTTAACTTAGTGATTTTCCACCTTTTTCAAGGCGTAATGTTCAATAATTTCTAATTTGTCACTTCGAACCAGTTCCACACATTCTCCCAGACAGCTGAGTTTACCCATTCCCACCTGGCTTTTTGGGAACACTCTAAGCAGCAGCACAGGTGAAGATTCCAGGCTTGGGGAGACCATGCTGCTTTTGTTTATGTTTATTTAAAACCAGCAAAATTATTTTCCTTTTTGATTGGCTGAGATGTTACAAACTCAGAGTGGAGAGTGGCCACAGAAAATTGGAAAAGAAGGCACCACTGCAGCACTGTGCAATGTTTAATTACACTTAATCTCTTTGGGAATCACAAAATTACTGGTTTGGGATGGAAGGAACCTTAAGGCTCATCTTAAAGCATGGGCAATGACACCTTCCACTGTCCCAGGGTGCTCCATCCAACCTGACCTTGGACAGTGCCAGGGATGGGGCAGCCATAGCTGCTCTGGGCACCCTGTGCCAGGGCCTTCAGTGAAGGTAAAGCTCAGGTTTAATCTTAAGAACATTATTCATGTCCTTGCACCTCCCAGCCAGGACAAACCCTAGGACTGAGTCCCCCAGGGCCTCACTCACCGTTTTCTTCTCCCTCTTGGCAGGCGGCGGCTGCTGCTGCTGCGTAGGCACAATGATGGGTGCAGACTGGTACACGGGCTGGCTGGGGTAGAAGGGTGTTCCTGGGGCAGAACAACACAAACCAGAGGGACAAGGTCAGCTCAGGACAGAAAACCAAGCACCAGAGGTAACACTGGCCAGAACTTCCACCATCCATCTGGGAATGCTGCGTTTGCTCAGCACCACTTCCACTGAACAGAAGCTGATGCTCCATCAAGACAAGAGATTCAGCCACTATTTCTTATTTGATTTCCATGACCAAAAATTGGCCACATACATCATCCATTTTTGAGAGGCTGTGGACACCACAGAGGCACTGCAAAACCATTCCTGGACAGCTCTGCCTGAAAAACAGGAAGGTTTTTTGCTGGTTTATCACGGATTTTCTGCCTTTGTAGAGAAATTCAGTCTAACCAATACAACAAAAAATTGTGAGGTCAACTGCAACCTATTTAGAAGCATAACCAGAAAATTTAATTACAAGCAATGTTCTTCTCATGCTGCAGCACAGAAAAAGCACAACCACAGTGATTAGTGCAGAATTACACCATGGAGATGATCACATTCCTAACAGCCAATATGATTCATTATGGTCTTCTCAGTGGAATGAGAAGACTCAATAAACAACCAAATGCTTTAAGACCATGCCAGAGATCGGGTGGCAGAACAGAGCTGCCTCCTGCCCATGGATCAAGGGTCAGGGGAATGTGTAAGGTGCTGCTGGGTATTCTCCCTACTAGGCATGGATGCTGGATGAACTGAACGCTTGCACTTGCCTCTGGCACAATCTGATCTATTCTTCAGCTGAACTAACCTTTAATTTGGAATGAAAATCTGGATTGTGCCTGTAACCCAACCAGGAGGTCACTGGATCTCAGGCAAAGTGTGAAATCCAAGAAGGCACATTAAACCGGCCCACCACAGCCTGATTTGCAACTCCCAAAGATGCATTCCCCCTGCTGAGTGAGAGCTGGAAAGCCCCAGCTCAGAGCAGGCTCCCTGCCTGCATCTTCAGAGTGGGAATCTTCTCCTGTCTGAGCAGAGAGCACTGCATGGCGTCGAGGAGCTCAAAGTGACACTCCTGGCTGGGCTGAATCACTCAATAAATGTCTCATTTTGAATGTCATGGTCAGCAGAGCCACTTCAGATCTAGCCTCAAAGTCTCTATCAGCATCTCTGCAGTCTGGGAATCAAAGGCTGCCCCTGGATCCCTGGAAGTGTCCAAGGCCAGGCTGGACTGGGCTTGGAGCAGCCTGGGATAGTGGAAGCTGTCCCTGCCCATGACAGGAGGTGGCAGTGAGTCAGATTTAGGTCCTTCCAACCCAAACTATCCTGGGATTTTGTGATTCTATGAACCCTGCTGATGAACAGGTGTCCAAGCCAACCCAGAGCCTGGGTAAGGTGATGGAACAGGAGGAGGGAAGGTGCTCCCAGGAGTAGCCTGGGATCCTGCAATGTGTGAATTCCCTTTATTTGTAATTTCCTAGAAACCAGATCTAACCACATCACCTGCAATGTGATCCCTCCTGGAGAAGCAGCTCCAGCAGAACTCAGGGAACGCCTCTCCCTTTATGAAAAGTATTTTAAAAACCCAAATCCTGAAAAGAGTAACTTCTGAGAAGAAACAGCTTCTGTGACAAGCCAAGTGCATTTGCCAGTGCCACACTCTCTGCTCTGCTCCCTGCCTTTGATCCCTTCCAGTTCTCCAGCACCCAACTTTCATTCTCCCTCCTACCCACTAATAATTTCAACGTCTTCCCCAATGTTGTACAGAAAATCCCTGATATCAGAAAATGATAAACTGCAAAACTGAGTTATAAAATTGCACTGTCCATTTTCACCAATTTTGTCTTCCATTGTATTTTCCCTCATCACCTTCTTTAGGTCCTGCCAAATTGCAATGATATCCAGAAGCCACACTGGCTACAAATCCTGTGGTTTATGGAAAAGGCACTGTCAGCATCATTTTCCATGCCTGGACTGTAAATTTAGCTGTCCCCCAAACCTGGCAGCACCTGGTGAGAGACTGAGCATTCCCAGTCCCTATACACAGCAAGGGAGTGACAGGAGGGAAAGGTGGATAAGTACAGGCAAATCCTTGGTGAAACCTTTCCTGCCTGGAAAACTCTGCAGGACAGAGACCTCTGGCTTCACCCATTGATGCTCCACAGGCACAGCAACCTAAAGCTGAGACTGAAAGATTCCAACATTTTCTGCAAAAAAACAGGCACTTCCAGGAGAGGAAAGGAGCTGGAAATGAACCTTTTCCTAATTACAGGAGTGAAGACAGATAAATGGCACTAAGCAAGCAGGAAGTAGGAAAGCGTATCTGTAACAGCACAAAAAATGAGGAATACTGGGCAATTTCCTTGTCTAATGCATCAGATTTGAAGAACCATTACAGTATTTCTTCTATTTTCTCTAGGATCAACCACCAGGAAGTAGCTGCCATCTAATAACCCTCTCTCCTATTCTGAAATTGCATTACCAGGTTCAAAGGCTTCATGGCAACATTTCAATGATTCCCATGAGTTCCACATAGACCAGATAAATAAAAGAAGGAAAAGAGGAAAAATAAGAGACCTCTCTGAATGATGCACAGGGAAGCTACTGGGTTTTTCTCTCCTTCCAAAGGGATCTCCATGTGTGAAGAGCAAACTGCAATTCTGCCAAGGGAGCAGGGCTGTTACTGTTCAGCCTGGAAGGGAATCAGTCATCCCAAGGCTCTAAAATTCCAACAGAGAATTTCCATGGGAGGCTGAGAATATCTCTGCCCCCAACAGGTTGCAGAGTGGGCATGGAGCAGTGAGTGACCAAATACATGAAAAGGCCAAGTTTTGGCCTATGCAGGTGTTACAGACTCTTCCACTGGACTAAATTATCTTTGCATCAATCCAGGGAAAAACCCACATGGCTTGTTCTTATCCCCCACCACACACCAAACAAGAAACGCTGGGGTAAGAACTGTTAACTGCTGTTCACTGTTACTGCTGGAGCATTCCCAAGCATGGCACAGTGAAAACCAGGACTGCCAAATGTACCTACAATACCTTAATAAATAATAATGATTGAGCAGGGACTAACAAACAGCCCCATTCCTGGTCACTGGCAATCCTGGGCAGCTGCAGCCTTTCCTGACACATTCACACAAACAATACTCTGGGATTTTTCAGGAGTGAATAATCAGGGCTGTGACACCACCAAATTTAGCAGCTATTTGAAGTTCAAACAAATGCTAATCCAGCTTGTTATTATAAGTCTTCAGCTTGACAACACACCAAGAAAAACACACCAAGGAAAGACTCTGTTAAGAACTCTCCGAGCAGAACTTACCATAGGCATTGGGGAATTCTCCGGGACCTGGGCCTGGATAAAAGGGTCCTGGTCCTGGTGGCTGCACAGGATATTGCTGGGGTGGCCCGACGTACGGGGGGCCACTGTGACGATACTGGGGGGGACAAAAACAACCATCATTGTACAAGGACTTGGGCAACCAGTAACTGAGCCCCCCCAATCAACAGGGATCTGATCCTCAAGCTGGTTAATTACAGCTTTGGGAATCACAGAATCATGCAATTATTAAGGTTGAAAAAGATCTTTAAGATCACCAAGTCCAACCATCAACCAGCACCACCACCAAGCTCACCATTGACCATGTCCCCAAGTGCCACATCCACACATTGTCTGAACACTTTCAGGGATGGGGACTCCACTGCTGCCCTGGGCATCCTCTGCCAGTGCCTGACCACCCATTCCACGAAGGAATTTTCCCTAATATCCACCTAAACCTCTCCAAATGTTAGTGCCAAAAGCAAGGAAAAGCCAAGGCAAGGAGGACAGAGGAGCTGAGGTAGAACAGAGCACTCCCTGATTGCAGCAACACTCTGTGTTATGAGGCTCAAGGTTCTGGAGTGCCTGTGGATCTATTAAGTCAAACTAGGTATTTTTAAAGCACAAAGTATTTTCCAAGAGCTTGGTTTCCTACCATTTTTGAGGGAGGCCTGAAAAACGTGGTTGATTCCTACTGCCTCCATGCACAGAAGAACAAATACTTCATGCAGAGAAAGGACAGGCTGAACCACAGAGTCATGGAAGCATTTAGGCTGGAAAAGCCCCCTACAATCATCAAGTTCCCCCAGCACTGCCAAGCCCACCCCTAAACCCTGTCCCCAGATGCCACATCCACATGTTTCTTGAGCACTTCCAGGGATGGTGACTCCACCACTGCCCTGAGCAGCCTCTGCCAATGCCCAATCATCATCTCCATGAAGGAATTTTTCCCAGTATCTAACCTAAACCCGCCCTGGCACATCATATGCAACTACCAGTCTCATTTCACAGACACATCCCCGCGCGTTCTTGGCGGGTCCTGAGATAACCCCCATGGAGCAAACATTGCTCTGCAGTTCCTCAGGTGCCTGGATGCTGGATTTACCTGTGGGATACAGTACTGGGGGCCCTGAGGCATCGGGTAGGGCATTGGCAGGTGGTTCACCATCATGATGTGCTGGTTGGTTTGGTACACGGCAGTTGGGGTCTGTGCTCCGGGACGGATGGAGGGGCTGCTGTTCTGGATGGTGGCTCTTGGAGGCTGGATCTGAGGCCTCTGAAAAAACTAGGAGAGGGAAGGGAGAGAGGAGAGAAAAAAAAGAACCGGTCAGACTTTCTGGGAAAGAATTGGAAATATCCTTACAATATTATAGCTATGGTGTTAGTTTCCAGGGGTTGCCACACTTCCAGAAAACCGCAGGACAGTCTGTGTTCCTCTGTGAACAGCAGGGTCATCTATGGCTTTCTATTTTATAAGGCAGAAACAGTCAAGAACTTTACAAACTAATAATTACTAGTTTGTATCACCTGAATTTTACAGCTGAACCTTCAGAGAAAACTTCAGAAAAATGAGTTTGCCTAATTTTCTTTTTATAAGGTGGGCTGGCTGCTAAAAAAACCCCACCTTTATAAATACCTCAGGGAAATAAAAGATCAAGGCAACTGTTCCAATTTCTCTCCAGAAGAGCTAAAAATGCAGAATTTCATTTCATTTCTTCACAAAGGCCAGAGGTACCTCATGTCGCTCCTTCTCATACAGGTGACTTGTCCTGCCCTGCTTTCCAAAGGGTGGCAACCTGTCCCAGGGTAGTCCCAAAGCCTTGCACCAGGCTGGGATGAGGCAATGCCCCGGCGGATGGGCCAGGCTCAGGCAACTAAGCAAGCCTTGGCACCGGTTCCATGCTGGCCCTGCCACGCTGGGAGTGGCCCTGGCACGGGCAGGGGGCTGCAGGCCCTGCCTCTGCATCTCTGCATCTCAGCTGGCAGCTCAGCAGCTGAGAGATGCACCAGGCACCAAGGCATTCACTGACCAAGGAGTCACCAGGTGAGAGACACCAATGCCATGCAGAACCAGGAGTTAGAGTTACCTGTATAGGTCTGAATCCTCCCTTCAATAACGGAGCAAGAAAGCAGCAAGAAACAGAAAGAAAGCCAATGGAACAGCTTACAGATCAACAGGAAGGAACAGGATACAACATGCACCCTAAATGCACACAATTCCAGTCAGCTGCTGCCCTGCTCTGACTCATCCCTTCCAGAAATGGCCAGGAAAAGACACTGAGTGGTACCACAGACTCTGCTGCCAGAATCCCACAGGGTCAGAACTCTCCTAGAAAAGTTTTATATGGAAGTCTAAAGGTTTAAAAAAAATGCAAACAAAAAACCCAATCAAACCACGATTTACTGCATGAAATGTGACACTGCAGAAAGACTTCATGTTTACTCTGCTCCTAAAACATCAAATATTTCTCCTTCTTTCAGTGGTTCAGAGAGGGTAGAAAAAGCAGAAAGCCTGGCTCCAATCATGGATTTCTCTCCTTTTCTGCACCAAGACTGGGAGGGGACAAAATGCCACATATTTAACTGTTAAGTAAAAAATAATTATAATAATTAGGCCACCACACATCCCACTGAATCCTGCTGGCTGTGCAGTGATGTGTTACAGGAAGTGACTGTGCCAGGATTGAGAAAAGAAGAGAGGGGAATGAAGGGATGAGCTGGGATTATCCACCCCAGGTTTGGGACGGATGGGGGAGGACAGAAGGAAGCTGAGATGTCTCTATCCTGGACATGACAACAAGCTTAAAATGGCCATTCTGGTGCTGGTGAAGACTTCATGACACTTGAGCTGTTCCCCACAGCAAATCATTTCTCCTGGATGACTCTCTTTCATATAACCAGACACTGTTATGGTGAGCACAATGATTTTATGTCCAACCCTGTCAACCTGGATGAAGAGCTGTCCTCAGCATGCTGGAGAAGGCAACAGTTTGGGGAGAAAAGTTTGGAAGTGATGGTGGAGAAAGCAAGTGAGAACAACAGCCTGCCATGGTCCTCCTCTGATAAAATCATGTGGCTGTGAGATGTGGGGGAGATGCAGGAGTGTGGCATGAACCAAGCACAGGTGCTGAATTTATGGTGAAAATCACCAGAGTTTGTGATTTTTCGATATCCAAAGACACCAAAAAGTGTAAAAGTCTTTCTTTTTTCACTGCAATTCACTGAGTAACAATCATTTTTAAGCTGTAAGCATGTTGCAGCACGTGTCTCACCAAGGGAGGGTTGGAAAAATTTAATAACCCCCACAGGTGTGTGTTTATGCGGTGTGGAAAGGACTGGAGGCAGAAGTGAGACCTCTCTCTACCAACAGCACATCCACACACAGGGCAGTGCAGGGAAACTCCCAGTGCCAGAGCTGGGGAGACTCCACCTATGGAATCTGCTCCTTAGGCTCCTGCTGCACCTACAGAACCTGCTCACAACCAAGTGAGAGCATGCAGGGAACACTGCCAGCACTGGAACTCCTCGGCCATGGACAGCTGCTTGTTCCCAGCACTTCCAGCTGGTCCCTAGAGGCTCCCGAGGCAAGCCCTGCTGGGGGGACAGGCTGGGGAAGCTCCATTCCATGGGACACAGCCCAGGCTCTTCCCTGCTGCAGCAGAAGGCAGCACAGCACCTTGCTCTAGAATGGGGGTGGCACTGACCTGCTCTTCCACGAACACTGAACACTCCCACAGAGCTGCTCCACAGCAGCAGGGGAGTATCTGATAAGGAGACTGGACGCCAAAAAAACCTCTCAGAGACCCCCTGTGTGCCCACACCATCCCAGAGCTGGCTCAGCTTCAGGGATGGGGAGAAAAGGAGGAGAATTCCACACCTAGCAGGAAGACAGAACAGCAAGAACAGCAGATCCATTATTCCAAGTAACAGGATCATCAGAAGCTCTTGGAAGTGGCGACCTGAGGCCTCTCTGACAAAGTCTGAATGACTTGTAGCTACTCCAGTTCCTGTAAGTAAAGCCAGGATTCTGGAGGAAATCTGGTATGGGAACACTGTGCATCTGACCTGGGTGTGGGTTTGGCTGTTCTAAACCTGCAGCACCTGGCTGACAAACTGCTTTATGCTCCATCCTCACCCCTGGCCCTCAGGAGCTCAGCCAGCAGTGTTCACAGGAATGTTTACGAATGTTTTGTTATTTGATTTGCTAAAATAGGTGGGCACTCATCTAGGTTTTGGGGTTTTTTTTTCTGTTTCTTGCTACTTTATTTGCTATTTAATTTGCTAAAAAATCAGCCTTGCAAGGTCAAAGAGATGCTTGCATAGGCAACGCCTTCAAGTAACACTAACCATGTCCTATGGAAGAACAGCAGGAAGTGAAAATCTGATAGATTTGGTCTCTATTTCTTCTAGAAAGTGCAGGATTTGGAGTGGAGAACACCCAGGACCAGAGCAAAGGTACCCTGGGCCACAGAAAAGCTTTTGAGAGAAAGTCTGCATTGCATGAGCCCTTCCTTGACTCCTTCCTTCAAAAATTAAGCCCTACTTTGACTAATCATTGTGAAATTTCGGTTGTTCAGCAACCAGTGAGGACCTGGGCCATGGTCTTTGAGTCATATCTCATCCCTTATCTGCCCAAATCTGTTAGGGAGGGATTTCTTGGATCACCTTGGAGTCAATGCTCCTGGGCAATACGGTCTCTGACTTCACCCAGGGCTGCTCCCTCTCACTGCCAGAGAAGCACAAGCAAAGCTCTTTGACACTGCTTTGATCAGCTGCCTGAAGCTCAGCTCCTTTGCCTGTTCATCCCATAAGCCCTTCTTGTCCCAGCAGCCTTTCTCACCCTGCTCAAGGCAGTTCTTCTGGAAAATCAAAAACCAGAATTGCATGCAGGCTTCCACACAGGGTTTCCCCCAGTGCTTCCCAAATCTCTGTAACTGGAAATAACTGCAGTGCTTTAGCTGAAGGTTGCATTGCAGAGATGGTTTCAGCTGACGAGCTCCCACTTCATGGAATTAAACCTTCCCCTTGGCACTAAGTGCCAGGCTGGCTCTCACCTGCTGCCATGCCAGCCCTCTGTGCTGACCATGTTTTCCAGCTTTGCACTCACTAAATTTGCTGTAGACACACACCTGCTGTTTGAGCCAGAGGAATTAACACTAATTTTACGGAAATCCACTCCAAACCTCCTGCACTTCTCGGCCATTTTCCCTTTAGTCACTGCTTACATACCCGACCCCCCAAATCCTTTTATTTACCATCATCTTCTTCATTTTCTTCCCCAATCACTCTGTGCCCAGAGAAAAAAAGTCAATGACCAACGTGCCATCTAGGAAAAGCAGAGATCAAGGAGAGCCCCAGCCCCCTCTGATCACCCACCACTGCTTTTCACGGATTTGCCACTTGCTCTGTGTTTCCAGGCCACGGCTTCCAGTGCCAGGAGTGCTCCCTTAGACCTCAGAAGCTGCACCAAAATATTAATTTGGGATAAGAGCCTGAAAACAAACCTATGCTAAGCTCAGCCTGGTAAACACGGACATTTATCTATTTCTTTCCTAGGATCATGGCTGGATGTTGTGATGGGTCCATGGAGCCCTGTGGGAGGTTGTGGAGAATGGAAACAAAAGGAAAGTTCAGCAAGTTGTCACCCAAGCTCTGCGCTTCAGTCAAGCTTCTTGTGCCCCTGTTACTAATTTTTAGTCTTTCTGGTGCCACCAGGAAGGCTGGTGAGATAACCTGAGCCTGGCCTGGTCCAGGAGGGAGGAGGAGGTGCCTGCACAGGCAATGCAGTAGAAACTGAGGAGTTGCAGCCCTGAGATGTGAAGATCAGAGAATTGTAGAATTGTTTAGGTTGGAAAAACCCTCTAAGATCATTGAGTCCATCCCTAACCCACGTCCCCAGGTACCACATCCACACATTGTCTGAACACTTCCAGTGATGCTGACTCCGCCTCTTCCAGTGCCTGACCACTCTCTCCATGAAGAAATTCTCCCAATATCCAACATAAACCTCCCTTGGTTCAGCTTGAGGCCATTTCCTCTTGTCCTGTCCCTTGCTCCCTGGTGCCAGGAGCAGGAGCTGCAGCACAAATCCCCAGGTCCTGCTTCCCCAGCACCTCAGTGCAGCTCTTTTGGCGGGCTTAAGGCAAGGCTCGTTTCCTTCCCCTCAGACCCTCCCAGTTTCATTACTCACTAAATGATAAAATGAAGGTGAAAAGCCCTTTTTGGTATTTAGATGTGGCAGCTCCTTCACACACTCATGGGTACAGACAGGGAAGTAACTGCAGCAGCTGTTTCCCATCACTTTCTGACTTGAAATACCCCAAAAAAGCTATAAAATGGTCAGTTGGGTCAGTTCAGGGAGTGAATTCCCAACTTCTCCAAGTCCCAAAGCTTTTTCACAACAGCACCTAGCCAAGCCCATTCTCTGTTGTACCAGTTACACCCAGAGGATCTCAAGTAACCCCAAGCTAAAACTGGAATAAACTCTTCCAGCAACCTCAAGTGAGAGGCTGAGCCATGAGCAGCAAACCCATCTCAAACACAGTTTAAGTCAAAAGGACACTACCACATCTCAGTTTATAATTCTGATTTCTGTTTTTAATTAGACCAGCCTCTTCTGAGCACCCATTTCTAAAATAAACCCACTTCATAAGTGAAGGGTTTTAGGCAGATTCAAATGTAACAAAAATTTGCATTTTGAGGCTCAGGTTAGAAGAAAACTTCTGTTAAGTGTGCTTTGTGAGGATCAAAAGCAACAAAGTGACTCCGAGCCTCACTTAGAAAGAAAAAACAAAGAAACTCAGTGCACAAAGTGGGAAATGGAGCAGCAATTCCAGGCAGTGTGTGCTACAGCACTTGGGAAAAACACAAGCTGACAGTGTTATTTTAAAATATTGCCCAAAAAACCTTGTAGGGGCTGTTTTCTGTCTCCTATAAAGTGAGGTTTTCCTGCAGATTCTTAGTGTGTGATCTGGGAATCAAGGATTACTGCTGCACATTTAACTTCCAATCAGAACTGCTGCAATTATTTCATTTCCCTTCAGCCACTACTGTTAACACCCTAAATATCTCTGCTGTTTTCTCTCACACAGTGTGGTCATGCTTTCCCCAGCATTAACTGGCTCCATCAGCTCCAGGGTAGGCTTTTCCATCCAGGAAAAAGCCCTGCTTATAATGCTGCCATTCAACTTCAGGTGCTTATATCACACTCATTTGAGTACCTTAAAGATCTAATAATTACAGGCAGTAACATTAAAGAACAATCCATTATTTGCCTAAAGGAGACCCAGAATCAATACAAGGCACATGTTAATAAAAGCTGGGATGGACTCAGGGAATTGCAAACCCCATTGTGCTGCTGCTGTCTTCAAAGAGAATATGGAGTTGTTGCAGTAAATATTAGTCCTGCTGAAGCCAACTTACTTATTTAGCATTTTCAAGCTTACAAATCTCAGTCTCAAAGCTCTCAGCTTGTGTTACACAGTTTAACCAAGTTTAAAAACTCTCATGTGAGGATAATAATTTATGTTGGTCTCGAACATCCTGTGAGTGCTGGGTTTAGGATGAACTTGCTCCCACAACCATGACCCTCCCGCATGTGGCAGGGGCCAGAACCCCACTCTCCATCCCCAGTCCACACCACAGGTGTTTTGGATTAAAGGAAACAAACAGTTCATCCACAGCCCAGGTTTCTCTGTGTCTGTCCTGATGCAACACATGACAGATGTAACTGGGAATAAAGCCTGGAATATTTTTCTAATGGTGACAGCTTCTTACAGATAATTATAAGCAGATTCAAATGTAACAGAGAGAAAAATCTAACTGTGATAAAATCAGTAAAACATTGCAATTTACAAGTGTAGTAAGGGCAAGGCCATAACTGGGTCCAAAGGAAAGTTTTGGATTCAATTCTGACAGGCTGGTGGAAAAGTCCCACCAGTAAAGCCCCCAGTCACGGGAATGATTTCCTCCAAGGCTGTGCTGTCTCAAGACTCGTGGGCCAAAACCTGTTCAGAGAGAGCTCAGTAAAGTTTAAGAGAACATGAAATGGCTTCCAGTGAACATATCCCTTAGGAATAACCCATGAAGGAACTAAGGAGCTGCAGAGCAGCAATGCACTCTCTGTATTGTGCAGTATAAACACCGACCTGAAGTTAATGTCAAGAACAAAAGTACCTAAACAAGATCCTGATCCCACTGTTGCCCAGGCTGCCCAGTCATCCTCAAACATTCCTCTACCACTGCCTGTCCACGCCATCCCAGCCACGCACAGAAACCATTGCCCCATCCCATATGACCTTTGCCCTTGAGCAAACAACTGCAAATGTCCCACTCTACTCTTTAAACTCCTTTTTTTGCCCTGCTTTGGAAGGCTCCAGGTCCCCTGCTACTCCCTGAGCTGGAAGGAACAAGGATGATGGGGATTTTGGGGTGTCTGTGCCCAGCTAACTTACTTGCTCTCCTTACACAGAACTCTCCCCAAGCTGCTCATCCCAGTGTTCAACTGCTCAGTAATACAAGTGAAGCAAGAACAAAATAATTCCCTGGAACAAACCTTCCATGCCTCAAGCCCCTGTCCTGACACCACAGGATTAAGGGGATTTTTTTTCCCATTAATTTGTAGAAACAACCTGCTTCTTCCAAGCCAAGAGAGCTCTGGGAGAGCTTTCCTGCCTTGCCCTGCCTCTCCTCCTCTTTCCCACCAGCAGTGCCACCTCTGTTCCCTCAAAACTTACAAGAAGCATCAAAATCAGTTCCCAAGGATAAGCGTTTTGGCAAAGAGGAGTGTAGAAGCTGAAAAAAAGACAAGTCCAGACACCCTGACTAGGACAGACGGGCCCGTGTATCTGTCCTGACACTGCAGAAGTCCCAGTTCTGCCACCCCTGAGTTCCATGAGCCAGAGCTATTCCTAGTTCTCCTTCTTAATAATGAAGTGGCTCCTTACCAAGCCCAAGCCATGCAACAGGAATACTAGAAGTTTCCTACAGCTCTGACTTTCGTGGGATAAGTGCAAACGACACTCAGCAATGCAATGGTGACAGATAACCAGGTGTATCACACAACAAATGCAGGAACTGGGAAATTTGCTTTGCTCTGAGTTGGAAAAGCAGGATTTTCTCAGGCGACACCTTCAGGAAACTAAATCCACTGACTCGTTTGGGAAATATTCTGAACAAATTTCTAGTGATGTGAGAAGGCAAGGGAGTCCCACAAATCCCTGGCAATAATTCCTAGAGGTTCTCCTCCCCTGGGGGCACAGGGTGGCTAACAGGAGCAGTGACCCCGGGGTGAAGCCAGTGTCACTCAGTGGTGCAGGCGGCTGTTAGCAGGGTTATGCACGTGCCAGTAGCTACTACAGGGCTGCTTTCCTCCACTCAGTTAGTGGGTGAGTCACCTCCACCCCCACCCCCCAGCCAATTAATGCAGGGTGATAACGAAGGGGCAGGTACTGTACCTGGTGATGGGCAGGTCGAGGCCCCGCTGCAAACTGAGGAAAGGCGGGAGAAACAAACACAAAAGGAAAGGCACAAAGAGTCAGAAACACCACAACAAACCAAAATGTCACACTCTATGCAAAATAAACCCACAGAAAAAAAAATAACAATGACACAGTCAAAAGCTTTGCTGCAGGACAGCGACACACAGGGACTGAGGTGCCACGATGGACATCGCTACAGGCACTGTGCTTGGAGCTGGGATAAACAGCCAAAGCTGCCCAGGATCCTAAAGGCACTCAGGGATGCAGGCATTCCTTATCCTGCCTGGGAAGAAAACATAAAACCAAAACACCAACTTAAAACGAGCAGCAGTGGAGATTCTGAAACTGTTCAAGGTGGAGGTCAATGGTTAAAGCAGCTGGGCCGGAGCTGTTCCAGGGATTTGGTGGGAGCGGAGGATGAAGACTCACGGCTGGGAAGAGCCAGGAGGCACAGGGGCCGTGGCACATCCCTGCGAGGCAAAGAGCAGCCACCCCGTGCACATACACCCCCTGCTACTGCATTTCCAGCTTTATTCCTCCATTGGGATGGCAGCAAACCCCTCCATAACGAGCGGGATTTGTTACCCTTTCTGAAAGGGAAGGATCAGGTTATCCCGGGGAGCTGAAGGATCGGCAGTGGAGCCTGCAGGGAGAACAGGAGGTCCTGGTTCCCAGCCCTGAGCTCAGGTTACTGAACCATTTCCCACTCACTTGGGCCACACGCAGAGGAAAATAATACCAATTTAACATGCTTAGTTGACATTAAAAGCTTTTCCCAATAAGGAACTGATTGTTAAAATAGAAATAAAAAATGAATGCAAGAAATGGAAAATATAAATAAAGATGACCAGATACCCACTTCCAGAGCTGAGTTAGGTGTTGAAACCCTTAATTCTCAGTGTAACGAGCAGAGCTCCCCAATGAGAGCAGAGAATTGTACTGATAAGAGCTCCAATAATTAACTGCAGTGACCACAACTGCATCCATAGTGGATTTTCCCTACTGTGTGTCTCTGCTGTGATGGCTCAGGACAGCCACCTCTCCTGTCTCAAGGGCTCACTGCGGTTTACTTTCTGCCTCAGATTAGTAGCCAGTGATCAAAACTAGCTACTAATTAGTGACTTTCTTAATAAGTTTTTTTTCTATAAGGAAAAGTGGGCTTGGGTTCACTTGCAACCCTTCCAGCTCCTCTAATACCATCCAACATGAAGCAAAGCATAATTATTCACTGGTCCATTTGATCTTTTCCTTTATAAACACTTAAATTGCCTAGATTTAAAGATTTCCAAGAAATACTCTGCTAATCCTGGTGTTTCTATATTCCTTCTACCTTCACCTCATGGTGGCACTTCGTGACACTTGGATGAAAGTCATAAAAATCTTCACAAGTGAGTAAATATGGACACCACAGACTGTTCCTGGGACAAGAGTTTGTAAAGAATGACCTGCACTGGTTCACCAAATAGTTTTCTCACCCTGGAAAATTTTCCCTAAGCCGTACATTGAAGAATAAAAAGCAAAGCATGGTCACCTTGTCAAACTAAAAAGCTATAATTTGTGTAATAAAAAAGGTATAATTTTTTTAATGAAACAGAAGGACTCAGCCTCTCGGCATCCTCCTGAGGCTCAGGGGAGAGGAGGGCAGTGGCTTTGTGCATGAGGAGAAACAGGTACCTGGATAAGTCTCTGGAGATAAAAGCACTTCAAGGCCTTATTTTCCCAAAGAACTTCCCCTAAACCAGCTCAAATATCTTGTGTTTAGGAAAAGGGACTAAAGGTACCCTGGAAGGGCTGAGCCTTTCCGTGGGGCTGCACGTTCTGTGTTAGACACCAACAAAAGAAAACAGCCAAAAAGAGAATGTTGGGATGCAGAAACCTTGTACTGATTCACTTCAGGGCCAAGGCACCTCTCTCATCCCTGATACACAGAAAAGACTTGTTCTCACTGTGCCTAAAACAAGAACTGGAAGTTTATATCTGAAGAAGCCAAAGTTTATTCCATGGTGGAAAGTAACGTGCGTTACAAGAAATAAAATAAAAGCTCCAAGTTAGTGAAAAATGCCCTCATCTATTTTGCACTGGTCACCACTGGCTCTTGATTTTAAAATTTTTGAAATAATTCTGTTAGATAGGAATTATTCCTGTTAATAGCTGTAAGCAACAGAACAAACTGTAGTCACTGCTGGCTTAAAATAGACACTTTGGGTTGTGTTTTCTCTGTTTGATGAAGACAGTAGTTAGGAAAACCTAGATCCTGGGTCCAACCTTCCTGCCCCATCCCCCCCACTCCCTACAGTCCTGCTCACTGCTCCATGGACTCTCTCCCTGCAGATGTTGGGCTGGCACACCTCACCCCTCCTGGATTGCTACAGCACCCTCTCCAGCATATCTTTTTTTGGCAGAAGTCCTAAAATTGGACCGTTTGTGTTGAGATCACCTGGTGCTCAGGGCTGGCATGGCCACGAGCTAAAGGGGAATCTTCAGCAGTACTGAAGGACCCGGATTTTGTTTTCCTTCCCCAGCTGGAGCTTTGCAATTCCTGCTATGGGAGCGATGCTAACGGGGAGCAAACATGAAGCTGTCTGGATTGCAAAGGCAGCTGTCCTGGGAGGAACAGAAAAGCCTGAGCTCTGCACTTCCAATGGCCCTTGGATGCAGAACAGGATGGAGGAAGCTCCGGCTTGAGGGAGGGGTTAGACCAGTCCTGTCTGCCCACGACAGAAACTCAGGGACGGCAAAGCCACCCCACCACCCTCCTCGTCCCCTGCTCACCCCCCCCCCACCACCAAATGGGACGGTTAAAAAATAAACTAGAAAAAAAATTAAATTACAAATAAATAAATCAAGCGAAGAACCAAATGCAGGAGTAGCTCAGGCCTGGGCTAGTCTTGCATTTGCTTTGGGGTGGGAGGTGGAATGAGATGTGATGGGTGGGAGCAGCTTTTAGTCATGGGGTGAGATGGGCACTAGCAGAGCACATGGCAAAACCTGCACACAGGAGAGCTCAGAACAATACAAACAAGGCTGACAGGTGCAGATAAACTCTTCCTTGGGATCTCCTCAGTTACAGGGCCAAAACCCTACAAAATTTGACATTTACTGGCCAAATTTCCTGCAGATTCTCTTTCTGCTGAGTAACAAAGCCCAAGGGGCCCTGGTCTCTGTCCTGTCCCAGGTGAGACCTCCCAGCTGTAATTCAGCTTTGGGCCCTTGTGGCACCACCTCACCTGGCAGAGGCTGCCACGGCAGCTCGTGCTTTCAGCAAAGAAGCAAAATCAGTGCATTTCTGTAGCCAACAAAAAAGGATGTGGTACAAAAAAATATATATATATATATAAAATAAAGAAAGGAAGAAGAAATAAAAACAGTGCCATGGGCACAATTGCCTGCAAGAAGGAGTACAGTTTGTTATATTGCTTACAATGCAGTATTTTATCCAGCCTCTTCCAGCCAGGGACCTGTAAACCGGACTCTGTTCCAAAACCTTCCTCCTCTTCCAGTTTTCTGTGCAATGTACTGGCACTGTTCTGCTGGGCTGTCAAAAAAACTGGTTTAGAGATGCAGCTCTTCAGTCAAGTTTTTGCTCCAGTTCTAACCATACCAGCTTAGCCGTGCTTTGCAACAATTAAAGAGAAAGATAATTATACTTACTGAGGAAAGAGTTTTACCAGCAGTGTCCTGCATTACTGATTAGAATGGGGCACTAAGGACAAATTCCCAGCTGTCCACATCAAAGAACTTCAAAGTCAGTGTTACCTGCCTCGTTCATCAGCAGAGGTTAAGGGGCCTCAGAGCAAACCCTGGCATGTCCTGCAGGGGAAACCTCCAGAGCTGGGCAAGCGCCCCAGTGATGTTGCAGGTTTGGGGATTCTTGCCCTGGGAATATCTGTATTTACACCTGTTTTGTGGACAAACTCCTCTGTCCCAGAGGCTTTCAGTTTATTCCATGAGCATTTGCCTCACTTTAAAAAGAGAAGAGTGCTGGGAAGGCACCAGGGGGTTATGGGAAACCTGAAGGTGTCCCGACACAGAGGGGCAGGAGGCACAGGACTGCTGCTCCCACGGCTGATGGAGCCTTGAGATGTGGTGATGGGAAGCCACCATGCCTCTAGAAGCTGGGAAAACCTCTGATGCCCTAGGAGGGTCTTCTAACATCATGTGGAGCTGTGCTACAAGCAGAGAATCCCCAGAAAGTACCTGGTTTGGGGAACTGAAGTCCTACAACAGCAGAGCAGTATCACAATAAACCCCACCCCCAAAAAAAAGACTGTGAAGGATGATCAAACCTGAAGCTGGATGAAAAAGGGGCTCAGCACAAAAAGATCTGAGTACACAGAAGCTCTAGGCTACATGTGAGCACCTCCAGGGTTAGAACTGATCAGTGGCACTGATTTGGGAGCAAAGCCCAGAGGCCACTGGAGACCGAGTGCTGCTGCAGAGAATTGCTTGTGTTTGATCTTTGGTCTGTCCCTGCATAAAACACATCCTTAAAGAAAAAATAAAAAGAAAAAAAAGAAGATAAGAGAAAGATTCTGGCAACGAACCTGAACCCTACAATGAAGTGAACCTGAAAGCAACTAGGCTAAAAATAAATGGTGTTATTTGAAGGTAGATGAGAATCCCTCCACTGCTTCTTTAGGAACTTTAGAAGGAAAATTACCCTACCAGGATAGTGTCTGAAAAACTCAACCAAGGTTTGCCATTCGGGATGTGCTTCCAGTTCAGTAAAACAGGCTTTCCAGAGAACCAGCCATGTGCTATAGACACACACAGACAGAGAAACACACGAACAAGGAGGAAAGAACAGGAGATGAGGCCAGCGTGGGCTCCTTACCGGCGAGCGGGTCTGAGGCTGCGTGTTCATTGTTTGAGGGGCTTGAGGGTACACCAACGTGGTTGGAGCTGCATTCTGTCCTGAGGGATAAGGAGCCTGCCAGGGAACAAGAAAAGCAAAGTGAGTGGATCCAATGATTCATCCCAAAAAACCAGGAGCAGAACATGTTATCAGCTGGAGTGATTGACATGGAGATAAAGGTGAAAAGATTGCAGTGGAGAAACTGCCTCTCTCAAGGACCAATTCATCAACTCTGCCTCTCATGGTAGCACCTTGTAGCTCCAATAGCAGCTCCACTAGGTAAGTAACAGCTGCATTACTCATTATTAGTCAGAGTTTACTACTATTTTATAAGTCAGTTTGCTACTATTTAACACCTGAGCTCCTCGAGTGCTGCAGTGGAAAAAAACCCACGAGACATATACTCCAACAAAAACCCTGCGTGTCCAAAGGCCTGGCCACCTGTTTCCAAAAGCCTCCTCTGAACCAGCTTCCAAGGAAAGCCACAACTGTAGATGATGCCAATAAATCCTCCAAAATCAGACAAACAGCAAGAAACAACCTTGAGTGTGTTTAACAGAAGCTGCTGCTGCATTAAAGCCATTCCAACGCAATGGAATAGCCCAAAATCATCCCAGATGGAAGGCAGACCATGCTTAAAGGCTCTGCACATTTTTCTTCCTTCCACCCATTTCCATGTGCTATAACAATTTATCCCACCAGATGCTCTCCCCAAGTGTTATTTCCCCAAAGTAACAATAAACTGGAGCTATGGAGCTCTTCCAATGACGCATTTTAACAAGACATTTAGAAATAACTTTTCAGAGCGCCTTTTTCCTTATTCTTTTTTAACAAAAACATTGTAATTTACATTATTTTTTTTAAAAATAGTTTATTATTGTAATGGCACAAAAACCAGCCTCCAGCCTGCCACAGCCTTTGCTCTCAAGAACCATAGAATCATGGATTTGGTTATGTTGGAAAAGCTCTCTAAGATCTTCAAGCCCAGCTGTTCCCCAGCACTGGCAAGGTCACCACTAAACCACATCCCCAACTTCCACAGCTACACATCTTTCAAACCCCTCCCCCCTGGGATGGGGACCTCACCACTGCCCCGGGCAGTCTGTGCCAGGGTTGGACAACTCTTTCTACAAAGGAATTTTTCCCAATATCCAACCTAACTCTCCTCCTGTCCCTGTTCCCTGGGAGCAGAGCCCGACCCCCCGGCTGTCTCCTCCTGTCAGGGAGTTGTGCAGAGCCACAAGGTCCCCCCGAGCCTCCTTTTCCCCAGGCTGAGCCTCTTTCCCAGCTCCCTCAGCTGCTCCTGGTGCTCCAGCCCCTTCCCAGCTTCGTTCCTATCTCTGGACACGCTCCAGCCCCTCCAGGTCCTTCTTGCCATGAGGGTCCCAGAACTGCCCAGAACTGGAGGTGCCCCAGAAGTGCAAGCACTGGGGTACAGTCTGCATTGTCTTTTTTTTCTGCTCTTCAATCCCTGGACTAATCACCTGTTGACTAAAGTGCAACATGAGGTAAATGAAAATATAGTTTGTAAACAATTCAACCAGGAATTCCCTGGTCTCAGGGAAAAAAAAAAAAGGAAAAAAAAGGAAAAATACAACAAATACAACAAACACCCCTCCCCAAAACATGGCAGAGGGGATGAGGGGAACAAGCACAGCCCAAAAATAGCCCCATCCCAAAACCCAATGGCTGCAACACCACCTACTCCTACTCTGAGATCACACTGGAACTGCTTTTTAAAGAGCAAAACTTAGACACGACTGCACAGACAAGCGAAGACACTGCTTCTACTACACAACTTAACTAGGCAGGACCTTCTGTTAGCTTCTGCCTCATTTTCACTGCTCATTTCAGCATTTTGGGTCAAAATGATGATAAAATGTATGTCTCCAAACACACCACTATATCTTTACTGTGATCCAGAACACCAAACACACTGGGCAGGGTATTTAGCTGGACAATGTTGCTCTGGAGGAGTTTATACCGATACAGCAGCACAGCCTCTGGTTGAAGAGCAATTAAATGCTTTGCTCAGCTCCTGATGGCAGCAGCATCCTCTGTGGTTTGCCCTGTCCCTCCTCTCCAGAAGCTCACTGATCCGATCCACTCCAGCCGAAACCTAATTAATGTAAACAACTAAACGGAAAGAAGCCTTCTAATTTTATTTTTTTTTGAAATGTCAGATGCAGCATCAACTCTTTTCCCCTTTTACTTGATGAGTGATTCTGCTGGAGCTGGTGCTGTCAGTGTAACTCCAGAGTGAATAACACAAAGCTAAGGCGACGTGGGGAAACTCTTTTCAACCACAACCTGGAGAAGTTGTCCTGCCTTTGTAGTATTCTGCTGCTGACTTTCTGCATCTGGGATCTCTACCCAATGTGAGATTAAGGATTCTTCCACAGATGCTGCTTTTCATATCATGGAAACATGGAAGGGTTTGGGTTGGAAAGGACTTCAATCATCCTCATCCAGTCCCACGCCTGCCATGGACAGGGACACCTTCCACTGTCCCAGATTGCTCCAAGCCTTGTCCAGCCTGGCCCTGGACACTGTTGGGGATCCAGGGGCAGCCATAGCTTCTCTAGGCACCCTGTGCCAGAGCCTCCCCACCCTCATGGGGAAGGATTTCCTCCTAATATCCAACCTACATCTACTCTCTTTTAGTTTAAAACCATTCTCCCTCTATCTCTCTCACCAGCCAGCAGTGAGCATAGGGTAGGTGACTGTGTTGGGAAATATTATAAATAAATAATACCAACAAATGCACCAGATGATCACTGGCTCCTTGCGCTTCCAGCTCCACATCTCAGGAGATGAGACCTCATCCCAAACTGCTGTTCCCACAGCACCTCAGCAACAAGAGAAGAAAATATCTACTATTCCTCCCCATCTTCAGGGTCATGAAAACATTCTCTTCAGGCTTAAATGGCATGTGACAGAGCAGAGCTCTGCAGTGACTCCCAAAGGGTAAGCATATCTGATATCTGATGCTGCCCCAAAGTCTGTACCCACCTCCAAAACAGCCCCCGTTTTCTTTTAATCACTCAAGCCAAAGGAAATGTAAGAAAGGGAGCACAGCTATCACTAAGCCTAAAAGTCCTCTGAGTTTTAGCAGCAGAACTATACAACATGTATTTGGGAACACAGCGCCAAAGGCAGTTCACTGGTGACACTCACTTGTGACAGTGACACAACCCAGGGTTAAACCTGCTTTAGTATTTAAACCCTACCAGAACGAGCACAGCATGAAGTTATAAGGAAAAAAGCATATAAAGGCTTAACTAGAGGCCACAGAAGCGTTTCTGCTATTAAGGTGTCATCAACCAAGGCAGTTTTGGACAAATGACCCCCGTGGGTGTGAGGTCAGAAGTAAGGAACAAGTGCAGTACAAATCCTACTGCAGACCACAAACATCAGCTAAATAAACATGTTTTACAACTATTGCACAACAATAAATGCTTCTGCTCCACAAGTTTCCAACTAGAGGGATGTTGCCTTAACTGGTATTTATGTTAAAACCATAATACGGGGAAGAAAAGGGAGGGAAAAGTGGTTTATAAATTTCTGCAGGTATTAACTTCACATCAGCTGTGGGAGCCTAAATAAACTATCGAAGATCCAACAGAATCACAGCACTCTGCTGCTTTTCATACACACCAGCTGATTAAAGCATTGCATCTATTAATCTGTCAAAGGACTTTTTTCTGTGCCAAGCAGCTAAATGGGTACAGAGAGTGACATGGTCACGTGCAGCCACACAGGGCTCACAGGGCTCTGTGCACCAGGGCTGTAGTGCTGGAGTGAGGGAATGAAGAGATCAGTGAGGAAATGCTCCAAAAATCCCCTAAATAAACCCCCACAGAGGGGAAGGCACGAAAGCAAGTACTGCTCTGCAGACAAATGTTGGTTCTGATGCATCTAAAGGCTGGACTGAATCCCTGAAGTTCAGATAACTGCTGGAAGAGGACAGAATGCTGCTGAGCTGCTCCACTTTGAGACAAAGCAATTTGCTTCCCTTAAAGCTCTCTCCTTCCTGATTTTATATTTCAGCTGTGGCTGATCAGGGGAGGAAGGTGATAATAGCCAAGTGTTTATGCATTCCCAGAACTTGCTGGGAAAACCCTTTCACTGGGCTGCTTCCCCCTGGAGCTGCTGCCTGTGCTAAGCAAGGAAAAAATAATCACTATTAACAAAACAACTGAAAAAAGTTATTCTTAGCTCAGGTCCCAAGCTGGTTAATAAACACTGAGCCTGCAGCGTAATATGACTCCTTTGGGACTGCCTGTCCTGGGAATAAACAGCAAAGTTCACACACGAGGCTCAAAAGGGCTGAGTCACCCAGCTCTGCCTCTGGAAAAATTATTTGGGAACAAAACCCCTCCAGCCCCAGGCAGAAAGGTGTCAGTTGCTGAGCTCTGTGGCTGGCTTGGCTGGGAAGGGGTTAATGTCTGTGGCAGATTCCTGAATCCTCTCCGGACTCAGGGAAGAGGTTGCTGGGTCTATATTTACTGAAGTTACACACGAGGAGAACTGTACTCAGAGCTCCAGCACATGACTGTGACTCAGGAGCTTTGTGGCTGCTCCCTGCACCATGACCTTGGGGAGGAAACCTTGGCATTCCCAGTCACTTCCCATTCCAAACCTTCGTATTCCCAGTCACTTCCCAGTCCAAACTTTGGCATTCCCAGTCACTTCCCAGCCCCAACGGCACAGCCACGGTTCTGGCTCCTCCTGCACACCAGCACAGAGCTTAAATCTCCTGGAAGCAATGTGACAGAAAAAGCAAAACACTTCAGAACAACACGGGGTTTTCTGGGGCCACGAGCAGCCCCTGGCTGTCCCCCAGCAGCCCCAAAGGGCTTTTTTTGCATGGCCACAGACCAATGTGGTGCTGCAGGGGAATAAAAACTACAGTCCCTTGTCCAGGTGGTTTTACATCTCATTATATCTCTCGTATCACTGCATCACTGATGAAGAGCCCCCAGCTAAAAACTCACCAAAGTGCCACCACACACATTTTCAAAATTATCTTGTTATTATTCAAGGTCAAGACATAAAATATCAAAAACATGCACTGGCTGGAAACAGGACAAAACTGTTATGAGATCCATCTCTTTCCACACACAACACAAGACCCGCAGCCCACCCCCTTTTCTCCTGCAGTACAGGGGTTTATGCACAAAACCTGCACTGGTCTGCTCCCAAGCCATTCCCTGACCTGGTTAAATGCTAAATATTGATTCAAATCCTCCAGCTGGGCACTCAGAGGCACAGTCAGTGCTCGTTTTACTGTACGTCATAAGGGTCCTGTCCCTAGATTTATAAATTCTTACTCACACAAGCCCCTAAAACCAAAGGCAGCTGCCCCTGGAGCAAGGTGTAGGAAGGAGAGGTCATTGCATAGGAGTCTCCTCTTTATCCCTGTTTCTAACAACAAGACTTCGTTTTTCCTTCCAGCTGCTGAACGATTTTCATTGAGGAAAACCACAAAGCGAAGACAGGATCAGCTGTGTTGATGCACCAGCCCTTGAGGCTGCTTTTGCAGAGTTTTCCCTGGGTCAGTGGCCTGGACAGCAGGAATTTGGCCTCAGACATAGGTGAAGAAATCCCCCACAGCAGCAGAACCCAACGCTTTGCTCACAAGTATGGAGCAATGGTGACAGCAAGGATGTGGCTTTTAATTGTGAATCATCATTTCTTTGTGGAGCTGGGCTGGCTCTGCCCTCCTACAGCCCCAAATCCAATCATTGTGACAACTCAATCACTGCAACCCAAACAACTGCAACCCTCCAATGAGGGAAATCTCTGGGCATTCAGCTCTGGGAAAGTAAGAGGATTATAATTTAAACCCTGTATCCTCATTTCTCCCCAATGAACTCCCCAAAGGCAGCACAGGCCAGAACAGCACCTCCTGAGGCTGCCCTTCCTCACTCACACCCAGCACCTTGATTTCCCCCAAGCTTTGGTTTCTGCATGCCCTGGATTTTGAGAAAGGTGCAGCAGCACAAACTCAGTGCCAGGGAAGAGGCTTTCCTGGCCTCCCCACAGGCAGCTCCTCCTGGTCCTGGGAAAATGCATAAAACTTCTGAAGACTGAAGGTTACAGCAACATTTTACTTTTGTCTGATGTGAAAAGCTGTGTTACTGAAGGCAGAGAGAACAGCCTCAGCCAGAGCATCCCAGAAGAGCCCAGAATCTCCTCCTCCCACAGACGTGGCCAATGAAAGGCTCCTCCTCCATCCAGGTGCTGCCTTAGGAACACAGGCAGCATCCAGGGAAAGGCACAAGGAAGTTCCTGCTCTCTGTCTCTCTTACCACACTCCCAGCGGCTGCAGCAGACATCACTGGACACGGGGTAGAGCAGCTTTTGACCTAAAATCAGTATTAAAAAAATAAACCACTTTGTAACCATGTCACATAGCTCTGGAGATGCCCAGGATCATCCTCAGGCACCTCCTGCATCTGACCACAAAGAGCGCCTTGCTCACTCCCGCACCTCTTCTGGACACATCTGAATTTCACCATTATTTTGGCAACCACATACTTCAAGTCTACATCACTTATTTTCCTCCATGGTGTGCTCTGCACTCAACAGAACAGGCTTGGAAGCTGCTGGTGGGAAAAACTCCAGAGAATCTGTAACCTATAGATCCAGCTCATCTGCAAATATTACAGATGATGGTGGAGAAACCCGAATTATTAAATTTATTCATTTCAGCCTTTTTTATACAGCACCCCTCAAATAATGCACAAAGCATATTCTCCCACTATTCCTGTGAATTATTCCAGCTTTAAAAACAACACAACAAATGATTAAATCACTAAACAAGGACAACTCCCCTCTAAATGCTCCCAGTTTGCCTTTCATTGTTACAATGATACTCCAACGATCATCACACACACTCTCAGATCCCTCTGCTTGAACACAAGTCCCCATTCACAGCTACGTGCTCAAATATGCAGGGTTTAGGTACCCATCACACCAGGGATGACACATTTTTTAAGTAGCTCATTTGCAAATTATCCAGAGTCACTGAAATCAGCTCATCCTCATCAGGGCAATGCTGCAAAACAAAAATATGCAGCAGTTCTATTCTGCTGCCTCTCTAAGCCAGGGCTGCTCCCCTGCAGGCTGCATCAGCACCTGAGAAACAATTTTCCTGCGTATATTGGTATATAATACCTGGAATATTCAAAGTCCCGTTAAAATTAGTGACAAAAGGACCAGGGCTCTTCTCTGACACCAAACAAATTGTGCAGATGAAGAGCTTCCACATAAAAACCAGAATGAACACAATTCCAGTGCAATTCCAGTGAAAACACTTTGCTCCTGAGGGAGGGGCTGGGCTGGCACCAGGGTGGGACATGGTCCAAATCTCTGCACATTGGATTTACTGGGAAGATTTGAGGTTTGGATTTGGGTGGAGGCACATAATAAACAGGAACTGTGACTGTTCAGTGAGTTTATTTAAATATGTAGGCTTTTTCTAAAGCTATTTCCTCAAAGTGCCAGGACTCAGCTCCAGGTGTCTTGCCTGATTTTAAGAGTTTAACAAATTGCAGACAAGTAGAAGATGCAGAAAAGTAGCTGGCATCTTCATCACCCTTCTCCTGACATGTATACTGGTTTATTCCAGTGCATTCTTTTTCCATAAGCCCAGCCTTCAGGGAATTTCTCCTGTTGGTAAATATATTAACATTTTAGTGGAGGGTGTCCATGCCCACGGCAGGGGGTGGAACAAGATGAGCTTTAAGATCCCTCCCAACTGAAACCAGTCTGGGATTCTGTGATTAAGCTCAGCCTCTAAAAGGAAACAAATATCCTGACCCAGGAAGAATTACTCCCCTCTCTCCCCTTTTTCCTCTGCAGCAGTTTGTCTCAGGATACATCACCTGTGTCATTACCTGCACAGTCAAATTTGTAACAATCTTTTTTATGGCTTTACATGTTGTCACCTCACACATCTGAGTGGGCAAAGCAAGGCATAGGGAAACTGAGTCCCAGGTAACATCCACAGAGCTACAGGCACTTTTCCTACTTCAACGTGGATAATGAGATTGTCTCCAAGGGAAGATGGTGAAGGGACATGCTCTGCTGTTCCCTGGACAAGGACTGTTTGTGCCAGAGACCATAGAGACACAAAATGCACATTCTTGACCTGTTGGAGTGAGTCCTGAGGAGCCCATGGAGATGCTCCAGGGCTGGAGCCAGGCTGAGAGAGCTCACCTGGAGAGGAGAAGGCTCCACGGAGACCTCAGAGCCCCTTCCAGGGCCTAAAGGTGCTCCAGAGGAGAGCTGAAGAGGAACTGGGGACAAGGGATGGAGGGACAGGACACGGGCAATGGCTTCCCACTGCCAGAGGGCAGAGTCAAATGGGAAGGAATTGTTCCCTGGGAGGGTGGGGAGGCCCTGTCAGCTGTGGCTGCCCCTGGATCCCTGGCAATGTCCAAGGCCAGGCTGGATGGGACTTGGGAGCAGCCTGGGATAGTGGAAGGTATGCGACTGGATGAGCTTTAAGATCCCTCCTGCCCAAACTGTTCTGGGTTTCAGTGATTTTCTCCTCATCTCTACTGGGTGTACGAGTCCCTCACCACAGTGCAAAGGCAAACATAACTCCCAGCCCGAGGGAGGAAAGAATTATCTTCCTCCTTCCCATGTCAGGCTCCAGCCCAGGAGCCCATGCTGAACTCCAGACACAGCAGAGGACCCGGAGTGAAAGACCAAACCAGTGTGATTTTGACTCATGGGGGTGGGCAGGTGTCCTGCTGGTGGCTGCTCCCTCCCAAAGCCATTTTTAAATCTATCAGCATGGAACTGCTGCTAACACGGGTGTGAGGCCACAGATAATGTCACAGGAAATCATTCTGTAACGTCTGGAAATGCTGCTATGGCTTCATGTGGCTCCTTACTGAGGCTGAACTGCCAGGCTCTGCCCTGCTGCAGCACCTGGCTCGCAGCCTGGGGTGGTCTGCTAACGACCACTATGTAATTAAGTAAATTGGCATTTTCTGTAATAAAGGTACTCAAAAATATGGAGTGCATGTGTGTGCTGAGGGCAGAAATCCCAGCATCTCCACTGCTGAAAGCAGAGCTCGGACTGTGCAGAAACACCCCTGAGTTCACAGAGTGCCTTTCACTTGTTCTATAAAACTGCCTCCCATTTTGACAAAATAGTCTTTGAGGACAAATACTTGTTCCCAGGAACACAATCCCAACCAGCCAAGACCATACTCCACATCAAAACAGCATCAGCAGCTTTGCAGCTTTCCTCCTGCTTTCTCCCAAAAGCCAACAAGAAGCTCCAAAACTGGGTTATCCGATATCTCTGAGGATGTTGCCATCCTTGGAGATACCCAGAACCCAAGGAGAGGTGGCCCAGAGTTATCTGCTCCAGCTGATCCAGCTCAGAGCAGGCACCTGGACCTGACAATCCCAGGTCTCTTCCAACTTTCACCTGTGTGAGGGCAGCAATCAGACAAAATATTCGAGTTTTACTGAATTACACTGAAGCCCAGAAATACCCTACATATAAAGTGTCTGAATTTGCACAAAGTTAAAACAATTAAATAAATTATGGGTTTCTAATGGCACCATAAGGAGGGATTTGTAGAGAACATAGGCACAGCCCTTCCAGGCTGAAGGGAGTGGAATTATGGCTCCGCCATCTTTGTTGGTTCAATGGAAAGCAGCACAGTGAGAGTTCAGTTGGCAGGAGAACCAGGCTGTTTACGGATTCAAAGCCTCACCTCTGGAATGTGGCTGTCCCTGCTGCAGGTTAAATGGCTCCAGAGGTTATTCCTCTGTTTCCCAGTCCGACACAACAGCTAACAGTGGACTCCAGGAACTCCAGGGCTCCATCTCCCTGGTTTTTCTGCCCACAGGGTATTTTATGCCCTCTGTGCTTACAAAACACAGGCTGTGTAAAGCTCTGACTTTTGTGCTGACTCTGGTGCTTTATGGAACACATGGTGTTTGTTTAAAAACTGCGTATTTTCTGGAGCATGCAAGAAAACATCCATTAAATTGCATGGAACAGAAGGTACTATTACAGAAAGAATTCCAGAATTGAAATTATTAAATGTAAGAAAATGGCAAATTGCCTCATATTGTTTTGTCTTCTTCTATTATGAATAAAAATGTGGTTCAACAAGTGGCAAAGTCTGAAAAGCACCAAAATAAAGCCCAGGGCACACGACTGTGAGAAGAGAAAATGCACATGAAGAATCCTGAAGAAAGGGATCTGGAGAATTTTTAAACAGCTACAGAGAAGTTTGATTTTCTATTAAAAATACTGTTTCATTCCACCCCAAACCAAGTTACTGGCGAGTTTAAGAGTGCTCTTGATTCCCAATAATGTCACACGCCGAACAAAGCTGCTTCCACTCGCGCAGCAGCCAGGATGTGCCATGTGGCCAAGGCACCCACTGAGAGCTTTCCCATTCCAAGTCCCTGAGCCTGCACAGGGTGGAAGGGCCAGGGAACACTCAGAGCCAGGTCATGGCTACTCTGGAGAGGAAAAGTTCAAGCAGCAGTAGAAAAACACTTCTCTCCCCACTGGGCAAACCACACCGCTTGGAGAAGGATTAAACACACCTCTCAGAGAAGGAATTTTTTACAAGGGCCTGGAGTACCAGGACAAGGGAATGGCTTCACACTGACAGAAGGCAGGGATAGATGGGTTATTGGGATGGAATCCTTCCCTGGGAGGGTGGGGAGGCCCTGGCACAGGGTGCCCAGAGCAGCTGTGGCTGCCTCTGGATCCCTGGAAGCGTCCAAGGCCAGGCTGTATGGAACTTGGAGCAACCTGGGATAGCGGAAGGTATCCCTGCATATGGCAGGGGCTGGAATGGGACGAGATTAAAATCCTTTCCAACTCAAACTATCCTGGGATTCTATGATAGGATTCTATGAGGCAGATGAGGGGTGGGTCTAAAGCCAGATCTAGTCCCAAACAGACTCAGTATTTGTGCTGTAATCTTTTCTTTGCACACATACATGATAAAATTGTAATGGGTCTTCCTTTCTTTCCGTTCCTTGCTAGAAAAAAAAAAAGAATTAAAGGCTCTTTCTGTCCTTCTTGAGTGCACAAATACTAATTCATACATCCCTCCTATTTTGCGCCTTATGAAAGCCAATTGCTTCCAAGGTTAAATAATTAAAATAAATAATGTTAATCAGCATTTGAAGCTACATTATGCCTTCCCAAGTCTCCCTTCCTGCAGCTCTTACACCCGGATGCTCTCCCAAATTAGAAGACACCCATGAAGTCGAGCATCCCCACACAAAAGCCCCCTGAAGCCCAAAGGCACCGAGACACAAGACATGTTTGATGTTTCCAGCCAGATTTGCCCAGATTTAACTTAATGAGGTAAAGAGCACAGTAATGAACCAATAATAATGAAATACATTCTAGGAGGAAATATTCCCAGCATTATTAACCAAATCAAAAACCTCTTAATCCTATTACAAACCAGAGGGTTCAGCTGCACTTCCAGCAGATCTTGAACACAAAGGCCAAAAGAAGATTACACTTCTGGGTTTATCAGCTATTAAATAACTTGCAGTTTCAAATCTCCACGTGCAGTCACATATTCCTGCAAGCCTGGAATTTCCAAAATGCATTGAAAATGTGCTGGGATGAAGCCTGACCCGGATGTACAGAAGGAAGCACAAGGAAAGAAGTGAGAAGAAAAAGAGGTCAAACTCTTGACTGGTCAGAAAAAAATCTATTACTACATATTAATCTGGTTATTTAGGTTGGTTTATTGTTCACAAAACACTATCAGAAGTTGAGTTGTTTAAATTTGCTTTATTCTCATTATCTAGAAAGGACAGAAGACCCAAGAAACTGGAATCTGTTCCTTGGAGGAGCAGCACAAACAGGCAACATTTTCCCTAGCTGGTCCAGCACCAACTTCTTAATTTATACAAGGAGAGTTTAATCTTTCATTGTGTCTACATCAGGAACAAATACCCTGGACTGACAACCATACAAATTAGGGATTCCAGGTGGTTTTAACCAGCAGGGAATTGGCTATAACAGCACCTTATACAAAACAAGGAAGTTCCTATATAGAGAAGTTCTCTGGGGGAAGAGCTCCCTGCAAAGCTTAGAGACCAACTCAGATCAAGGAATCCACGACGATGCTCCTGAACACAGAAAATTATGGATGGGGTTTTATCAGAATGAGACAATAAAACTGGGAGCCCCCCACGTGCAAGTTCACTACCTGATTTTATGCCAACTATTTCCTTCTAGCGAAGCACACATGGACCCAAATAACAAGGAATCATGAATATAGAAGGGACCCACAAGGACCATCCAGTCCAATCCCTGGCCCTGCATAGACACCCCAACAATCCCACCCTGTCCAAATGCTCCTGAAGGTCTGGCAGCCTCCAGGCATGCCTATTGCCTGGGGAGCCTGGGCAGTGCCCAGCCCCCTCCAAGGGAAGAGCCTTTCCTGATCTCCAAACTAAAACCCCTTGACAGCTCCAGCCATTCCCTGTCTCTGGTCAGAATTTGGGGGAAGATGAGTTTACTATGTAGCAACCAGACTCCAAAGGCAGCTGCCTCCAACATGAGGAGGGAACAAGAAGTAACATTCCCCAGGCCCCAGGGCACCTAACTGACCCCAGGGTACCAACGGGTGAGGTTACAATTAATTTACATCCCTCCCTCTGTTCCAATCTCTTAATAAACATCCCTTCATTAAAAGCATCTCAAATTGGGCTGCAGAAGATGGAAGCATTGAATAAACATCATGGTTCTAACAGGATTATTCCAGCTCCTGTAGAAAGGATCCAAGATCATAAAAGAGGGGCTTGGGGATTGCCTAATAAACATGCCACAGATGGCAGGCAGACTTGCTTCCTGGCACACATTCCCAGACCTGAAGGTACTAAGGAATGCCTCTCTGCTTTTACAAATGCTAATTTAACGATGGTGACATTTTTGAGGACCAGAATGAGACCACAAAACTCTCTTCACTTCAGGCACAGAACCAGATGGTAACAAGTTTCAGCTGGTACAATCTGTTCTGGATTTAAATCAGCCACCTAAAAGTCAAGGTCTCCGTGCACCAAGATCCAGAGAATTCAACCCTCTTGCACTTTCATTCACTCGGGTATATCTTGACCTTTTTAGGAGCAGGTGAGGGATGTCCACAACTACAACAGCTCCAGAGGAAGGTCCCCATCCATGCTGTGGGATCCTCTGCTCCCCCGGTGCTCCAGCATTCCAGCTGATTCCAAGAGGCAGCCGTGGGCAGGCAGCACCAATCTGCTCAGTGCACAGCGTGCTCTTAATGAGAGCTGAAGCTATCCCCAGTTATAGAGGAAATTCCTGGCAATTTGTTCCAAGTGTGGTTGCTTGATGCTTCCAAACTGTGGGCCTGGACTAAGAATCCCTCAGCATCCCACTGGAGCCTGCAGTTCTAAAGCTGAGGCAGAGAAAGCCAAGAGTCTTTTCCAAATCATTCACCCTCACATGCCAGAACCCACCGCACTTGTTCCTTGGGATCCTCCAAAACACTCCCAGGTCACGAGGGGGATGAAACTTTCTTCCCCTGTTGCCCTAAGCTCTGCTCACTGCCTCTGGAGGAGACCTCTCCTCTGTTCACTCCATGGCCAAAGGGAAGCTCTTTCCTGCTGCTCCCAGCCCAGCTGCTCTGGAAGTGCTCTGCTTTCCCATTATCCCATCCTACCATGGCTGTCCCATTCATCAGTGTAAGGCACAGCTGGAATGGGGCAGATTTACAGTGTTTCAGCTGCTCTCTATTAAGTGCTCTGGGAATGCTCTCAGCCTGCTCCGGATTCTCCCATCCATCACGGAATGGTGCCCAATTGTCAATCCAGGCCCCACCTGAGCTCTGGATAGCCTGCTCTGGGAGCCACATCCAAGGAGGAACTGCTCTGCTCCTTTTCCAATGGCTTCTCCTTTCCTCCACACACTGAGAAAGGGAATTGTGTCAAATCAGCCCCTTCTGCAGCCTCAAGCCAGGAGAGAAGGCAGAGGGGCCGTGCCCCTCCTCTTCCTGTTGGAATGAGGGAAAAACATGCAAAACCCAACAGGAATATGAAATTTTATGTACCTGGGGCCACATGTGGCCATAACATCACTGCGGCAGCATGTGCTGCGGATTCCCCTGTGCCAGAGCTCAGCACATTCCTGAGAGCAGCACTATGACTTCAAGGCCCTGGAATCTCGGAAGCAGAGACACTGCCTGCTGCCACAAAGACAGGGTGTGGGACTGTTCCACATTGCTGCCAAGGTCTCCTCATTGTGCTGCACAAACTGCCCTGAAGGGCAGCAAAGTGCTAGAGGGTATCTGTCAGGAAAGCCCTCAGAGGATGTGGAACAGGGAGCCGTCCTCTCCTTCTGGCTACATCAGATGGAAACCGTGGAGGAGTAGGAGAGAGGGCCACTCAACCACAGCACCAGCAATTTCTATCTGTTTAGATAAAGCTAAAGGAAACCAAACACAGGTACAGCGTTGACTAGCACCTCACTTTTCAGGTTAAATATCCCATATATTCCCTGATCCCTGGTTCCCAAACTCTCCCTTTCAGACCACTCGGCACAATGCCGCCATCTCATCACACACAAACTTACAATGAACTGCTCCAGCTCCTAGAGCTCTGGTGAGGGACAGCATTTCCTTTTATCACTTAGTAGAATTCAAGCTATTACCTCATCTCCCAGCCCCCAGACGCGAAACCAAAGCATTTGTAAATCCTCATTCTCCTTTGGAGCATGGTTCCTGCCAAGAGGGAGGGTGAAGGGTCTGGAGGGGCCACACGAGGAGCAGCTGAGGGCATTCGGTGTGTTCGGCCCAGAGAAGAGAGGAGCCCTCGTTGGGGGCTGCAGCTCTGATCTTTTCTCTGTGAGCAGGGACAGGACTGAGGGAATGGCTGGAGCTGTGCCAGCTGGGTTTAGGCTGGAGATCAGGAAAGGCTCTTCCCCAGAGGGTGCTGGGCACTGCCCAGGCTCCCCAGGGAATGGGCACGGCCCTGAGGCTGCCAGAGCTCCAGGAAAGTTTGGACAGGGTGGGATTGTTGGGGTGTCTGTGCAGTGCCAGGGACAGGACTCTGATCCCTGTGGGTCCCTTCTAGCTGAGGACATTCCCTGGTTCTGTGAGATCCCCACTTCAAGAAACTCTTGAGCCTGAGGAGATGCTGAGATCCCACCTAGGTAACAGCAAGGAGAAACTCTGCTGAGCCCGGGCTGAGCACTCAGAGCAATCTGCCCACACCAGCAGTGACACATTCTATCTCTGCCCAAACTCCATTTAGTACCAAATGACATCCAAAGCCTAAAGCATCCACCAGTATTTTCACTCACTGCTGCCTCAAGAGCAGTCCCTACCTCAGAAAGACTCACTTTGGTGAGTATTTATTAACTCAGGGGTCTGATGGAAAAATCAATGACCCTTAATCAGACTCTAATTCAAACAAAGTGGTCATGTCCTTATCTTTTATGCCCAAACACCCCCTCGCTACGTTAGGCATGACTGGACAAAGGCAAAGACAACCTTTGTTCAGTGTTCAATCATCAACACAGTGTAGGTAGGTAAAATACAGTTATTTATAGTTTATTGCTGTTAAAGGAATTAATAATAATACATTCATCTGAATCCCATGTCAGCCTAGGTCCCTTTATCTCTGAAAGGAAACAGCAGGATTTAAAGTGCCCAAGAATTTGACAAAATTACTCAAAAATTACTCTCTCATCACTTTCTAAAAGAAAGCAAACAAATGAAACCACGATGGAAATTCACAAACTACAAGACACGTGGAAAGAGGAAACTTCCACTCGCCTTGCTCTTAACACAAGAACCAGAGTGTTCCTTGAAGCCCAGGGGAGACAAATCACAGATGCAATGAACAGGTTAAACTTTCACCCAAATCTCCATTTAGCTTGGGAATTTCTTACCATAACATAACAAAGAAACTCAACTCCTGACAGGGGTCCAAGTGAGATACACAGAAAAATATTCAGAATTTAAATTTACCCAAATCTCTTAATAGTTTAGGGGTACAGGAAACTGTCCCTGGGGACAGGTTATTCTGTAAGGCTTTGATCCCCTTTCAAGCCTTACTGGTGTCCCAAGTGCAGGCACCTGCATTTTGGTTCTTCACAGAATCCCAGAATGACTTGGGTTTGGATCAGCTTGTTCCAACTCTCCCTGACCACAGGCAGGGACAGTTTCCACCAGACCAGGCTGCTCCAAGCCCTATCCAACCTTCACCCAAAGGAGAGGGTTCCTGAGGGAAGCCCCGACACTGGCTGAGAATGAACAGGAGCCACCATTTATGTTGCTTCACTGCTGAGTTCCACCTTGGTAGGAATCACCTGAGGAAAAGCTCTACAGCCCCCAGGCCTCTCTGGCCCCAAAGACCACAATGCCCAAAGCTTCACCTGCCTCCTACTGCTGGGCCTTGCTGCTCCTCCCTGTCCCTCAACACACAAGGGCTGGCTCCACACAGTTGGAGCACGGCCACCCTCCAGAGCCCCTGAGGGCACTCAGCTGCCACAGAGGCTCTGTGGTCACTCCAGCAGCACGGCAGGGACACAAGCTGACCCTCACTTCCAGCAGCCAGCAGAACAGGAAAGCAGCATTATCCAGCTGGCTGGAGATCTGGCACAGAGCCCACTCTCTATGGATGCACTGACTCAATGAGAAAATATTAAGGGAAGAAAAGAAATCCCTTTATTGCAATAGATCTAAAGAGGCTGCCCAGAATGTTCTCTTCTTCCCCTCTCCTCTGCCACATGAGTAGCTTCCCTGTGTAGATGAGGTTTACTGGGAAGGAATGTCTTGGTCCATGACAAAAGCCAGGCAGCATCTGAGGGTTTGCTCTGAAACCCTTCTGTGTCCTCCTCCCTGTTTTGTGAGCCTCAGTCCCCAACCCAGAGCCTTCACTCCCAAAACCCCACAGCAAGAGTGCAAGAAAAGCTCCAACACCACTAATGCCTGCCAGAGACACTTCAGCCTCTAATTTCCCACCCATGGAGCATCTGCACAGTCCCAAACACAACCACAAGTTTCACTTTCCCTATCATGTTTTATCTAAAATGTTCACCATTCAGGTGAAGTGTTCCTGTTTCCAGGCATCTCCTGGCCTGGAAGGTCAGCTGCAGTTTCATGTTTCAGAGGCTGGCAGGGGACTTGGATCCACTTAAGGCTCTCCCCATCACCTCCACATTCCCAACACACCCTTGGCCTCTCATCCTGCTCCCCTTCCTCAGAACAAACACTCTCCTTAACAGCTGACCTGCTCAGGCCTTCCTGCTTGATCCACTAAAGTATAAATCCATCAAGAGCAGAGGGAACATCAGGCTTTCCCCTATCTCACACCTCATTCCTTACACATCTCACTTTCCCCATCCCAACATCTTTTATCTCCCTTTTTTTCTTGCCCCATTACCTGCCTCTTTTGCCCCCTCCTTTTGCAGATAAGCTTCTCCACTCTCAAGTCAGCCCTGCAGAATATTTATCTAATAGAGGCTACAAAGAGACCAATTCATTCCACATATCTCACTAAACTGTATTTCTCCATTCTTCTTGTAACCCCCATTTATCTCCTGTTCTGGACTTTTCTGTAAGCAGCCCTTTGTCTCATCTCTTTTATGAGAAATCATTCATGCAACTTGTTTTCCTGACCCATTTCCTAGAATTACAGAACTGCACCATCTTGTACATAACTTATCTTGGAAAATCCCCGAGAGAGGACACAGGGCACTTCTAGGGTGTTTAACCTGGAAGTCAGGCCATGTCTCAAACTGCCTGATCCAAAAGCAAAACACATTCCTCCTCATCCATAATTATTTTCTCTAATTTTTCAAGTTGCTTTTAGTTTCTGTTACAGACTCCACATGCAACCAATGTCAAATAAACTTGTATTTAATTTAGAAATACCAATTTATGGTATTGGTGTGCTAATTAAGTGCTGCCAATAGGTCACTGCAAGGTTCAAGCCGTACCTTTAATTCACTTTATTTCTACACTGGTCACAGACAACACAACCCAGTTACTTGTTGAGCAGAAAAGCTGAGAATGGGATAGGAGGAAAAGGGGGAGGCTGGGAATGCTCTGCTCCAACGCCAGGTCTTACCTGTGAGAGCCCAGGGGACGATGCATGTCCCGGTGGCGTTGCAGCAAGATTTGGGTGTCCCTTATTTATTTCATGTGCAGTGTAAGGGGATGGGGCAGGAGGACCCGGCTGTCTTGCTACTTGTGTTACCTGTGTGGAGATAAACTGTTAGTAAAACATTACATTAGTAATCAGTCTGCAGAGACTCCACTGTACATATTTAGAGAGATAATATATATTTATCTAAGCGAAACACTGCACAAGTTACTTAACTATTTATATGACTCAGGAAAATAAGGAAGGATCAAAAAATCAGAGCACCAGCTGAAGTCACTGGCAGAAATGTGTGGGATCCCTTTGCCTTCAGGCCTGGGACCTCCTGATCCCTCCATGAGAAACCACATCAAAAATATTGGGATTTTGCAAGGGGATACAGATTTCCAGCAACAAAGTAAGGGGGAAATTTGCATATTCCCCTCCAAAAAGGAAAAATAAAGGACTGCAGAGAGGCCATGGTATCTGCAGGGCTTGCCATAAGCAAAGAATGAAATAGCAAAGGAATTCTTGCATATGTTTATCGCCTTTCTCAATTTCTATTAAAGATACTCAGCAAAACACATTAAGCAAAATATTAGAAAAATGCTTTCATGACACACAAATATTTGCTCCACTTTACTATCTCCATGATGGCACTGTTTTAAATATATTTTAGAGAGTGGCCATACTAAAAAAAAGGGGAATCAAAGGAAAAAAAGAGTCACACAACTATTGGGTGACACCTCCGGCTGTTCAACACAATTAAATTTTGGCAGATTTAAAACTTACACTACTGAAAAACAGCATTTGATCCTCAATTACATTTTTGCACTCATTTGTTTGCTGAAAAGCACCACTTAATCATGGAATGGTTTGGGTTGGAAGAGACCTTAAATCCATCCAGTGCCACCCCCATTCATGGCAAGGACACCTTCCACTGTCCCAGACTGCTCCAAGCCTTGTCCAGCCTGGCCCTGGACACTGTCAGGGATCCAGGAGAAGCCACAGCTTCTCCGGGCACCCTGTGCCAGGGCCTCCCCACTCTCACAGGGAGGAATTCCTTCCCAATATCCTATCTAACATTCCTCAGTCTGAGCTAAAGGCACCTGAAGCCCACAGAGGTCACTAGCACTGTGCAGGCCTATGTGTGCATAAATGTCCTTAGCAGGGTAAAGAAGGCAGAGGGAAATTCCTGGTTCCTTTAATGGAGTACCAGCTCCAAGATCCAAGAGAGCAGGAGTCAGGGAGTTCACCATTTAAATGCTTTTTCCAAGTCACTTTATTGCATTCAAAGTGTCCATGCCTGTCGTTACAGCTCCTAAACCACCACAGCAGCTGCGCCAGCAGCAAAATCCCAAGAAATCACAACGTGCAACAACTCCAGGCCTGGGAATGGGCCAGGAGCCTTCACTGTGGGAAGATTTACAGCCCCCGAGTGCTCATCAGAGGAAAGGGTGGGTCAGTCACAGAACCTCATCTTCTGTCCCCAACTGGATCCTTCCCTTTGCCAGGGATGAATCATCTCTTTTTCAGGCTGATCTCTCCTGGCGGGTGTGCGCACGCAGCCTCAGCTGAATCAGAGCCAGCCTTACAGAGAGCTCCACAAAACTTTTCACAGCCCATCCCCGAGAAAATTAAAGTCTCTGCCATGACTCCTGTATCAACCCTGAGAGAGCTGTCATGTCAGTTGTGTAACACTCGCTGCTTAGAAGTGACTACGAATTGTAATGGATATCAAACATTGCAGTCAGGGAGGGGGAGAAAGCAAAGGCAACCCAAAATACAAGGAAATAATTCCTATCAACAACCCCAGTGGCAGGTTGTACCTGTGCTCCTCACTACGATTCTCCTTGAATGGCACTTCTTGGGTGAAAATAGAGGTTATTTTGTGACAGCTGTGGGACTTCAACCACTGCCAGTTTTCACCTCCCTACTCTCAGCAGTGCAAACACTGCTCCAGCTAAGGTTGGAGCCATCCAAAATCCTCTGATCCAACAGCAGCCACGTCCACACAGGACTTCAACAAAGGGGATGGGGGACTACCAATACCTCAGGTCAGTGTGAGCATCCAGCAGTCTTCCTCCTCAGAAATTATAACATGCAAATAAAATAATGGAATAGAATCCCAGAATCACTAAGGTTGGAAAGCCCTCCAATATCATCTAGTTCAACCATTAACCCAGCACTGCCAGGTCCACCCCTAAACCATGTTCCCAAGGTGCCACATCCCCACACCTTCTGAACACTTCCAGAGATGGTGACTCCAGCACTGCCTTGTGGAAAATAACCTAAGTTGGAAGTTACTGAAAGACATCAAGAAATGCTCTCATGATTGGATCTGAAATCTGGAAGCTGAGCTGAGAGCTGAGCTGCTTCAATAAGTCCATGAGATACCCTCATGCAGTGCAGCAGACACTGAAAGACAAGAGGCCTGGACCTACTAAAATTGACTTGAAAGCCTAACAAAGGCAGCAGAACAATTATAAAATTGTACCAGCTTGATAGTTTGGCAACAGCACACTTGGAGAGTAACCTGTAGGAGCCTACCACTGATTTTCCAGGACCTCCTAAGGTTAGGCAAGTCTAGCTTAGTGTACCCAAACCAAGGACTGCTGTTTGTTCCAGCAGAAGGAAAAGCACAGAGCCTTTCTCAGCAGCTACAGCAATGTTGGTGTTCTACACCTTCCTCTTCCTACAACAGATTATTTACAAATAAACTGAATTATAAGATACTGATTTTAAAGTAAACAGGTAGTAAAGGAAGACAAACTTGCTGAATTTGCATGTTTTTTCAGTAACTTTTAACAAAGGTAAAAGGTAGAGACTGTCTAAGCTCATCACTCCTGAGGTACCTGCTCCTATAGAGCCCAGGGTGTGGTTTGCTGTTTCTTAAATGGTCTGAGATGACTGTAGAAACAAATATCCTCCTTAAATCTATAGGTTAAATTGTTTTCCTAAAACTGGATGCACAAAATTACATATTAATTTGCTAGGGCATCACTTCCTATTTTCCCTGAGTAGCAAGAGCTAATTTTAGTTTTCCAGAAGCCTTACTCCTGTATTTTAAAGGAAGCAGGGAATGAAATATAAAATAAAAACTCAGTCTGGAATTCTTGCTTTTCTTTCTGAGATCTTTTACACCTTTTCAGTTTAGCATCTTCTACAAGTTTCGGATTTCTCTTTACCCCGTCCAAGTCCCTGGTTCCAGGTACTTCAGAAGCTGTGGCTGCCCCATCCCTGGAAGTGTCCAAGGCCAGGCTGGACGGGGCTTGGAGCAACCTGGGATAGTGGAAGGGGTCCCTGCCCATGGCAGGGGGTGGCACTGGATGGGCTTTAAAAACCCTTCCAACCCAAACCATTCCATGATTCTAAGCTGGAACAGGATGAGGAACTGAGCTTCTCTCCTGCATATTCCACAGCCTCCGCATGAGCCACAGCCGGGCAGGGACGGTGTCGGCCTCCTGACCCAGATCCTTCCTTTAAGCACAGGGTGCTGGAGCAGCTAATCCTCCCTAATCTCTTTTCTACAGGATTCTCTTCACTGCAGGCAGATCCCTTTAAAGGACACAAAGGTGAATCATGGAACCTCTGCTGGGTGTGAAATGCTCAGGGGGACCAATGGGCACCCCGGGACAGGAAACAACCAAACACCCCAAGAGTGAATGATGGAGTCAACCCTTAGTCCTTGAAAACCTGGGACAAGGCGGTTCTTCAGCACCTGACTTCCCAATGACCTTCTTTGCCCTCAGCTGGCATGAGCTGGGCACCCTGACAGGAGCTGGTACCCACTCCAAAGGCACATATGTGGGGGACAGCTATTAACGAGTGGCTTCGAGTATTGGATCCAGCCCTGCATAGGGTGCCTGTTCCAGGCTGCTCCCAACCAAGTGACTTCTGCCCACACAAACACACCTTGTTAACACTCACTCCTCATCACTTCTCATCCAGAAGTCATTCACAGAAGCACAGAATGGTTTGGGTTGGAAGCGACCTTTAACTCATCCCATTCCATTGGCAGGAGTACTTTCTACTGGACCAGATTGCTCAGGGCCTCAGTGTTGCTCCTCAGCCCATGAAAGTTTATCCCAGAGTAGTTTTGGTCCAAGCTTCAGCACTTCCAATCACAACTGCTACTAAAGCAGTTACAAACTTCCACCATAACCTGCCAAAAACAGTTATTTGTCCAAAAACTGGATGTCCATGGACACTGTTATTGTTCTTATCCAATTCCAGAGCTGTGCCTCATGCTGAATTTGAAGAACATGTCTGCTTCTGCTCATTAATCTCATTTTCCACAGATTCAGCCCCATTCCCCTGGGCACAGGACAGGGGTGGCTGGTGGATTTACAGTCACCTTGTGTGCAGTTCCCTTCCTGTTAGAGGTCTACATCTTCCAAAAAAACTCCAAAAAACTCTCTTGAATATATTTCCTTGACATAATTTACAACAGAAACAGAATTTAATTCTTATGCCCCTTCTGAACTCAGCAGGTTTGGGATCTTTCAGAGGCCACACAAGTAATCACCCTCGTTTCTTGCAGTGTAGAGGATTAGGAAACACCAGGCAAGAAGCTGTTTGCAGGACAACCCCCAAATCTTTATGTCCAAAAGTAGCTCTGCAATACAGCATTCTGCATTACTGATGAGGGAAAATCATTACAAGGTTAGTTCATTGAAATAATTATTTCCAACTGTGGTTTGCTTTCAAATAATTTTACTGCTGGATTTATTTATTAAAAAACCCAAACCGACAATCCACTCAGTATGTCACAATAAATAAATAAATAAAGATGACTTATGATGAATTTAGGTGGGTTTGGTTTCAGTATCAGTGTGACTTCCTTGATAAAGAGGTTCTACCAAAGCCTTGTTGTGAATTTTAAGCATCTCCAAGTTCTCAGACAAACTTCATCCCACTTGGCCTCTTCCTCACCTCCTACCTCTACACTACAGGAAAACTTTTTCCTCAGATTCAGTTTAATTATTGGGGCTCATAGTGGAAGCCACACGATTTTCCATTCCCATTTTTGTAGCTGTGGGAAAAAAAAGATCACTGGAATGTGCAACCAAGGTTCTGATAATGCATGTGGAAAGGCATAGAAAAGATAATTGAATTATTTTTCATCTTTATCTAACTAAAAATTGGGGGGGGGGTCATCTGTGGGTTTTCCACATCTCAATTCATTTCTCCTCCCACCCCATGCATTATGTACAGGGAAGCAGTTCAGAGTCACCACGCGGTGGTTATGGACCCCAGACCTCTTCCCACACCAGCTATGCTCTGGCAAAACACACATCTCTGGAAATCCTATCCATAATCCACGTGAATCCCACAGAGCATGTGCAAGTGAATAAAATGCCAATGGGAAAAAGCAAAAAGCAGCTCCTGGGTACTGAGGACGTATTTGAAGGTCGGACTTGAAGATCCTGGAGGCCTTTTCCAACCTTCACAATTCTGTGATCTCATACTGCTCTCCCTCACTTTCAGTTAGGGAATTTTTGTAAAATCTAGACAAATTGTATCAACATAATCAAATAAAAAATGACTGTTTAATGCAAACCAGGCCTTAAACACATGGTGCTGTTCCTTGTGTAACAAACCACTGAGACCTTTCATGAATGAATTTGTCAAGGCCCTCCCATCATGTGCTTTTTCCATCCCAATTCATTTTTTCCCTGGACTCCCTCTGAATCTGAAATCTGCCTGTGGCTTCAAATGGAAGCCTGAAAGGAACCCAGCCGAGAAATTTCTCTCCCCAAAACATGAAATTTTCTCTCAAACTTGTGCATTCTCAAATCCTGGGCTGAGATATTCCCAGCCCTGTCTTCTATTCCTGTTACATAGCAAGGAGTGATATTTTTCCACACTGAAAAGCTATTTTAGGTCATTCTTCACAGTTACTTTTCTATTTTACATTAATTTAAATTTTTACAGTCATATTTTCCCCACAGGCATCTGCATTATATCTTGGGAAGTAAGAATTGAAAAAAAAAATAACCTTCTTTAAAAGACTCCAGATATTTTTAAAGTGTTTTTTAAGTGTTGTATATGGTATATAAAAGATAATATAAACTGAATTATTTATTATAACTGTTTGTACAATTATGTTCACAGAACGGTTTGGGTTTGAAGCGACCTTAAAAGCTCATCTTGTTCAATGGGCAGGGACACCTTCCACTGTCCCAGGGTACTCCAAGCCCCATCCAACCCGTCCTTGGACACTTCCAGGGATCCAAGGGCAGCCAGAACTGCTCTAGGCACCCTGTGCCAAGGCCTCCCCACCCTCACAAGGAGGAATTTCTTCTGAATTTGTTCCTCTGGTTTTGCTCTTCTGCACGCAAACATTTCTATATCAGACATTGAGAACAGAGGGTGTGCAAAGCTTGAAGCTCAGGATTGTTGATTCACTGCTGTCAACGCCACAAACCTCAAAATCTTCCCCCCTTGTCAGAGCTGTATCCCAACCATTCCAACTCACCTGGATGGGAATCCATGGCTCCCTGGCCACCAGAGCACCCACGGCCACACCAGAGTCCTTCTGCCACTACAGCCACCCGAGCTGCTGCATTTCTGGGACCAAAGGGCACTTGGCAGCACTTTTATCCTTAATCCTGCCCAGGGCTCAGCTTAGCACCCCTGACAGCCACAGTAGAAGAGGCATCACAAAAGTCCTCTACAACCCAAAAAAGGGAAGGGCTAAATATCATCATCATCATTAAATCATCATGGAATGGTTTGGGTTGGGACGGACTTTAATCCCCCTCATCCCATTCCACCCATGCCATGGGCAGGGACACCTTCCACTGTCCCAGGCTGCTGCAAACCCTGCCCAACCTGGCCTTGGACACTGCCAGGGATCCAGGGGCAGCCACAGGTGCTCTAGGTAAGAGATGCTCCAGGTGCCCCCGGGGAGCTAGAGCTAAGAACCCCATCCCCAGTCACTCCTGCAAATAGAGAAGGAGAAAACCTTGCACAGCAGCTTATGTTTCTCGACAAGCAGCTTATGTTCCTGCATAAAATGTAGTGAATTTATCCTATCTACAGCTTTTCTTCCTGTTTTCCAAATAATTAAAAGAGCAGCTTAAAAGCAGGGTTTTTTGGCATTAAAAGTATTTGTACTATCCCAACCAGAAAAGCAAAATATTACTTTCCCAGGGCTGTGCTGATTTAGCAAAGCTTATAAATAATCCCAAGCTTCCAGCTATTGCCATTGGAAAAAAAGAAGTGAATAAAAGGAGAAGACTATCATGTTCACATATAAACATCGCTGTTTCTAAGCTAAATTTCTACAATAATCAATATTATACATTAGCAATCATCTAGGACAGCGAGCCAAAGGCACCTATCCCAAATATTCTATTTACCATTAAAATATTTCTTCCTCTGTGCATTGGAATGTTTCATGTGAAAACAAATCTTTCTTGATTATTTTTCTCATAAGAAGGTATTAGAAATGTGAAGCCAATAGTACACAAAAACTCAGTCTGTGAGATGCAGGGGAAAGAAAAGAGATGGAGCCACCCAAGCTGTCATTCCAGTGACACTATTGCGGAAACCCACTCTCCAATATGCTAAATAAAACTAGAGACACTTAAAAACAGCAATGGACCCAAAAGTCCACCAAAGATTTCTCCCTTTCTTGTTCCCATGCAACAAAAAAAGGTTCTTCATAAAACCACAGAATTACTAAGGTTGGAAAAGACCTCCAAGATCAAGCCCAATGTTCAACCAATATCCCAATGCCCACCCAATCCCATCCCCAGGGATGTCATCCACACATCTTTTGAATACTTCCAGGGATGTGACTCCACCACTGCCCTGGCAGACTGTGCCAATGTCTGAGCATACTTTCAGCGAAGAGATTTTCCCAATATCCAATGTGAACTTCCCTTGGCACAACTTGAGGCTGTGTCCCCTTGTCCTGTCCTTGTTTCCTGGGAGCACAGTCTGGCACCCAACTGGCTGCACTCTCCTGTCAGGGAGCTGTGGAGAGCCAGAAGGGCCCCCCTCCTTCTTCTACTCACATACAACCAAGAGAGTCTTTTTGAGCACCATTTATTTTCAGGGGGCAAACAGAAGTTGCATTTTCCCCAGTGTATAATTTCTAAGTGCAGTTTCTGGTTGCACTGGGGTTTTGCACACCCCCTGATCCCCTCGCGCTGCCCCAGACCCGGCAGATACTCACAGTGCTGTACACAGCCGAGACGGTCGGAGTGAAGATCCGATCCTCCAGGGGCTGCTGGACAGGACCTCGGGGGATTCTGCAACACAGCGAGTCAAGGAAAGCAGCGTGGAAGGCAGGCCCGTGCTGGGGATGCCCCAGAGACACCCCACCCCGGGCCTGGCAGCTCGGATCCCTCAGGATCTCCGCGGCCCCAGAGGCAGCTGCCCCCACACTAGGAAAGAGGGAACCAACGCAAACTCCTGCCGAATAATCCACAAAACCTTGGTTCTGTCAAGAGCATCCCCCGCCTTTGCTTTTATTTGAAAGGCAAAAACCCCCGAAGCCACAGGCCCTCGGCATTCAGCAGACAAACCCAGCGGATCAGCAGGGCCCCGCTGGACAATGGCAGCTCCTGTTCTGCTAACCACGCAGGAATCCTGCTGGAATTGTTTCCTTGTTTGCATCTCTTCACCCAGTGACTCCTTCCCTCATCTGCCCACCAAAAGAAAGGGCTGTCAGGGGGATGGGAGCTTTTGAGGAGCTGCTGCAGGGTGACTTAAAGGCAAATTGCAAGAGTTTTCTTAATTGTAAAGGCATTGTGGAAATCTAAGGGGGGAAAAAAAGGGAAAAAAACTATGCACAAAAAATCCCCACAAAAGAATCTGGTTTATTTGTGGAATAAAACAGGGGGATGCAGAGATCCATAAGAATAAAGTAGTCTGACTTGGCAACACTTTGTGGCCTCACACAGATCTCGACAACACCCAATGCCCACTGTCACGGAAAAGGCACTTGCTGAAAAATTTTTCTAAATGCCATAATCGGATTTCACTTTTTGCTGTTTATATTTTACACACCAAAATTTCATGGGAAATGAGAAGAGCTGGATTGACTGAGGTTCTTGCATACATACTTTGTAAAGACAAAGACCTCATATGTTAACATGGTGGGATACTTGAAAAGAAAATAAAGTCATTAAAACACTCCTTAATTTTATTCTAACAAGGAAAAACACATTGCTAAGTTAAATTCTGAGCCCAAATTGGTTTGAGTCAAAATTTCTTTGCACCCCAAGTTTGATCCCCAGATTAATGCTGTTGCCCAAAGCTTTGCAGGGACCAACATCAGTGACAGGATAGACCCTGCAAGCGCTAACACAACTCAACAGCCACCCCAAGCTCCACAATCCCAACTATTCCCCTTAAAATGGACCAAATGTTAAGGCTGAAGTAAGGACTGTTCAGGCACAATCTGCTCTGCGCTCCTGCTGACTGCTCACAGCATGTCCCAGCTAGATCAGCTCCTCCTCCAGCAGTGCTCAGGCAAATTTACAGCATCAGAAACACGGAGAGTTGAATTTACAATCTCGCTCTGCTCTGGCTCTGAACTCGTCACTAAAAAGCTCCTCCTCACCAAACAGGCTCAGAAATTGCTCTAAAACTTCTCCATTTTGTTATATATTCAATGCTTGAGCACCAGACACAATAAAAAGCTGCTTGATGGGATTATGCTGGGAAGAGCCCAGCCCTGACCTTTGCAACACGTTTGCAGGGAGGTGCCCTGGCAGGTGACAGCCCAAGGCCAGCTCCGGGGCAGGAGAACCAGGAAGGGGATCCAGCCCTGCTGGTGCCCAGGGTGGTGCTCATTCACCCTACATCTATTTTTGCCTTTTTTAAATGATGGCAAGAATTCATTCACAGGCTCTAAGGCTCATCTGCAAGCTCAGGCCCAAGCAGTGTCATCTGATAAACAGAGAGGTTTTTAACAACCAAATAGGATTTAAAACCCTGATCCAGCCAAACAACAGTAAGATTTGTCACAAACTTCAACAGAGTTACTCCCAGCCTTCATCCCAAGGATCTTGCATTCACCCCCAAGTTTTGGAAAACAACAACAAAGCCAAAATCTGAGTGAGAGGGAGTAAAAACGCACTGGAAGATGGAATTAAAACTCAAATTTCCTGCTGTAGCACCATTCCCTCTCCCCCAGAACATCCTTATGACAGGGCTGACAGCCTGAGGCCCGTGATGGAGCTGCCCCCCATTGTGTCACAGCTGAGATTTCCCTTCTCCAGACACTCCTGGCAATTCATTGAAGCAATCACTGCTTCAAAAGGGATCATTCCTGAGTTTGGAAAAACGGTTTCATCCTTGACAAGGTTGGGATTTATATCCTTATTTTAGAACTTATATAAGTCAGGTGGCAATAATCTCCCCTGAGCAGAGCAACCACTCTTTTTGCACCCAGGAAGAGCTGCCTGAAGGAAGGAGCAGCTTAGATGGATTTGCAGAGTTTGGAATCACTGTTTAAGATCTCTCCTAGAAAGGGATGATTCTTGTCAGATCCAGAAGAAACCTTTTAAGTCCTTTTTGCCAAAGGATTTGACGTGGACACAAGACTGATAGGAACAAAATGCCTTAAATTCCAGTAAGCCTTAATGAAATAATGGTTGGAGAAAGTGATTATTTCCAGTATCCAACTTGTGGCATCCATAGACTGACTCTCTGCAAGAAGCTCAGCAAGTGGAAAGGTTCCTGCTTCCCTGAGAGGAGCTGGACTAGCGGAGAGATTCCAGCTTCCCTGAGAGGAGCTGGGCAAGTGGAAAGGCTCCTGGTTCCCACCAAGCTTCTTGGAGCTTGTTCCTGCTCCCCAGTGGAAACCACCATCTTCCCTCTCCCTCCACTTGCCAAAGGAGCCTGTCCCGGGATAACAGCTGCTGTTACTGTGGGAGAAGTGAGCCAGGGTGACAGCAAAGTTCATCATGACTCGTGCTAATGAGGCTTTGCTCCTAGGAATGGGTTATGTGACAGCATGGATACTCCACCAAGGGAGGTGAACAGGTCAGGGCAGGCAGGTGGGAAGCAGAACCTCATCCAGCAGCATCATCCCATCCACATGTACATCTACACGCACACCACCCCCAGGGCAGTCACTCATCTGCTCTCACACACAGATTTTGGTGCCACTGGGGCTGCACATCCTAGAATGCAGCACAAGCCTTGGGATCGCTGCCCTCAGGCTGCCCCAGCACACCCAGGCAAGTGCAGGAGTTGAAGTCCAGCCAGCCCAGCCTTGCTGCAGCACTGGATTCACCAGATCCAGGAACACCAGGATACCCTGAGTAATTCAGGCAGCTCTTTCATGTTACTGCCCTGCCATGCTGAGATCCAATTCAGGAGCATCCTGTGCCCTCTCTCCCCCTCCTCCTCCCCTATATATCCTGCTACCCACATCACTGATTTGTGCAACCATGCTCCAAAATCATCCACGAGGGTGGGAAGGGGGGGGGGAAGCAAAGGTAATCCAAACCTCACACAGTTTTCAGAGCTCCTTCCACAGGGAGAAAAGACAACGAGAGCAATGAAGCAGAAGAGCAGGAGCAAGGAGACCTTGTTAAATCCAAGAAGAACCTCTCAAAGCACCATCACGTTGGTAAAGTGGAACTGCAGCCTCTGCTTTGCTCGTGTCAGGCTGAATGACTCCTTAGAGCTCTCCCTGCTCCATCAGCATCATGCCAGGATCCAGGAGAAGAATGGCAACTCTGGCAGTACCAGCACTGGATTCTCCTCATCGCTGTTCAGGGCTCATTAACTCATGAAATATGTATTTAAAATCTCACCTCAGTGAGATACTTCTGGCAGATTCATAAATGCAGGCACAGATGCAATGGGAGTTCCACCTAGTCCCCATCTGGCTGCAGCAGTGATTACAAGCTGGGGAATTTCGGGAGCTATTACAGACCCATTCGGAGAAGGAACGCCGGCTGGAAACCAAATAGAATTTTTCTGGAAACCAAAACTCTCCCTAAAAGAGGAGGAACTCTGTTAATTAGACAGCCATGGCCACACTCTGAGGAGAGGGGAATATCTGACTGCTCTGTAAAGCGATTAAAGAAAAAAAATCCAGCCTGGAGCTGCTGCAGCAATCAGTGACACTGCCAAATGCTGAGCGAAATGACAGTCAGCAGGAATTCCTTGCAGAAATCTCCTCCTTGTATTGAATTTCTCTGCTTGTTCCAGTCATACAGAGAACAGTGATTCTGCAAGATTTCTGTTACAGACCTGGCAACACACACCAAAATCAGCCCTTCCAGCAGGAATTTGTACAGGTTTCTCTGCTCCACCAAGATTGCAGGAAGACAGAAAGAACATCATTCCTTTTTCCCCCAAAATGGATTAGGTGCTTCTACCTAAGCTTATTTCAGCAACTAGCAACCATTTTACTCCAAGCACCGCTGGTCTCTCCTCCCCTTCCAGCTCACAGCTCCGAGAAAGCGCCTTTTCCCAGGAAAAAAAACACCCACGGTACTCACGAGCACCTATGCAAACACATTCCACAAAACCATTCCAGAACTCCTGATTTTCATCCCTGCCCAGAAACGGAGCCAGTCTCCCACCAGCTTCCCCAGCGTTATATAATCTCCACACGTGTCCCTGCTTGTACCAAAACTGTGCATTAAAAATCCCAAAGAAAAACTGTCAAGCAAGATTACAGGAGGGCAAGAAACCACATCAAATCTGAGCATTTCTTTGAGCTTTTTGGAGCAAGGAATCTATAAAACCCCTCCAAGCATGCAAGGATGTGATGGCAAGGAGCTTTCCAGGAGTGTGTTTCTCCTCAGCAGCCTCTTCTCTATTCACCATGCAATTAAAATGCAGGAGGTGAACATCCCAACAGCAGCAACACTTCATTGAGCCAGCTGGGAAACCACACGGCTCTGAAAAGGTTCAAAGGGAAAAACTGCCAGTCACAGCAGCTGAAACTTCCCTGGCATCACCCCATCCTTCCCAGCTCCACCATCCTCCACTCGTGGGGCCAAGCCTTTTGTTCGGTGCACTCAGTCCTACCTGGCAGTGAGCTCCAGCAGCAAGATCCAGGGAGCTCCAGCAGTGAGATCCTAGAGAGTTCTGTCAGTGAGATCCAGGGAGCTCCAGCAGTGAGATCCTAGAGAGTTCTGTCAGTGAGATCCAGGGAGCTCCAGCAGTGAGATCCTAGAGAGTTCTGTCAGTGAGATCCCAGACAGCTCTGGCAGTGAGATCCTGCAGAGCTGTCAGTGAGATCCTGGAGAGCTCTGTCACTGAGATCCAGGGAGCTCCAGCAGTGAGATCCCAGAAAGCTCTGTCAGTGAGATCCAGGAGAGTTCTGGCAGTGAGATCCCGGAGAACTCTGTCAGGGAGACCCTGGAGAGCTCTGGCTGCGAGCCAGCTCAGTGCTGCTTCCTCTCCCCGCATCCATCAGCAAAGCCCACGGCCCCATCCCACCATGGCCCTATCCCATCACAGCCACATCACAGCCCCATCCCACTTGTGCCACATTGGGCTGCCTCCGGAGCTCTTCCTGCCCATCCCTGTCCAGGCATAGCTTGAGCTCTTAAAGAGGCAGCACAAGGGGATTCCATGGCGTTTGGTACCCAAACACTTCAACACAGCTGCAGTCTCGCTACTTCCCCAATTTTCGTGCTGTGCACGCAGCAGAAAAGGGATGGGAGGCAGCATCGCGCTCCTCTTAGCAAGTTGATATGGGATAATAATCCAGCCAAGCTTATAAAGGAAAAGATAAGGTAAAAAGATGAACTCCCCCACAGCACAGAGTGGTTTGGAAAGCTGCATGGCAATGAATGAGCTCAGAAAGCATTAGTGCTCCCTATTAGAAGAATTAAATCGCAGCACAAACTCAGCAGGAAATTTTGCAGCTTGTTTCTCCTCAGCTTTCATCTCGCTACTCCCAAATGTAGCACCGCGAACCCCTTTACTTAGTACCTACTTCAGCAATCAATTTTCCCTTCAAAATCAATCCCTCTTTTAACAGATCACGTTTCAGAAGCCCGAGGAAGGAATGCTGGCAAAACAAACTACAGCCTTTAGAAGACAAAACAACAACTAAATCCCAAAGCAAACTTCACCAAGTGACACATTACCTGGGAAAAATTAAAATATATAAGATCAAAACAGTGTCGTCATCTCTCCATGCTGAAATATGACAACCAAACTGACTTCTTCCACAGAAAAATAAAATTCAGGTTACAAAGCAACTAACCCCAAACTTAGGGAAAGGCAGGATTGATGTTGCCTGGGTGACAATAATTCAATCCTCCTGTGTATCTGCAGAATCCAGCCCCTAATTACAGAGGCCCACGCTGATTTCCCCCATTCCCTGTCACCTCCACGTTTGCAGCTTACAGGACTCAAGCACCCTGACCCTTCACAGCTGAGATGCTCTTGCTTATAATAGATGAAAGATAATTAATATTACAAAAACCAAGATCAACATAATTCAAGGACTTTGGAAAACATTTAAAGACCCCACCTAATAAAATGCTGACCTTCCCTAACCATTTCCCTGCCTCCATCCAATGATATATCCCATCTCCCATCCTTGCAGAGATCGTGCTTTATTTTAGGGTGTGTTTGGGTAGGTTTTTTGTCTGTTCAGGGCTTTTTTTGCTAGTGGATTCCCGACAAGGGCATCAGGCCTTTTGGCTGAGTCTCAAAGTAGTGAGGTGGCCTGGGTATAAAAAGAGTGCTTTTATTTCTGTTTTTCTCAGCTGGATGCAACTGCTCTTGTACAATGTGATGAGATGTCAAAACAAAGCACAATTCTGAGCCCTGACTATACCACAGGTCAAGCTCCAATGGGGCACTGGTGTTTCAGTGTTTGGTGTTTATTGTTAATATACCAGGGAAAAACAAGTACAACTTTTTGCTGGCGTGAGCACCCAGGAATATGGTCACAGTTAAGAGCTGCAGGTGAGGAATTCCTTAAAAGCCCATGGCAGCTTTACACCAATACTTAATTCTGGTCTAAGGACTATTTCTGGTAAGTCAAATGTTTTAAAAACAAAGGAACACAATAAAAAGTGTTTGCAAAGTGGAAAAAAATGGGGTTCATGGTTTACAACTACCAAGATTTTTAATGGAGCAGTACATCATCCCTGTCAAGAGATGCAAACCTCCAGGGTCTGCCACTTTCCAGAACGACTTATCCCCAGAAGGATGCGATGGCAAAAGCCATTATGAAGCTTGTTCCAACATTTTATGGTCCGGTGTAAAGCTCCTTAGTGCCACATGTGTAGTCAATGTTCACAGCCTAACTGCCATTTATCAGACATATAAATTTTAAGTGGATCAATGAAGTGTTTGCACAAACAACCTCTTTAATCCTTCATGTATTTTGTGTATTAAACTGCATCACTGAACTCTCTTTAAATTCTTGTTTATGGGCTATTTTATACTTGGAACAAAACCTTAAATAAGATATTTATCTTCTCCTTTTGCACCCGAAATGCACCTACATAAATACTGTTGATATTTCACCACTCCTTTATTGCCTTGTTCAAAATCCCTCACTGCAGGACTCGTTTCTTGCTCCCCAACTGAACTCTGAGATGATAACTGGAAGTTACCATCCTGTCCATCCCTCTGCATTAAGTGATCCTCATTAAATCATCCTCCCCAAGCTCTATCTGGATCCAAATGTTACCGCGAGGCTTTCCCTCCTTATCCCAGTTTATGCCATGCCCTAAACTGAACACTCTCCTCATAACAAAACTTGCCACAAAATACATCTTGAGCTTTTTACCTAATTATGTATCATTAATCTCAGCATCACTTCCAGATAATCCCAAACACTGCCTTTCCCTGCTGTCTGCCACACAATGTCCCCTGAGCTGTGCTTGCACGGAGCTGAACGGGAACAGGGAGAGCTTTCCAAAGAGAAGGGGCACACAAATCCCAATGAACCTCAATGCCTGTTGGAAAACAAGCTTTCCAGGGCTGCAAATTGCAGCTTGAAAGGCAAACGTGACCTTCAAATGCTCACTGAACAGCATGCTGTCCCTCTCCTGCCCCCAGCATCCTGCCACTATTCAGATTCCTGCTCCCCTCCCTTTGGGAGTCCCGACATGTTTTGGGAACCTGTGGATGGGATGCAGGCGTTTGCATATCCGACTGCATGGCCAAAGTTCAGGGACAGAGCCCACCCAGCATATCCCCAACCCTTCTGTCTGAGCAGCCAAACCCACAGTGTACAGTGCAGCAGCCACAGCGCACATCCTGTTTGTACCCTAGCACATCTCCAAATCTTCCAACTTACATCCCTTTAAATATCCATTCCACAAAACACCCCAGGATCCCAGGCTGGTTTGGTTTCTGAGGGTCCTCAAAGCTCATCCAGTCCCCCCCCTGCCATGGGCAGGGACACCTTCCACTATCCCAGGTTGCTCCAAGCCCCATCTAACCCGGCCTTGGACACATCCAGGGGTGAGGCAGCCACAGCTGCTCTGGGTAACCTGTGCCAAGGCCTCCCCATCCTCACAAGGAAGAGTTTCTGCCCAGTATCCCATCTATCCCTGCCCTCTGGCAGTGAGAAGCCATTCCTCTTCGTCCTGTCCATATCTGCCTGTATAAAAAGCCCCTTTCCCCTCATCCTTTCCCTTCCATCTTTGGTCCATGTGTGATAATCTCACAGTCAAACCAAATAGGAATGCCAAAAGAAAGCTGAGGGCTAGGGGAAGATAACAGAACAAAAACCCCCTTTGCTGCAAATTATCTGTATTCCCATCATCTCACTGATTCCATGATGCTTTCAAATACAAACCAGCAATATTGGGAGCACTAGCTGCAATAGTTCCACCTGCAGCACCTAATTAGCCAGAGCTCATTACATCCAGGCTCAGTTTTGCATCTCTAAATTAACCAGCACTGAGACAGCTCACCCACACTAAATCACCCCAGACCTCGCCTCACCCTGCGTGTCTCCTCCTGCGCAGAGAGCTCCTGGGGGCTGGCAAGACCCACACCCGAGCAAACGCCACAAAACCCCAATCAATTCTCCTGCCCGATACAAATGCGTTTCAAGGGCAACCTGATTTTGTTAGTTTGTCTCTGTCTCCCTCCACTGCAACCACAGCATGGAGGCAAACTGGCTATCTTCAGCTGAGACCTGGAAAGGTTGTTTGGGGTGGAAGAAACTGTGTCTAAACCCCGCTAATCCTGCTGGGATTTTCCTCCCAGCGGGGTGTTGGTGGGTGGGGGATGGGTCTGGAGGCAACGCATGGAGTATTTCTATAATTGTGAACTTTGAGGTGTATTTTTAACGCTCTCAAAAGTGTTCACAGCACAGCCTGAATAAGGTTAAATCCAGGTTTCAACCAAGCTGTGAAATATTAGCAATTACCAAAAAAAGCCACAGAGGCTCCCTGGGTCGTGCCTGTGCCAGTGCAGGTAACAAGGTTAATGACATGCCAGGAGAGCATCTCTTGCTCAGCTACAGACAACTTCTCACCAGCTGACTTGTCCTCTTTCCCCCATAAAACACCAGCCACTTCCATATTTTTTCAATTCACATTTTATTCTCAAAATATATGGACTCTTCTAAGAAATTAAAGTCAATACATCTCATCACCTCCCTTCAGCTGGAAATCATGGCATTGCTACAGAGAGGCAAAGGCATCACAGGGAATGTGCCAATGTAGCCTTAAAATTCCATTAATTTTAGGAGGGTTATGATTGTACTTGTCCATGTTAATTGAAACTCCCATTAGGTTGCAGGACAATGCTCAGGAACCTGGAGCAGCCCTATTTGTCTTCCAACAGACCCTGCTGATCCGAGCTATTCCTCACTGATCTCTAGCCACAACCCCAGGGCATGCACCTTACAAACAGCCCAAAATATTAAGGTGGGGGGAAAAGGCTCAACAGGGTGAGCTCTGGAGACTCTAGCTGAGTTCTGGAGATGGGTCTCTGAGTTACACAGGACTATAGTGGGCCAACATCCCATGGATATATTCCAGATGAGGCTTGAACTCCAAAATGAACCCAATAAATTGGAAGCAGAGCTGTCTTACACCAGCAGCACACACGCTCAGCTAGCTCAGAACAGCTTGGTCCCAAAAACAGCCCTAAAGACCCAGGCAGGGCAATGCCAGAAAGCTGGGCTCATGCCATGTGATACAGGGCTAAACACCTCCTAAAATTCCATGAAACGACTACAGATCTCTGCTGGAGCTGTGCTGCTCTCAGCAATGATTAAGGTTTTCTTTGCTTTCTGACCAAGGAGAGAGCCAAGGCGTGGGAATGAAGGATTTTGGTGCTGCTGCTCTTTTCATCTGTGTATTAAAGGCAAACCTGGAGTTTTGTTTGTCATCTTAAGGTCTACACCAAGACATCATTCCCTTATTTCTTAAAACAAGTATCAAGTGATCAAAATACAGAGTCAGAGCAGTCAGAGTGTGTTTGTAAGGATCCTACAATGTGTAAATGTACATTTACAGGTGATCCACAGGCATATAAAGCAGGGAAAGAAAACCTGCATTTCCCTGTTGCTGTTTCAGAGGAGCTGCACGTTCCCAGGCACCAGCCATGTGGGAATAAATCATATCCGAGATGCCATAGGTAAGATCTTTGTCACCCTGCTACCAAAGTTGGGGTGATGTTCTTGGAGAAGCCACTTCCAGCTGTCTGGGAGTTCTGTGGGTCAAGAAACCACTGAGGTTTCCAAAACAGCAGGACAATGGGAAAGGAAATCATGGAACGGGTTGCGTTTGAAGGGACCTTAAAGATCACCCAGTTTCACTCCCTGCCATGGGCAGGGACACCTTCCACTATCCCAGGTTGCTCCAAGCCCTGTCCAACCTAGCCCCGGACACTTCCAGGATGAGGAAGCCACAGCAACCTTTGCCAGGCCCACGCCACTCTCACACAGTGGAATTTCTTCTATTTACCTAACCTAAATTTCTCCTCTTTCAATCTGAAGCCGTAACTCCTTATCCCATCACTACAGTTCCTGATGAAATCAGCTTTTAAGCTGTTCCCTCCTCATGACACAGCAACTTCCCGTTACTCAGTCCCTCAAACCTTTCATTTTGCTTTTTGAAACTCCAAATCCAGCCCTAGGTTCCTTTCAGGGGACAAGCTGTTCGGAAAAGAAAGCAACTGCAGCAGCTGGATGCTCTCAGACCCATCCCTAGGCAATTCCTAGCAAAAACGAGGGAACAGACAAGTCTCTGCTCCCAAGGCTCCTGAGGGCAACGGTAGGCACCCATGGCACCTGTAAGTTGTCAGGTGGCATCAGAGGAAAATTACTGTCAGGAAGGTGTAATCCAAAGGGCAGGATCCTGCAGGCATGGATGGAGAGGAGATGGAGGATTAAGCTGCCCCATAAAATGCTCCTGGTGTAGATTCCCTAAGCATGTCCCTGCACAGGACTGTGGGGATGCAGTAACCCCAGAGGCAGCTGCCAAGGCAGATCTGAGCATAACCCAATGATCCTAAACATTAGAATAATGGAATCATTAAGGTTGGAAGAGTCCCCCAAGATCATGGAGTCCAACCATTAACCCAGCTGTGTTCACCATTAACCATGCAGGTGCCACATCCACACTTTTTTTGAACTCTTCTGGAACTGGGGACTCCACCACTACCCTGAGCAGCCTGTGCCAGTGCCCGACCACCCTTTCAGTGAAGAGATTTCCCCAGTATCCAATCTGAACCTCGCCTGGTTTCCTCTCATCCTGTCCCTTGTTCCCTAGGAACAGAGTCTGACCCCCACCCCGGCTGCACCCTCCTATCAGGAAGTTCTCGAGAGCCAGAAGGTCCCCCCTGAGCCTTCTTTTCCCCAGGAAAATTACACTGCTGAATCAGATGCTTTTCCAGAGTTTTTCTGCACTTCCAAATGAGAACCAAGCAGATCCCCCTTAAGAAATAATTTTCTTTACTGTGTCCAGTTCTGGGCCCCTCAGTTTAGGAAGAACGTTGAGACACTTGAGCACGTCCAGAGGAGGCAATGAGGCTGGTGAGGGGCTTTGAACACAAACCCTGTGAGGAATAACTGAGGGAGCTGGGGTTGTTCAGCCTGGAGAAAAGGAGACTCAGGGATGACCTTATCACTCTCTACAGCTCCCTGAAAAGTGGTTGTGTCAGGTGGGGTTGGTCGCCTTCTCCAGGCAGCACTGACAGAATGAGAGGACACAGTCTCAAGCTGTGCCAAGGGAAATTTAGGTTGGATATTAGCAAAAAGTTTTTTACTGAAAGACCGATAAAGTACTGGAATGGTCTGCCTGGGGAGGTGGTGGAGCCACCATCCCTGGATGTGTTTAACAAAAGCCTGGATGTGGCACTTGGTGCCATGGGTTAGTTGAGTGTTAGGGCATGGGTGGACTCAATGATCTTGAAGGTCTCTTCCAACCTAGTGATTCTGTGATTCCCACAGGAGGCGGGAACAGCCTAAACCTTCAGTACTTGAATTCACAGCATGACAACCACCAGCTTCACAAATCAGGCAAGTCTGGAGGACTTAATCAGAGGATGGAGGTTTGATGGGACTGGGAAAGGAAGAGCAGGTACACGTCCTCAGGAATGAGCTGAAGCAGTGCTGTGCTATACCATAACCACACATCTACCTAAGTAATGCTCTGACTCAAGGCCACAAGGGGATTTTTGAAGATGCTGTTCCCCATACCCATGTGCATCTCTTCTAGGAGCACAACCCACTCTGAAAGAAGCAGCTCACTCATCTGGAAGCACGAGGGATAAAAAGACCTCAGTAAGATAAAGGTAAACAAACAGCTTTTAGTTTTGCCCTTCCCAATTAGAGAAAAGCCACCAAGCCATCCTTGCCCTGCACTGTCCCCCAGGGGCTGACCAGACCTTGACCACACCAGCAACAAACAATCTGGAAGCTGTAAATACAGATACAAATGTTAAAATCATCTAAACTGAGTAACAGGTTTTCAGTTGACCAGAGACAGTGACATTTCTTCTAAAATTATTCTTGTAGTTGGCAGCAGCTGCTAAATCACCTTCTGTGCCCTGAGACGACCCAAACATCTACCCGTTCTCAAAAAGACAGGTCTCCAATTGAAAATGCTGGAGGCGCAGCAGTTCCTGGGTCGGCTGCTCCAGAACAAAACAAGGCCAGGTTGGACGGGGCTTGGAGCAACCTGGGATACTGGAAGATGTCCCTGCCTGTGGCAGAGGGTGCGACTGGATGAGATTTAAGGTCTCTCCCAGCCCACACTATTTTGGACTTCTATACAACCCATGAACTTGATTTAAACAGGAGAAACCTTCATGATTCCTGATGAAGCAGCTTTTCCAGATGTTCTCACATCTCAAAATAATTAGCATTTCAGTGGCCGTTCACAAGCCTATATAACTCAGCTCCTTCTTTTAACTAGAAGATTTTTATGCAACTATTGCACCCCTGCTATTCCCCGAAATGAGACAAAGCTCTGAAGCTCTCCTGCCACCAAATTACTTGTTTTTGTGGCCCTGACAAAAATAAAATTCCTTTTAGTGTCAGCCAGCAGACTGCCTACCTCTACAACACCACCTCACCTTGCTGCCCTTCCAAAACCAAAAATTTTTATCTGTCTACTCAAGTAAAATGAAAGTAACAATATAACAACAACAATAATTTATTGTGCCAGTGACTGAAGTCAGTGGCTGTTACTATTTTACATGGCTCTTACATTGCACATCTCATGCTTTCAAAACACAAGGGACAATCTTGGATCAGAACCAGAAAAAACTGGGAAAAATCCCAAGTCCTCCATCCTGCAATTCCTCCATCCATTCATGCCTGGGTGGCTAGGTAGAGAAAGAAACAGAGACTTCAAAGGTGCTGCAAGCTGTAGATCTTAAAGCTGATCTTCCCCCTGCACCCTCCACCTCCATGGAGTGTTGCTTAGAAACCTTCTGGAGCACTGTTAATTATAGGGGCAAGGGGGAATAATTCCAGGTCATGAGGTAGCCCCACTGTCCCTGGGAAAAGGGAAGAAAACCAAGGTATGGCTCCCTGAAGGCACAGTGCTTCCCTTGCCCCTGCCACAGGCATTAGGCTGCCAGAGGACAGCTTCCATGGGATCCCAAACCAACCTCGCTGCCAAACATTGGCACCCACAGCTTCTGCCACCTCCCTCAGCAAGGAATAATGTTCCTCAGAAAGGACTAAGGATCACAAGATTCCTTGGTGAACCAGCTCAGCCTGGTGATTCAAGTGAAAACTATTTTTTTTCCTTGGCTGGGTGAAGTTTTCCATGGATTCTGTGAGCTGATTTAAATCACCAAACGCTCACATGACCATCACATCTGAGAACAGGGTGCAGACACAGCCCAGTCAGCAAAGGCAGATCCACCCTTCCCCCTTGCAGCTCAGAGGGACATCTCTAATCCCAACATGAAACCACATCCATGAAAGCACCCCTGGAACATCCCAAAATCCACACTGAGAACCAGAGGCTGGTGCCTTTCTCAGCAGGGCAGAACTCCCTGTCCTGCTCTGCGGCTTTGCCTCTTTTGCATTCCAGTAGAGGGACTGGGTATGGCTACACACCAGGCTCTTCCTACACACCACGCACTTCCTTTCTTCCCTACTTCCTCGTGTTTCCACACCTCCACGACAGTCCTGTCAGAGAAGGGAGAATGGCCCTGAGGGGCCAAAGTAGATTTTGAAGCTATGAGAAAGGAAGTAAAGCAATGGGCATGTTCACAGCAGCTGGAGTCACAAGGAGCCCTGTGATTCTCCAGGATTATTTTAGTCCTTCATGTGAGATGGCAGGGAGGTGAATCTTGGGAGGATGTGGCTTATTCCTGAGGGATGGAGTCTGTCTAGGTGAAGGGAGCAAATGAGCAAGAACCAACACAGACACCACAAGGACCACTTCAGCCTCAAGGCAATTCAGGCCCCAGGACAGGACACAAAACTTGCCATGCATTTACCAAAGAAAAAAAAAAAAAGGAAATACATGGGGAAAGCAGCACTTTATCTAAGAACAGATTTCCCACTGCTTCCCTTCAACACTGAGATTGTTCTCTACGTTACCACCTAATTTGAAGTCTTCTAATTCTTTAATGAGCAGTTCATTTCAGTGCCATTAGTTCATTTGCACGCTGAAGCTTTCAGGAGATGTTTTACATACCACCTTGAACGTGTCAGCTCTTGCCTCTTCCGAAAAGACACTTTGGGAAGGGTACCCTTCCATCTGGAGCCGTGTCCAGCAGTGCACAACCCCATCCCATTCCATGGAACGGGTCCAAATCCTGCAGCTCCACCCCTGCAAATGCTCCAGTATTGTTTAAAAACAACAACCAAATGCTATGGTCACAAGCCAAGCTGCGATGGATATTTGGGATCTGTCCCTTTGCGATTTGTCCCTCCACAGCTCCCTGACCAAACAGCATGTGCAGTATGAGCCAAGCAGTGACTGTAACACACAGGAGGGTGTTTGGAAGGGAGAATTCTGAGGGAAGGCAAGTTTATGCAGGGGTCAGGCTGCAATTCCGCATCATCTGCCACGCGAGGGGCTTTAAATTGCTCCTTTCTCTGGTTTAGGGATTAAGCACTGTGGGGAAGGATATCACCAGCACTGAGAACAACAAACGAGAAGAGATCATGGACAGGGTCCAGCCTGGAGCTCATGATTTATCCCAGCTCCTACCTCTTAGTGCACTGGTGGGAACACTATTAATAGGAAGTGACACTAAGTGGAGCATCAAGCACTAATTTACAGCCAGGGAATCTTTTTAAAGGACATAACAAGCAAAAAGCAGTCAACATTGGAAAAAAGTAAAATCAAGGAATCTACCATTGAAATCTAGGCATGAAGGTCTTGTAATTCAAGATATGGGGCATTCCCAGCTGGCACAAGGAGCTACAGGGCACTCATCTCCATGTAGGCAGTTTCCTCTAGCCATCTGAGGACTTCAAAGCAGAAGGGAGGGAAGAGGTGACCATTTGTGCTGAACTATAAAATTCTTTAGCAAAAATTCATGAAGGTTTTAGCCTAACGGAACTTGAGACAGAAGGCTGAAGTCCTCCCTCATCCCTGTACAAAGAAATCAGGAGTAACTGTCATTTAGCCTTCCTCCCTATGAGAATTATGCCCAGAAGCTGCTGAACGTCCACAGCACCAAACCTGTGGCTGCTCCCAAACTCAAGTCCAACATAAGTCCATATATAATCTACCTATATAATAAAAGTGACCAAGGGTAAGACTTTTTAAATAATACCAGAGATATGTGGCTGCTACTTAGCCAGCTTCCTCTTTTTCGTGTTAATTTCACATGCAGGTCCTCAGAGGAAGCAATGCTGGTATTGGAGGACAAACTGCTTATTAAGGAAGGAGTTTCCAGCTCATGCTACTTCAGTGCAGGAAGTCTTCTGGCACAGCTTGAGAAAGAGCAACTAGCAGCAGCTTGTGCAACTGGCTGCACTCTGCTCTAAACTGATGAAGTGATGGTGTTATCTGAGTTACTGGGCCCACGCCTCCCTTAGCTGAGGGGTCCCTCGAGGTGGGAGCCAGCTTTGAGGCCCAGAGTCCCAAGGAGCAGCTCACCAGCACTAACACAGGGTGCAGCTCTCAGGAAAGCTGTCGGGACAGGGGCAATTACACCAGGAGCTCCTTCACACAGCCACAGGAACAGCGAAAAAAATCACCAGGAAGCATTTTGGGGCATTTGTCCTCAGCGCAGCAAGTAACCATATCCATCACTAGAGGGGTCAGGCACACAGATATTTACACCATCACTGGAAATCTCCATGCTGGAGGTGGAAGTTTTATGCCTGTTTTATTTGAGATATTAAAGCCTCTTAAATTCAGGAACAATTAGAGAATCCCCATGCTGCACCACAAAAAATACAAAGCGATGTAGATTTTTAAGCAGATTTAACTGAAAACAATTCTCCCGGATGCCTGAGGCACCACATGTGGCATTTCCAACAGTTATCACATCCCTATCAGCATAAAGAGCTCTCATTCTATAACCTTCCATAATGCCTTTAAAATGAAAAGTATCCCACCCTTCCCCTTTCTCCTGAGTCATCTCACTCTCCATGCTCCTCTATTTTCCCAGCAAATGCCAAGGTCACTAAGATTTTCCTGGGCAAACAGTGCCATTTGATGGCACAAGAACTGAGAGATGTAAGAATCACTTACACAACCGAGTGGCTTTAACGTAAGCCAGGAGTATCCGAGGTCAGCGCCCACCTGGGCAGCACAAACACAGCCCTGATCTTCCAGGGGAGGAAAAGCTTCTCTGGATCAGACAGCAGCACAACACCCCTCCATTTCCAGTGCAGTTATGGTACTGCTACCAGTAAAGCAGCTTTCAATTTCCCTAGACACTGCCGAATATATTCCTTACATATTGGACAGGAACAGCAATTCAGGAGCATTTATAAGGTTTACATCCAAGTTTGGACAAAGTCCTACCTGTATATTTGCATTATATCCAATAAAAGGGATGGATTTACGACTTTTCCACCTGTGATTAAAACCCAATATTCCTTTAAAAAAATGAAATAGGGACTAATCACAACTACCTGCAGCATTTTTGCCCCAATTCTGCCAGCAGAAGTTCCACTAACCATATCCTCAGATTGATGTGCAATTCTGTACCTGTTACGTAACATCAGCTGACATTTCCTGCAAGTATGGGCACAGCCAGACCTGCACCCCTGAATACTCCAATCCCCCTAAATCATCACACTATTAGCAACAAATTATCAGAATGCAAAAAAACCCCCAAAACCTAGCTCCCTCAAAGCTAGGCAAATTCACATGTAATCTAAAGCACTTTGGTGTCTCTTCGGCTGTGTTTTATTTTAAAAAGGAATTTTTAAGGACCCATAGACAAGGAGTTTGCAAAACTGCAGAGATAACTGAGTTTTCCTTTAAGAAAAAAGAAAAAACAGATGCTGTAAAATTCCAAAGCATCCAAGCCCAGCTAACCCACAGAGCTCTTCAGAGACCATCCCCATTAATTGAAGTGTGCTGAGCTGAGCTTTTCACAACTTCTCACACACATTCACTAAATTAATTGACAATGATAGAATCATTTATAGTAAATACAGATGTGATTGTATCCACATCCTGTGATGTGTTCCTCCATATTTAAGAGCACAAGCCAAGAGAAAGCATTTTGCAGGGTCAGCTATTTCATCAGCCATCCTCACTTTTACGTAACACGCTTTCTTCCCTTTCATCCCAAGGGTTATTAATCTTTCCCCTATTCTGATATAACCGATGGCACTCTTGAAGGGGAAAACCAACTGGAAATCCCCAGCAGGAGTTCCACATCTTGAATTCTGATTCATTTAATCACACTTGCTATAGCCTGAATACCTGGCCTTGGCTACATAAAAAGGCTTTTTCCTCTTGCTGTTTAAGTGGACACTTCCACTTGGGTTGACTCACACCCAACATGCCCAGAGACACTCCAGAACTACCACAGTGACCCTACACAAGGCCTTTTGTAAAAGTAAGAAATCAAAAAGCTTCTGGGAGGGCAAGTGGGGATCTGTGCACAGATAAAGGGCAGAGAAGGCTGTTTTCCAAGCAGAAGCAGTTGCTCAGCCAGGTGGGTAAGTGTAATCCTAACCTGTACCTTGCAGTGACAGAGCCCTGTGGCAGTGGGAAGCACATCATGGCAGGTAGAGGGGAAAAGCCCACATGGCACTGCTTTAAGGACCATCTCTGTCATAGGTGAGGTGAGCCACTGCCATGGCACCCAAGGAAAAGCCAACAAGTATGAACACTGGCTGATATGTACTATGGCAAATCCCAAAGCAATCCATGCATGGTCCCACGGACAGCAGGGAGTTACTTTCTGCTATTTCCTAAAAAATAAATTCCCAGTTATTCCCAGAGAAAAGAGTCCTGAAAAAGAAAAATACTTTAGGAATCTCCTCCTAACTGAAGGGATTGGAGTAGTGAAGCTTTGATTGTTATTGTTGCTTCCAGAGATTAAAAACCCTCCACCTGAGGAAAGCCTCATCACACTCAAACACACCCACGGGCTTCATCCTCTCCTGTTTCCTTAGCAGAAGAGCTGGTACACATCCAGGAAAGCAGGGACTCTTGAATGGAAAAATCTGAGCACTTTTTAGGACCCTCTGAGTGGCACTGGGAACCTGAGATGAACTGAGCTATGGAAACACCCACATGAGGCCATTTACTGCACACCAGGCACAGAGCTGGGGCCAGTGGCCAAGGGGAGAAGGAAACATTAAGGCACAGAATAGTGCTCAAGCAAATCAAAAGTTAAAATTTCACCATGCAGCTCCTACAAAATAGTGAAGAATTAATTTTATTATGGATAAACTGATTGCTACTTTGATTATTTTAATTTTATGTTACTTGGCCTGATCTGCTACTTTGTAAGGAGTTGCTGAAATCAACACTGAACAATCAGCATTCGCATGTTTTCCCAGCTCCTGGGTCTCTCACACTCTTGCTGCAGAAGGACAGGGACTCCCACGTGAGCAAAAGTAAATAATCATCATCATCATCATCGCATCGTTTCCTTCAGTGGCATTAATCCCCTTGGCTCTAGACATCAGAGAAAGAGCACTTAACTCCAGAATAGTTTCTGTTTTGTGATGCCTGCAAGAGCGTCAGAAGCAGTCCATGAGTAACGGCTGTGACGTGCCTGCCTCTGAGCCCTGCTGATCCACATGGGAGCCAAAGTCCCACCTGGAGCGTCCATGCAGCCCTGGAGCACCTCTCTCCCCTATTCCCAGCTGAACCCAAAGCACAGTGTGACCAACAGCATCCCCCAGACACTATTTCAGAATTTTTGCAAGCACAGGGACGTCTCCTCCATAACCTCCTGGAGGCGGAGCAGGAGGAACAAGGCATTCTGGAACTTCCCAAAACTGCCACAGCAAGAACAGAGAGAAACAAAGTTTGAAAGCCAAGCTGAGTGAGCATTTGGTTTGTTCCCCTTGCATTGCAGCTCCTGCCCTTTCTCCTCCTCCATTATGAACCAATTAAGAACCAAGGCTGGGTTGAACACCACCACTGCTCCATTCAGCTCACTCCAGTCTCCACACTGGAGTAGAGAATCCCCAAGCCAGCCTTCACATCCTGCCCGAAGGAACTTCGGTCAAGGGCCTGGAGTGCCAGCACAAGGGGGAATGGCTTCACACTGCCAGAGGATAGGGTTAGATGGGATACTGGGATAAATCCTTCCCCGTGAGGGTGGGGAGGCCCTGGCACAGCAGCCCTGGCAGCTATGGCTGCCCCTGGATCCCTGGCAGTGTCCAAGGCCAGGTGGGACAGGGCTTGGAGAAACCTGGGGTAGTGGAAGGTGTCCCTGCCCATAGCATGAGCTTTAAGCATCCTTCCAACCCAAACCAGAAGCCACTGCATTCTGCTCACTTCTGAAGCCTGATGATTTTTAACACTGCTCAGCCTCCAAGGATGAGGCATGTATGTGGATTTAGGAGCAATCCCACGGAACATGGCAATGCTTTGTTGCCTGAATTAAAAGCCTCAGCTCTGAGCCTGGCACTTACACACTTTGCAGGGTGAGTAATGAGTGAACTGCACTAATGACTCTGCTCATCCCCAGGGGCAGAAGAGCCCAGTGGGATCCTGCCTTCCCCTCATGGCCTGGGGCCTCCCAGTCGCTGAATGAAGCACTCTCGACCCAGCCTGCACCAACTTCCGGGACTCAGGCTCTTCAATCCCTCCATTGAGCAGGGACAGCTGACTCGCTCTTTCTTTGGAGAGATGTGGGTGACGGCAGAGCATAAGAAATGGATATTTATGGCATTTGGGGAGAAAAAAAGAAGAAATTTGGGGTTCTCGTGCCCCCAAAAGCTTTTGAAATCCAGTAACTACTTAGTAAAAGGAGTAAACAGCACAGCCAGATATTCCTTAAGCACCTGAATTGTGGCTCCCTACCCCACTCACTGCACTGATTTTGGTACAGGGTCATGACAAATCATCTGTACCCACAGAGAGTAAATCTCCATGTACCTATTTCCAAGGAGGTTCAGACTTTCAAAGGAAAAAATCCAACAATGTAAAGAGACCCCAAGAGGACAAATACCTGAAACAGAACCATGTGCATGAAAAGTACCATGACACAAATTGTCACTGTTAGTGACAATTACTAAGAGGGTGTGAAAAAGCAAGTTTGTACTTATTTTCTAGCAGAAGAGCCGGGGCTGAAAACATACTGATGGGAGGGGAAGTTAAGGACCCAAGCAAAAAGGAGAGTTGATCCAATTCCTTCAAAGCCCAGCAGCTGGGTGCGAATGCAGCCGCTCTCAGTACAAGCCCCACAGTAAAACAAAGGAGGAGCAGCTCTTCTTGCTACTCTCTGATTCATCTCCTGCATTCCATGCCCGGGAAATAGAAAAGCTTTCTTCAAGATCAGTCCAGGTAGGAAAGGGACCATTGCTCCAGCCCCCGTGACGTTTTCATCACTCTCCAAGTCAAAGAGACACATTTAATATGCCGGGTTCTTCCACTCCGGAGGCCTCAGCGGGTGCATTTGCCAGGTCAGCTAAGCCAGTATAATAGGCATGCAATTGGATTTTGTGTTTCTGGACAGCAAAGGCTTAAGGGACTAAAACAGGGATTGTGCCTACCCATGGCTGATGGAGCAACAAACTCATATAGTTTAGAGGATCAAGCATCACACAAAAGTGACAAGACCTCTCCTAACTCAGCTGCATCAATCCCCTCCCAGCCATCCCAGAGCTGCTTCCTACCTCCTCACTCTGACAACACTTCCACTATAATTATCTATCATTTAAGAGTTCCAGGCTGATGGTTCTGCATCACAAAAGTCTCTCTTTACTCAAACCTAATCAAACTGGTGTTTTTAGTCCAGAAGCGCAGCCACGTCTGTCTGAGTACAGCATATGCCTGTTGAAATCACCACAAATATGCAGCAGTCCGTATCAAAGACAGGAAAAAAAGAGCAGTAAAAAGGGCATTCAAGGTCAAAGCCAATACCAGGGCTGCTAAACCCAAGGCTTTTATTAGAAGAAGCCTTCCTGAAAGACTTGCAGAGGAAGGTGGCAGATTCCTCCCAAGAGAAAGAAAACCAAGATCTGAAAACCCACATTTCAGCAGCTGGAACAAAGCCATTGGGTGGATTTGTGCCACAAGTGATGCTGAAGCATGCTGTGGTTTGGGTGGCTTTTGGGGTAGAGGGGATTAGAAGCGCATTCCTTGATTCAGTCAGGGTTATGCGTGCCAAAATCCAGCTCATTTGGTCCAGTACCGAGGTCTAAACCCTCCACCACCAAACCAAGAAGTGTTTTACTCACTGAAGATGCCAAGGACACAATTTATTTTCACTTTGTTGGGTAAGTTTGGGCATAAATTTTAAAGAAACTATTCAGAAAGGAAAATTTGAGTGTTGTCTCATGGACACATCTCACACTTTTTAAGCAATGCAAAGGCCTCAAGGGCTTCATATTAATTTCCCTTTAGATTTACCAGCCTCTATATTTATTAGCCTTTTGGACATGTGATGAGCTACATCCTTTGTATAGGAAACCAGAAGGAATTCAGTCAAGGCTTTAACTAAAACTCACACTCTCCCTCCTGGGCTCCACTGCCACACAGGGATTTTACCCCAGGCACTGATTTCCAAAGCTAAAAAAACCCCAAAAAACTAGAACCAGACTATCTGACAAGAATGAGAGAATTAAGACAACCCTCACCAAAGCATGAGGAGTGATTGCATCGAGTGGTCAACCAGTTGTGAAGTTGTTTCTGGATAAATTAATCCCTTCTGAATAATTAATGAAATATTAGTGCCTTTTTTGGTCACAGAATCCCAGAATGGAGTGGGTTGGAAGGGCTCTTAAATCTCATCCCATTCCACCCCTGCCATGGGCAGGGACGGCTTCCACCATCCCTGGAGACTGCTCCAAGCCCCATCCCATCTGGCCTTGGACACTTCCAGGGATGGAGAGATTACTCCAGGATGGAGTACACTGCAATCAGACAGGTCCACATCCCTTCAGACAGGCAGCAAAGAAACGCCAACCCAAGGGATTCTCCCACCTTCCATCCCCATGTTGCTTTATCTATCTGAAGTTGGTTTAATCTATTTAACATCATGGATCTTCAAGCCTTCAAGTCCTTAAAAATAAGCGCATGCAAGGATAGATACTTTTCTATCAGTGAGGCACAAGCTGGCTGAGGGGCAGTGATGAGCAGTCATGTCTGGGGTTACTTTTTCCAGCTTGAAAGTGTATGCTCAGCAGCCATCTATTGAAAAGTTTAAGTCATTCTCCATTTGGTGAAAAAAACATCAGGCATGCTCTCTTGACAAGGATTTCTTCTGTGACTCGCTCAGGCCCCTCCATATGTCTGAATGCTGTTTTCTCTCCGTTGTCACATATTCACTATGGAGGGTTCTGCAGTCCTTTAAAAGGTGCAGAGATACAGCCTCACTTCTCCCAACTCCACAATTTGTGTTCCAGTCAGGCCGATGGTAACCAAAGATGACACAGCTTTACATGTTATTAAAAACTGGTTCAGAATACCAAAAATCTAACCATTTCTAGAAAAAACAGCTGCACTGAGGTGCTTTGAATTCTGCAACAGCCTCTGTGGTCATCTGTCAATTGCTGGCACTAGCTTATTTGCACAATCAAACTCAACCCTGTCCTGTTCTCCCAGTTTGTTTCACCCAACAGTGCATCGATTTTGGGGCACAACCCCTCCAAAACCTGCCCACCTTCAGGATAAGAAACAACCATTTCCCCTCCATCCTCACCCCAAGCAGCATTTAGATTTACTTTTACATGCCTGCTATGCACCAGTGCTCCCATCAGCTGCTTCCTAACAGTTTATTTTCAGGAATTAATTCCACAGTGATGTTTCATAACTATTAGAGAGCACCTACCAGCATCTTTCAGGTCTATTAACATGGAATTGGAAAAGTAGCTCTGCTTTTGGTCATCTCTATGCACTGGTAGGAAGTGCTGACCTACGAGATTCTCCCATCTTCCATCCCCATATCGCTGTATCTATCTGAAGTTGGTTTAATTTATTTCAGACTATGGATCTTCAAGCCTCAGAGCCATTAAAATCACAACCCCCTCACACAGAGTCAGTCTGGGGTGATGGCAAGCAAGTTCCCAACTGTTGCACAGCACCTCCTGACTTGGTGCTGCCACTTAGCAGAGCAGCTGTTTTAATAAGCGCTTACGTCTTCAGCTGCCTAATGCAGTAACAAAATAAACAGGACAACATGGAGCCTAATCCAGCGGGGTCGGGGAAAGCCAGTTAGCGTTCCCAGCACCGGAACAAGGCGCTGGGCTCCATGCGCAGGCGCTGCCACTGCACGGCCACGCTCCGTTCCGGCATGGATTTCTCAGGATCTGTTTACACAATCAACTTTTCCCTGCGAAAGGCATGGAAGAAAATATTCTGCAGAGAATCTAAGAGGCAACATGTTGTCTCCACAGCTTTTTGCAACTTTTCCTGCAAACTGAGCAAACAAAATGAATTCAGAACTATCAGTGCTGCTCGGGAGCTGCATTAACAATGAGCGTGAGGCTGCCCGGGGAGAAAGGGGGGACTGAGCACATTAACAAAAGCCCAGAGCGCACTGGCTGTGGCCAAAGCCAGAGCCTGAAAGGCTCCTTTGTCTCTCTGGTCAATGCAAGCCCATTCAGCGGCCCATAGACAGCAAAAGGAAAGTAAGGGTGGGAGGAAGAAGAGTCCTGTCTCTTTAGGGGACGTCTCCTCAGCTGCGAGGCAGAGCAGGGACTCCTATGGACACAGAGCAGCACTCCAAGCGCCAGTAACCCCAGCACTGTGCCCCACTGAGGACATGCTCTGCTCGCACCCAACCTTCTGTGACCAAAGGATGCACATTCCAGGAACTGGACATCTAGTCCCCAAAAAGCCTCTAAGCGCAAAATAACCCCCCGAGTCTGCTGGCTTTTCTGCAATCCCTTCCTCCCAACAATGAGCTATTGTTCCACTCCTGGGACTGAGGAAATGTTTGTGTTCACTCTCCAAGTCCTTTACATTTAGAGACCTGCTCCTCATTTCAACATCATTCCCCACCACGCTAAAAGCACCCAGCCTTTCGCAGCTCAGGAGAAAACACATTCAGTATTGACTCCACCAAACAAAACTAACACCCCCTTCCTCATTTACTTAGTGCTACCATAAAACCCAGGAGAGCTCAAGAGCAAATCAAAATATCCAGAAATGATCAAAGGAGGAGGGTCCCAGTTGGTACTGGTGTCCCATTTAAACACAGACATGTGCAACCACCAGTCTGAAATGCAGAGTGATAAACGTGAGCACCACCTCCAAGGGTCTGATGCTTGCTGGGCACGTTTCTCCGCCCGGATGTTGAAAGAAGGGTACACACACTCCTCGCCTCAGCCACACAGCCACCAGCACCAGGGAGATCAATGAGGCAAGATCCTCCATGTGGTGGAAGACATGGCCATCACGGACCTTTTTGCGGCCCACATGTCTCAAGGAATGCAAACACTGTACTGTAAAACCCGAAGCCATGAATTCATGCTGGGCTGCTCTTCTCTTCCAAACCAGGCTCTTGTTGCACATGGGTGCCTCTGAGCAAAAAGCAAAGTTTGAACCCTCTGTGCTTCAGCAGAGCCAAGGTTTTGACACAAACACAGACTCTAGGAAGAGATTTCTGCAGAGAGTCTCACACATGTACAAAAGAAACATTTAAGTGAGCAAAACCAACGAAGTGTCTATTTCCACTGCTTTAATATTTATCCATCTGTCTGCACCAGGATCACTCACTCAATTATCTTGCCTTAAGCAGGGAGCTCCTGCATGCTCCACACACAGGACACACACACTTACTCAAAGGAAACTGGCCCCCTTTTCCTTCAGCAGCCTGATTTGGGATAACTACACAAAAGGCAAAACCGGCTAAATCCTGTCCTTTTGCACCACCCCGTGAGCTAATCCATATGCTGCATTTAAACACTTCACTTTCAGGGACTCCAAATCTATTTTTGGAGATGGCCAAGAGGCAAAATATTTCTTTATACAAAGAAGTAAGCTAATTTATTTTTGCCTAAAACACACCCGTTTCTTACTTGCAATCACAGCAACAACTTCTGCAAGAATGGCTTGTAAAGATAAAAACTTTCTTCTCCCTGTGTTGTAGCTGAACTAAAAAGGAGGAAAACCCCGCCATAACCGGAGTTTTAATTAAACTGATTGACAGCCCGTTCACACGGGCCCAGCTCACACAAGATACCACTTCCTTTTGGGATTTTTCAATATAGAAAAGACTTCTGCTCTTCACCATTGAGATGAAGATCTTTTTAGAGGTGCTGATCTGTTGCTTCACTGGAAAATGAAGGAAGGTCTCATTAAACACAGCCAGCTGTGCAAAAAAAGTTACTGTTCTTCAGGCATCCACGGGGAAATCCACTTGGAGGGATCAAGCCTGGAGACCTATCCAAACACACCCCTGGCAGCACAAAGAGGCATTTCAGACACACACACACGCTCACACACACTCAGACACTCCTGCCACTCTCTCCTCCTCCACTGCAGGAATATTTTTTGCCTCCTTTGTTTCCTCACAGGTGGGGAATAGCAATATAGAGTAGGCAGCTTGTAAAGAGGGGAAAAGGAACTTACAAACCAAGTCCCTTGCACAGTGAACAGCCATGGACCCTCGGCTGCTGCAGAAGTGGGAATTTACAGCTGCTCTTGCAGCACATCTTTTATTTTTCCCTTTTTTTTTTTTTGGTCAGATCCAATACTCTCAAGTCCAATTATCAGAACATCCTCAAAGGTGTGAAAGAATAAAAAAACAGAGGAAATAAAGAGAAAGTTATCCTTGGTGTATAAGTCATTCCTGTGGTTGCCTTCCAGGAGTAGGACTAGATGATCCTTGTCAGTCCCTTCAAACTCAGGATATTCCATGATGATCTGGCATGAAATCAGGTAATTCTTTGTGCACTCAAAACTCCTGTGAAGGCAGCAGATGCTACAACACACAAGCTTGAAACCAAAGTCTAAAGAAATGTGGAAATAGAGAACAAAGAAAGAAAAAGTCCCTAAAACACCTATTGTTGATTGGCAATGACTTGGGCTTCCACTGGCAACTCCGGCGTGATGAACAGCGATGCGATATAAATAGGAAATTCCTTTTCACCTCCCTAAGGTAGAGCTGCTGTGCTGGTCACTGAGAACAAACCCAGAGAGCCAGTGGTATTTATTTATATTTCAAATCACAACATGCACCACATAGCATCAAATAACAACTCCTTACTCCAAAGCTTTAGTGTTTGCACCATAGATAAGAGAACATCAATAATCTGCAGCAAAGTACACCCTGTTTCCAGATAAAGCAAGATGTATTTGTTCTACTTAATTCTGCTTTTTGCAGTCCAGATAACACGTTTTGAGATGCAATTATGAAATGCCAGCATTTAAAATCAATCTACGATAAAAGTTAATGTAACAACCAAGGGAAAAAAAAGCAGTTCTCAAATATGCTAATGCATGGCACAGAAGAGTTCCAAGATGCTGCTTATACCTGAAAATTCATGTGGAACACAATTAAGACCTAAGAAAAACCACACAAATACCTCATTAAGGCTATTAGGGCCCCTAGAAGAGCTCCAAGTGTAGAAGCCACTGAACAGGTGGATTTAAATCCCAACTGTGGGGCTCTTCCCTACTTTCAGTACAAATATTGCAGCCGGTAAAAACAGGCTTAAAGGGACAAGCAACACAAGCAAAACATGTCAACCAAATGAGCTTCTTCAAAGAATCATCTGTAGAGGTTTCCTAGTTTGTGTTCTTTGCTTTTACTGAGTGGTAAACTGCAAAGAGGGTGATGCATGTTTTGGGTATAGAGACACTACAATCTCTGTTCACTGATCTCACCCCATTTTGCAGCTGCCCAAGGCAACTCTAAGATTAGGATGATGTTAAAATATTGTCCTGTCCCCTGGCACCATGCAAAGTGATGCCTGAAACTGTTCTTTTCCCATGGAAATGAAAGCCTGCCCTCTGATCCTACCTGCTCCTAATGCTTACAACAGGCAGCACACCTGAGGCCTCTCCAGAGACTTTCTCTCATGGGTAACTTCACATCCTGACCACTCCCACCCTGTGATTACACTTACCCAGAAACCCAAACCTACGAATGGACATCCTGGGCATAGCAAAGACAAGCCCAGCCTCGGAATAATGCAGAAAAACTTCACAATTCCAGCTGACAGATGAACAACTCCTTGCTTGAGGGCACCACGTGATGATCTATGCGAGCTTTTCTGCCCACTGACACCAAAGGTTGCAAAGGGAAATCGATATTATTACTAGACACAAGCAAAATGACAATATCATGCAACACCTGCAGCTGATCTTTACTTTTCAGTTTCTAGAAAGACTGTTTTGTCACAATCCCCTTGTATCAAAGAGGAATTTAGCAAGACAGCTGCTCTGATTCTCTCTGCAGTCAGGATGTGTCAAGAAATTGAGGAAGTGCCTTTAAAATAATCCTGATTCATTCACCTCCCATGCAAGTGACCCCACTTTCTTCCACTCAATCCTTCTGCAACCTGGCTTCTCTGGAACAGCAATGAACAGCAAACAGCCTCAGCTGTTTCACAGAACCACACACTGATTTGGATTTGGAGGAACCTTAAAGGCCATCCAGTCCCAACCTCCTGCCAGGGGCAGGGATGTTACTCCCCAGGGCTGTTTCCACCCCTCCTGGCCTATCACTGTCTCTTAGGCTTTAACCCAGATAAACTTCATGATTTCCTGAGGTGAAGATAGAAGGCTACAGCAAAGAATCAGCTTTGTTCTCACCTTTAAGGAAGAGAAAATAAAATACCCAGTCGAACCTCAGTTCCACAGAACCTCAGACAACCCCTGCAGGATGACAAAGGACAGCTCTACAGCACACCACAGAGAGGGCCAAGGCCTTGAGCTGGACAAGACCTGCGTCCCTTGAGGCACCCACTGAAAAAACCAATACAGGCAAAACAAAAAAAAAAGTTCAGGACCTCACACTGACACCAGTGGCAACAAGGGCAGAGCCTACACTAAGTGATCAAAAGGTGAGATTTAGTACCTTACCAAATGTTTCTGAGAATCATGGAACATCCTGAGCTGGAGGGACCCAAAAGGGCCCTGCACAGACACCTCAACAATCCCACCCTGTCCAAATGCTCCTGGAGCTCTGGCAGCCTCAGGGCCGTGCCCATTCCCTGGGGAGCCTGGGCAGTGCCCAGCACCCTCTGGGGGAAGAACCTTCCCCTGATCTCCAGACTAAACCCTCCCCTGACACAGCTCCAGCCATTCCCGCAGTCCTGTCCCTGCTCACAGAGAAGAGATCAGAGCTGTGCCTCCACTGCCCCTTAGGAGGAAGCCAAATATAAAAGGAGGTGAACACCAGCTCCATCAATACCAGCTCAATGTTTTTACTGATACATCTGAGCTGCATTTCGGGTGACAACCCTCAGTCCTGCAGTGGAATCCACTTGCTCTGATTTGCCAAGCTTTGTCACTACATGTTTACTATGGGATGTGTTAATAGGATGAAGCTGCCAGTACCAAACTGGAGCAGATCCACTCTGTCCAACAGCATTTGGATCAGTCTGCCTTCAGAGCCATGGTATGGACAACCTGGGGAGCAGCACATCCCAATCCCCACCTAAAAATAACTGCATTCCAAGGAGTGACAGTCAATTCTAACTCCATTACTCAATCTCGATTAAATCTAACGTTCAGTATATTTCTTAATCAACTTGCCTCAAGTAACTACCTTAACGTTAATCTCTCAAAGCCTTTTTTCAGCGGAGAGAAGATTCTTCTACCATCTGAACACACCAAGGAGCAGGTAGAACATGAAAATTATTATCCACAAAGCTTGTTCTTTCCAAAAATACTTGGCAAAGCACTGGGGTTTTTTTTTGTCTGTTTCATATAAGCACGATATAAAAAAAAATTAAAACAAAGTCTCAAAAATGCCCTTCAGCATTTAAAAAAGAATCCAAATTCAGAGGCAAGAAAGCATTCTGAACAAGGCATTTTGCAGCATGGCGCAGCAAAGAAAAAAGTCCTTTGGATACTTCTAACTGCATTTATTTTTGCGATTAACTACAACAGAAGAGAAAATAAATCCACTACATAACAGAGAGATATCTTCATACTTTTTCAGCTTTCCTTAATGAAGTTCTCCTAGAGCAGCCTTTGGCTTCCAAGCATTTGGTAAGTGTTAAAAACCATATTTATATATGGAACAGTTCAGCAAGGAAATGGCATGCCAGCTCCCAGACCCCTAAGCATGCATGAAGGCACCTCTGCAAACTGCAAACCTCCCTCTGGAGGCTATGGAATGCAAAGGGGCTGCCAAAAGCCTTCCAGCTGCTCAGGAAGGCATTTCTGCCCCAGCTGATAACACCCCGCACAAAGCCAACCACACCCCTGGCAGTTCAAAAGTCCTCCCTGACCTGCCACAGGAAAATGATCCCTGTTTGAAACAGTTAAACATGGAAGTGAATGGAACCATGGAATCCCAGAATGGTTTGGGGGGGGAAGCAACCCTGAAGCTCATGCTAACCCCTGCCATGGGCAGGGACACCTTCCACTATCCCAGCTTGCTCCAAGCCCCATCCAGCCTGGCTTTGGACACTTCCAGGGATTCAGGGGCAGCCACAGCTTCTCTGGGTATTGCAGAAGAGTTGGGAGAAAAAGAGATGTACTAGGAAAAATTCCTGGGTCACTTTTTCAAGCAAAGCCACCAACCAACCAAATTTCAACCATCCCTGGGGAAAATGGAAGATGCTCATCCCAGATGGTGGTCAGAACCATTGCTCCCAGAGAATGAGAAGGAGTCTTCAGAGTGAAGAAACTACACTGTTCAAGAAATACGGGGAAAACGGGAATCTACAACAGGAGACATGCATTAAAAGAAAAACATCACACACACGAAATTCCCAGGCAGTGGACAAGGAAGAGCCAGGGGGAACAGAGGCAAATCTGACATGAGGGAATGTCAGAGCCAGAACTTGTGATGATTGTTTCATTTATTGAATTTTCAAGCAGAAAAAAAAAAAGTAAAAGTAGCAGTCTCACATTGAACAGTAGCTAAAGAAGGCTAAGACTGAGCAAACCTCCTGGTAAATGCTGTAAAAATATCCAAAGCAAGACTGTGAGCAAGCTGGCCTGATGGAGATGACAAGGACTGACTGGGACAAGACCGCCAGGGAGAACAAGGCTTTTATCTCCTGTCTGACCAGACACACATACCAGCCTACTCCTTTCTGGAGTAACTGGCTTTTGGTCTGTTCCAAAAGGAACAGGAATGGTCCTTCAGCTGTTCTTTGCACTTCTGACTGCATCAGATGCTTGTGCACATCCAGTCTGGCAGAAAAAATAAGTTTTTTAATAAAACGCCACAGAGCAGACAACACAGCTGAAGCCCCACCCATCCTCCACCTTTCCCATTCTGAAATGCAGCTGCAGATACAACAGTTATTTTCAAATACTCCTGAATTTCAATCACTGAGCTTAAAACAATTTATATCAAAGAGCCAAACCAGGCATTATCTCACACAAACTGAATCACAATCCAACGAAAACAAAGGTCCCCAAATTCAGTGTAGCTGTCTCCTGACTAGCAGCTGAAACAGCAGTTTCTGGCCTGACACCAGCTCAGGGAGAGGCTCTGACCTGCTCATCCCCCATCCGTGAGGCAACCTGATAAACACATTCTGGGTCTGGGTTGGAAAGTGCAGAGCCACTGCTGCTGCGGCAGAGGACACTGAGCGGGAAACACTCCAGTCCCAACAGCCCCACCAGGAAGAGAAAATTGGGATTGTTTGGGACTTGTTTCCTTCACAGCAGTTACTTAACACACACACACGGAGTTATTTCTATACCAAGTTTGCCCTGCACACACATAACCAGGTACGAGCATTAAAACTGCAAGAGCCTAAGCAGACAGGGCCAGGTGACATAACTAAAAAGGCACCAACAGAGGAAGGCAGAGCAGGAGCAAAAGGATCTCATCCCAGATAAAGATTCCCAAGCTTTTGACCAACCCTTGTTCAGCTTACAGTCTGAAATAAACTTCGGTGTGGGTATGAGAGCCTACCTTCCCTCATGCTGAATTCACAAAGTAAAACCTCCCATCTCTGGCTTCCCTGCGGCATCAGCAGTTACTGCAGTTGGAGCACGTTGTTACACCACCAGAGAAGAAAGTTTCCATCCAGACACAAGCACCCCAGGGCTCGTTCATGGCAATTTTCACCCAGGAGTCTGAATTTCTGTGAAGTACTAAAATCCAGCTGACTTTTCCCTTCCTGTGCATGCCATTAACACAGAACTGCCCCTGCCCACCCACCTCATACTCTGTGCCCTAACATCACAAATAAAACCCTCCAGCTTGCCAGGCTTTATCCCCCACATGTCTCTGCTCCAGAGGGACAGCCTCTGCTTGTGTCCTGGGGGCTGGGGACCCTGCAGCAGCATCCATGTATTTCTGAGCGAAGTTCTCCATCTGTATGATAAGCAGGAATATCAAACAGTCTGGTATTTTACCATCCCATTCACTCAGCTGTGTTTCCTGCGGTGTCTCCAGTACTTCACGCTGTGACCTCACAGGGAAATGCAATTCTGTGCTGGTCACTCTGTTGTGGTGACAACAGTGTTATCACCCAGAGTGATGGTCCTTCCGTCAGCTGAGCAAGGAATTCCAGAAGGATGATTCGCTGCAGTGTTGATGCTCATTTCCATTCCCAATTCTGTAACTCCTCGTGGTTTTCAGCCCATAATCTTTATTTCAGCAGTTTATCAAAATGAAATGAAATCCTAAGTACCTTCTGGCCACATATGGAGCTTATGACTTCCCCCGAGTTAAAATTCTGTGTCATACAAAGTGGAATCCTGGGAAAGCTGGAATCCAGGGAGAGCAGTGCAACACATCTTACACTGCTGCACAAAAACCAAAGTTCACAGAGGGCTATAGGTCGGACAGGAGCCCTGAGTCTCCTCAGTTCAACCCTCTGCACCTTCAATTTCCCCCTCATAATCTCAGGTGCACACTTCACACACACCTGTGCAGGGGAATCCAAGAAAGAGTAACAGCAACAATATATTCACCCCAGCAGGGTCTGAAGATGAGCAGTAAATTAGTCTCTGAGCATTTCCCACTAAAAGAAATCCTGGTTTACTTCCAATGGCTCTGCCTGTTGGATCCAAGGCCAGGTCAGATGGGGCTTGGAGCAACCTGGTCTAGTGGAAGGTATCCCTGCCCATGGCAGGGGGTGGAACAGGATGAGCTTTAGGGTCCCTTCCAACCTAAACTATTCTGGGAGTCTACAGATTCAGGCCATGAACAGGGATAAAACACAGAGGGAAGGCTGCAGCTGCTGCAGTGCTCTCTGAAGTGATGTCACACAGCTGAGCCAACACACAGGTAGAAGTCAGTGAGGATGTACCTGATGCACTATGCCAGATGGGAAAGAAAAGAGAACTTCACCGTCTGTCCCTGCCTGGTTGCTGAGGCCTATCTGCACCAAGAGAACAACCATGCACCACCACAAGCACCATGGTTCGTCTTCTGATCAGCATTAACCCCAGCTGTGCTGATTTCAGACTGCAGCATCTCCACAGTCACAACACGGCTTTAAGACTGAACTTTCCACCTACGAACACTGCCCAGACACTTGGATTTCACCACCACCACGGCCGCGAGTGCCATCACCACCTTAAGCATGGACAGGGAAGCTCTGAGGACTGTGCTGGTGACCAGTGCTATTTTAGCAGCCTTTTTTCAAATTAACCATAGTTAAGACCAACATTGTGTATGGGAGGAAGGTAAGAATAAAAGAAGTATTTTTTCCCTTAAATGCTGATGTTTTGGAACACTGCAGAATAGGAATGGACCAAATCAAACATTGCTGGTTACCCCTGGCACCTCTGACATTATCATTGCAGTGCAATTTGGTTCACCAAGCTGGTTGAAACACACTTCATCTTCTTCCTTTTTCCCCACAACCCAGAGACATTTCAGACCCAGTCGCAGCCAGTGTGGATGATACTGATGTGGATCTTCTGTCTCCCATTCCTAAGCAGAAACACCAGCTTAAGCACAACATCATAAAAGCAAGGATGGAGCTAGATCACAAGAAAAAGCAATCCAATCCTGAGAAGCGAATTCTCCTCCTTTGAAGGAATATTTGCAACCCTCTCCTGCCACTGGTGGAAGTTCAGCAGTCTCCTACAAGAGCTTCCAAAGCATCAGTGACCTTTAGGAGTTTTAACTCAACTAGCGAGACCTCAGACTCCCCGATGGAGATCAATCCCTGCTTCCACCACTTCCAAGCCTGGCTGCATTTTTCCCTCCAAAACTCCTTTCAAACAAGACAGAGCTGATCTGACAATAGAGAAGCAGCTCTCCCCACTCTCTGTTCTGTCCTGCTCCCTTGTTTTACTGCTGTGCTCCAGCTCCTTTCTCCACGTCCTTCCCAGGTTCATGAATACTCATCCTGGATGATCAGATGTCTGGTAATTTAAGCTTTTACAGTGCTCCACACCACAACTCTCACACAAGAGTAAAGTGTGAGGCTCACACATTTCACCAGAAAGCTTTTTGCTGACTGTTCGCACTCCTGACATCCCGGGCATTCAACAAGTCATTCTGGACAGAGGTCCTGGCTATAAAACTCTCATGTTCTTCAGCTGCCAGGATGGGAATTTGGTGACAGTACAACCCATTCATTTATTTAATGATCCTAACATCAGCCTGAGAGGATGAAGTGTGCTTTGGCTACAGCAAGGCAGGCAGGGGGCTGTGCCAAGGGCCAATTGTTTTGGTGAATGCCAGGTACCAACTGCCACAGCCACTGCCATGAGATGGGGCAGTTCGGGGTGAAATGGGAATCATTTCAAGTTAAACATAGTGCACAACCTCACAACCAAATACTAAAATATAAAGGAATTTATTTGTGCATTTTCAAAATGAAGAAAATGTTTTGGAAATGTAATCAACGAAATTAAAGCAAACAGCTTAAACTCATCAAAACTTAGGCTTCGTGATATTGGCATATCAGCAAAAATTAGATCTTTTTTTCTTTTTTAAGAGACAGACATAAAGGCACTTTGAAATCGACTTTAAAACACTGAAGGAAAACATAAAACTCAAGTTGGACAGGTTGACAGCTGAATTATTTGCATTCACAACTCCAAAATACAAAACACAGAGCCCAGAAAAACTGAATATTTGGAGAGAGACTGTCCAGTGAAAAGTATTTATAACTAGTATGAACACTAGTGAGAAAGGGTGACACAAATTAAAGCTGGTTTTATATTATATAGCAAGTGTAACTCAAGATGTCTTACCAGCTCAAGAAAGACTACATCCAAAAGCACCTTCCATATGAGCCTTGCCATACTAAAGCTGCTGAAATCCCCTTCCCAGCACACTCCAGAGTTCAAGGTGCACCACGAATTTCACATTAAAAGTCACAATAAACAGGCTTTAAATGTTTTTTTTGTTTCAGTTCTTGAATTCCCCCAAAATAAGTGGTATAGATTGCTCACCCTCAGCTACAACAACTCTGTTGAGTTCCCTTTCAGATCTAATATATTGAGTCAGCCCAATGATTCAGCTGCACGTTGCAAAACCAAGTGTCCAGTGTGCAGCCTGTATATCACCCTAAACGGGAATTCAAGACTTCCAGAAAGTTTTCAAGCCAGATTTCAGCCTGAATTTCACATCAGACCAGACAGTTCTTTGGCAGATCTTGTGGCAGCCCCAGGACAGAAGGGCTGGGTCTCACCACTCAGTAGAAATGCACTTTTTTTTTTTAAAGGTCCTTTCCTCAGGATGCTTAGGAGCCGTCCCAAGATGACAGCTGACTGAAAAAACAAAGCTGAAACTAGCATCACTAAAAAAGTCTTTCCCTTTGATGCACATAGGAAGAGCCTCCTGCTTGGTCTGAAAGACCAGACTTCTCTTATTTTTGCCTTTTGGCAAGAGAACAAAATTAGCCCAGAAGAAGCCAGTTTCAAGGCACAGTAACTTCTATGACTTACTTATAACACATAAAAGGGAAATCAGTTTTCAGACCACCATTAGCAAAGCCATAGCACCAGCTCAAATAGATTTTCACACATCACCAGTGACACAAACACTGCAATCAGACTCCTCTGACTACTCTGAGTAACTCAGTAACTCACAGACACCCTCACGTGTAAATCAAACCAAACACACAATCATCACCTGGCAACCCCAAACAGAGCAGCCACGCAACGTTTATTAAGCTTCCAAACCGTATATACAAGCTTTCAAAAGCTTTCCAAACTTAGGAAAATCTGTATTATTTAAAACCTTTAACTGCATTAATTCCTCCTTGCTTGGTGTTTTCACAGCAAGAAGAGCAAACTCCAGGGCTGGCAGGGAAATTTCTGTTCCCACCATATTCAGTCCCCTCCCCTGCTAAAATCAGGGATGTTCTTTGCGCTTCCAAATTTTACAGCTATTCCTGTGCAGATACTCTTACCCCAAAGCATGGGAGTCTCATTCCTGCTGAGCTTAAGCACTTGGAAAGGAGCAGCTGCTCGCTGCACCTCAACAAGTCCTAACCCATTTCAACACTCCACCAACAGACTTAGAGAGCGCTACCAGAATCGGCCGAGGACAGGATAAGTTTTATTTCCAAGACACGCATTCTGGAAGCCACTTGTCTTTTTTTTTTCAAGCGTATCTAAAGCTCTAGAAATATTTTAACTCTCATGTAGATAAAGGAAGCACAAAGTTGTTACAATCAACAACCAAAACATCTTACTTTTGGTGGCAGAATTGATTTAAACCTGATACGATCTTAAGTGTGGGGAAACGTCCTTTTCTCTCCACCTCAACTATGCAGCAAACAAAGGTAAAAACAACTCCTCAGGTACAATCGAAATACAGAGCATGTAATTTTCCTTTCAGGAAAGAAAAAAAAATAATCATGCTGTCCCATTAACCTAGTTACATGCCCAGCAGCAATTTGACTCAAGTCCCATCAGCAACAGCGTGCCATCACCTATTCCAAAAAGAGGGAGCATGCCCTGGGACACCTTCCAAAGGTAAAGAATAAACCAGAGGAATAACATGCACCAGAAAATTTCCTTGCCTAAAACCTGATTTTGCTCTCCTCCCTTTGATCCTTTTCTTTTTTAAGAACACATTCTTTTTTCTTCTTCCCACCGTTCCACATCATCAGCTCCTATTCAGGAGGCAAAACAGAGTCCAGGGTTTGGGAAGGAAAGTTGTGCAGTTGCTTTTACAGCAAGTGTAAAACACAGCACCCTGAGAGTCTCATCAACTGTATTCCCTTAAAAAACAAGAAGAAAAATTAGTTCCCCTGGTTCCTCCAGACTACAGGGCACACGACTCCTCCCCTCACATGTTCATGCCTTGGAACAAACACCAGTTTTCTCTTCCCCATTCATTCCAGAAAAGCTTTTGCAATTGCCAGCAACCACATTCAAGTCACAGATAAAGTCTCCTACCAAAGCAATGCAATGCCTGTAAAACAGTGATACTACCCATCTGTAATTCCCCAGAGTAAAAATTCCAGCAACTCTAATCATATTAGCGGATTTACACACAACTAAACTTGACAGTTGACTAGCCCTGAAATTGCTGGATTAGGAGAAAAAGAAAATACAGGTTACCTCTGCCTTCTAAAGGGAGATCACTGCTAACTCCTACTACTAAACAAAAGTGGAGCAAATGCACCAGTTGAACACATCCCAATGTTTGCTAACGACATGGAAAAGCCTTTCAGCCTGAAAATTATGGACAAAATCCATTCACACACAGATAAAAATCTTTCTACATCCCAACATCTATAACGGAAGTTACTTGTCCTGAGTCTTCTGTTGCTCTCTCAACAACTTCTTACACAAACTCTGCTCCCAGATCAGAGTTGCTCATTAAATACAAATATATTTAAATGGATAAAGTAACCTCCCCCACAGACTTCTGCCACAGAACATACACAATCATGTCCTTGGATGCGAGAAGAAAATAAGCCACTTGAAATCACATTTTTAGAATGGTTTTCTCCAAGAGATTTCACCACAAAAATCTTACAAAGCTGGTAAAGTGACATATCTGCACTCTAACATGACGAGCTTTTGTCATTAAATGAATTAAAGCTATTGCTGCTTGAAAGAAAGATGTGTCAAAGCTGGGAAACAGCAGCAGGGGAGATGGCAGAGAGGGCTTAAGGCACTTAATTTTTTGGCAACACGCTCTCCAACCTGTGCCCATTCCTCCCCTGCAGAGGAGCCACCACCATGGAGCAGCACGGAAAGTCTCTTTTCCGAGCTCTTCTCCTGCTCTGACCCTCCCAAGATGTTTGATCTCCACAGCTTCAACACTTCTAAAGAGAAACACTTCCCAGGCAACACCTCTACCCCCTTCCCTCCATCCAGCCGAGAACGTTCTCTCCTCAAGTCAGAAACACAGAGAGCAAGGGATACCTCTGCTCTCAGCGTGGTCCCTCCTTGCCACCTCTCACCACACCTTCCCTTTCACGACCCTAACACTCCTGACACCTTCCTCACACGCGGCTGCCACTGGAAGAGGATTCCCAGCTGTGCTCTGGACAATGGCAAAGCTGCACCGGAAGTGCCTCACAAGAGAGCCACGGCCATGTTCTTCAAGCTGACTTTTGTGCCCAAGCAGCTTCCAAATGCCTTGTCCTCAACTTCAAAGTCATCGGACAGATGTCAACAGACAAACCCCAGAGAGCACAGAGCTGCTCCCTCACATAGTCTGGGAAAACACCACTCAAAATGGAAGTAAGGGAGGGAAGATGGCATTGGCTCCAAACTTCCAGAGGGGATCACGGCAACCCAGAGACCCCAACTCTTCAGTGCATGCTGCAGATTCTCTTCTGGGAAAAATTATTGGGCGCTTTCTCCTCCAGCTCAACTCTTTGTTCACGGAGAGACAGCAGAGAACCCCACACACCCAAATCCTCCTCAAGAATTTAGATTTAACCAGATCCCTAAGGCAGGCCTAATCTGGCCTGGCCTGCATCCCAAAACTGGGCAAGCACTGCCAAGAACTCACCCCGATTTCTCACACAGCCTCAGACATTCCTGAACGCCATCCTGTATTTCTTGCTGCTCTCCTGGGCCTTGGGAAAGCTTCTTGCATCCAGAAGATGCCACCCAACACAGCAGGAACCAGCACAGTACTTCCTGAAAGGGACTACAGCACAGTTAGCTGAACAACACAGGAAAAACTACAACTCAATTACTGAGGCAACGTTAATAAACACGTTTCCTTGCACAGCAATGATGGAATTCACACAGAGATCAGTCCTCCAAACACTCATCCTTCCTTTCTGCTTCTTGGAAATGGAATTAACAAGGAGGAAGAAGTGAAAAAAAAAATTAGTAATGGTCTATTGACACCAACCCTGAGCCTGCCACAACCTGCAGTAGCCTGAGGAACACCCAATTTTTCAGAGATGCCCAATCCCACACGGAAGCAGTCACAGGGATAAAGTCAAGCTTACTGGTGCCTGCATATCGACAACCAGGAACTCCCTCCAAATGTAAGGAAGTTGGGAAAAGAAAAAAAGCCCTACCAACAGCAGCCCTGAGCTGCAGACAGCTCAGATTTGGCTCTGACTGAACAGAGTCACATTAACCAGCAGCCAGGGACCTTACAGGCCAATGTTTCTTCCCAGCCTAGATATGGGCAAACTGGTGACCTGATAATATTGATCCACAATTTATCTGATTTATTCACAGCACAGGGACTTTTGAAAAAACAGCTTAATGTAACACACACAAGAAAACCACTTCATTCCTAAGTGGGAGGGTAAAGAACAGAGTGGAAGGTCACACGTGTCAGAAGTACCATTGAGGTAAAAACATAAAGGCCCACAGGGTCCTTGCAGCACCTTTGTTACTGTCCCTTTCCATGGAAGAAGTCTCATTCTAGACTTCACTGGAGCTACTCTTACAGAGGCAGTCTGGGAGTCAAAGCCAAGCACGACAGATTGGGATTTACTTTTTATAATATCCCTTCTGTGTGTCACTTCACCCTCGTTTGTCCTTTCTACCCAAATAAGGGTCAGACTCCAACTGAAGGATTTATCCATACTGACAACTTTTGAGCACAATTTCTGCCTGAAATCAGGTTTGACTGAGTACTCACCACTACCAGAGCCACAAAATTACCCCAATTTACTTTTATACAGGAAATTTAACTTCTTGAAGCCACTGTACTAAGGAAATTCCTCACAAGTCTGTCCTGTCTTAGAGTAGCACCAATAACTTCCTATTTATCATGACACATAATGAATCTCACATCCAGACATTTCTGCTCTTCATGTCCATCACTTTCCACCTTCTCTTTCTCTCAAAAAATATTATTTTCTAAAAAAAATCCTTCTTTCCCCTGTATTTTAATTCTCCCTCCCTCATGCCTCAATACATGCACAAGCTGAACACTTCTCTCTCACACAACTCTCTTTTTTTTTCCAACTACACAGATATTGTTTAATTTCATGATACATTATGTCTGAAACCACAGGTATTTCCAAAGCTACAAAGATCACTATTAAGAAACTGCATTGGTTTAAAAAGCTACAGAGAAACCTGCAACTCTTTTAACTGCTGTGAGGTAACAGTGGCTCAACAGTTGTATCAAAACACAGAGAAGAAAAAAAAACCAAAGAGGGCTAAAAATAAGGCTGAACTCAGATGACCCCCTGCACTCCAGTAAATCAGGGGTGAACTCTGCTCCCCGAGCCTCACTCAGAGCACCGAGAGGTAACAGCTTTTGTTTATAATCAAACACAGGTTTTGGTGGAGGATAAAACCAGCCAGGGCACCTGAATAAGCTTCACCAGGACACCTGAATAAGCATCAAAAATAAAGCATTTGTATATATTCCAAGCATAGGTCAGTAGTTTAAGAGTTAAGGAGAGATATCAGTCAAACGCAATGTTTTCAAAACAGGCACGTCTATAAATAAAAATGAAACTGTGTCATTTTAACCTCCCCACTTTTATAACACCAACTTGTCATATCCATCTAACACTTCTCCCTCCCTCTGTCCCTCCTGTTCATGGTGTCCAGGTGAGTCCCCAGGACAGGACACACTGCCACAGCAGCCCCAGCTCCTCCAGGAGCTTCCCCAGGCTTTCCAAGCCCTTTTGTTTTCAGGCTGTGCTCAGAGTAAACCCAAACTTCATCCCTCGTGTGCTTCATGCAACAGTCACGAAAAGCAACAACCACAACAGCACAGTCCCTCATCCGACCCACCAGGCTGCCCCTCAGCGACACCCGGAGAAGCACTCCAGGGAACAAAGTGCTTTGGAAAGCCCAGCAACAGCCCCAGAGCAGGCAAACTTCAGCCTTCAACTGTCAAGGCATCCAAGTGCCACGTTCCCCGATAAAATAGCCCCTTCCCAGACAAACCAGCACCTTGCTGGGAAGATCAGCTGGGCACAGCCTGTGCACGTTGGCTGGCATTCCCACTCCAACACTTGGCACATCCCTCAAAACTGAAGCAAATTTTCCTTGAGCAACAGTTTTACTTACCACCACCCTGCTGACACTACTGACAGCACCTTCCCACTTTTTTTATTCCTAAAGCACCAGTTGGAATTACAGAATACCACAAATCAGGCAAAAATCAGCCAACAAAGAGAACGTCCAGGGGTTTTCACTTGACCCAAACAAATCTGTAACGTCAATAGTCTCATGATTTAAGAAATGAATTTGTTGTCATGGCAGGGGTGATTCTTGCTGGAAGCTCAAGAAAACAATGGACCTAAACTGATTATAGAAAGGCAGGGTTTTCCCACCTCCAAAATGAAAGTGAGAGCAAGAAAATGCTCATACACAGGGAACACAGTTCTGAGAGCACAGCCCTGGGCACGAAAACAACTCTGCACTTCCACCTTAAAATCCAACACACCGCCAAACATTAATAGGAAAATACACTCCCGACCGTCCCTGCACCATTCCCGGATAACACAGCATGGAGATATTTCACAAAGTGTGTTTTTCACTTCATACTCCCCCCAAAACTCCGGGGGGGGGGGGGGGGGGGAAGAGAACGGTCAATTTGCCATGGGATGCTGTCGGACGCTGGAAACAAAACCTCAGGCCGGCAGGCACTTTCCTGCTGATCCCTGCAGTATTTCCCTTCTGACTCGGGGCCTACTCGCAGCACAGAACCGAAGACCTTTAAAAAACACTCGCAGCCCCCGCCGGCCTCTCTTTGTAGCAGCGGCTGCTTTGGGAGGGGGGATTTTGGGGAGTAGGAGCCTCCTCCTTCTCCCCATCACGCGTAGCCTGGCAGAGAAAGCTGCTCAGTGAAACGTTCCACCTGAGATTTATTCTCACCAACCAAGTAGGAAAAATTAAATAAAATTAAATAAATCACATGAAAACCGTCCCCAGCTGTAAATAAAAAAAAAACTGGGTTTAAATTCTCCTGGAAAAACAACAAAACCAAAGCACTTACCTGGGCAGGACCAGAAGCAAAACTGAAGAAGGATTTATAATTAAAAGTTTACCCTTGGGGTCACCGCTGCTTTGGGGGAGGGGGCAAACGGAACCCCCAGAAAGGGCTGAACCTCCAAACCAGCCCACCGGGCAGATGGACGGCCCCCCTTTCCCCGCACCATCCCAGCAGGTGCAGCCCCCCTTTGCAGCGGGCCCCACACACAAACAGACACACAAAAAAGAGCCGGGAACCCCCCAGTAACCCCCCACCTCAGACACGCCCGGCTCTGGGGGGCCCCGCGACCCCCAACCCTCCCCCGATCTGGGAGGTCCCACGACCCCTCACCCCCCACCGCCCCCAGGCCTGGGGGTCCCCGCAGCCCTCTCACCCCCCCGGCTCCGCTCGCCGTGGGGAAGGGGCATCACCCCCGAA
>VWZS01002665.1:136664-152972 GCA_013397075.1 Rhabdornis inornatus | reverse complement strand
TGCCGGCGGATTTTCCTCACTGGAGTAGCGGAGCATCAAACATGGCGCTGCGGCCGCCTCCAGCTGTCCGGCCGGGCGGGCGCTCGGGCGCCTTCGGGCCGCTCCGGAGCCGCTCGGCCCAGAGACGATCGGCGACCTTCGGCTCTTTCCGGAGTCGCTCGGCCCACGGCTGATCGGCAACCTTCGGCTCTCTCCGGAGTCGCTCGTTAGCCAGCGCCGCTCGGCAAATCTCGGGTTCTTCCGGAGAGGCTTTCGCGGGCGCAGGCGCCGCGCCCTGCCCTGCTCCCCCTCCCTCCCCTCTCAGCCCAGAACCTCCCGTGACCCCCGCGCTCGGTGAACTTCGGCTATTTCCGGAAGTCGAGGACGTGAGACAGTTCGCGAAGCTTCGGAGGGGCTCGGAATAGGGATTCCCGCCCCCCTCGTATCTCTCCGGAGCTTCTCGGTGATCCTCGGTATCGGCGCGGACGCAGCTTCGGGCACACTCGGCTCGGCTCGGCGAGACTTCGGCAACGCTTGGCAGTGAGGGATTGGCCCGAAGCTGTTAGGGGGCCCTGGGGTCCCACAGCACCCACCCCACTGAGGGCTTCCCCTGCCCGAAAACTAACCACCAGCCCCAATTCCTGGCTTCTGGAGAGGCTGGAAGGGGCAGCACCACAGCCCCCCCCCGAGGCATCGTGAGGGCCGGCAGCCCTGAATACGACATGGAAGCCTGGGACTCCTGAGACCCCCTTGGCTGTGAGGGATCCCGCAGTATCCACGCTGCCGCGGGCACGAGGAAGGGGCTTATCTAAAAAACCTCACCCCCAGCCCCGTTACCAGCCCTACAGCCCCCCAGCCCCAATTCCCAGCTTCTGGGGCAGCTGACAGGGGCCGTACTGCGGCCTCTCATGAGGAGGGACAGTCCTAAGGGTGACAGAGTGACTGTGAGGGACCCCGGGGACCCCAAGGCAGCCCACCTGTGGCAATGGGGCCCCTCCAGACCTGCACTTGTGGGGAGAGGTGTCCACCTGACCCCATGGTCACACCAAGCCATTACCCCTCAAGGGCTGCCACACAACCATGTTCACCATTTCACAACTAACCTGCAGAGCCCTCCCCGCGGCCACCACCTGGGTTCGGCAGCAACCAAGGTGGTTTGTACCATCTCAGGGAGATAAAAAGTACCTCAGAACAGATTCCAGCAGCTGCCAGATTGTCCTGACTTGTGCCTCACCGCTGGGTGCCAAGGGCTCATTCCAAGCCACTGGAACCTTCCAACATTCCTGCCACACTGCACGTCCCAGGGAGACGCTCCCAGCACCTTCGCTGTGTCCACAGGTATTGCTGCCCCAGTCACCCAGCCTGGGATGCTGCTCTAGGAAACCTTCACAGAGTTTATTTGTGTCCTGTCTGCTGCAAATTCTGAGCAGCTGCAAGTTTACGAGGAAGATAATGCTTTAATACAATCACAAGTAAACTCTTAAAGGTGAAAAGCTTCTTTTACTGAGGTGAGCAGCTCTCATGGTGGTGTATTCAGGCACCTGGAGAGTAGCTGGTACAACCATAAGCTGAGAGAAGAGGTCTTATGCACTAAAGAAAACCTACCTGAGGAGTCACATCTGTCTCTGTCTGTGAAATGGTCCTGTTTCTACACAGAGAAGTAATTTTGAATTTTAAATATAAATCTGAAGGTGGAGAATCTGGACTGGGTGTTGTTCAGTGGAACAGAACTCAGTGGGCAAAAGATAGTAGAAGGGTCTTGAGTACATTTTCCCTTTGGAGTCAGACTGAGTTATCAAAGCATGGGGTTGTGCAGGGCTGGTTTAGGACACACAAGGATTGTAGTGTATCCAGAAGCTCTCCCTCCTCTGAGGTGTGGTCTCAGAAGGAAAGCTGGGAGCTGCCTTGCAGGTCTCCATTAAAAGCAGCCCTGCAACTGAAATACTTTCATACTTAGGTGCTACCCAGAGGGTACAGCCACCTCCCGCAGTGCCAGCAGGCATTAGAGGGGCAGGGGAAGGTGACTTATGTGCTGCTTAGTGTCCCTTTCTGTGCTCTTTGTTCTGCACTGGGGTAAGGAGTGAGCTCATACATACCTCACACTGCCTGTGGGAAATGGGAGAAATAGGAAACACTGCGATTTCTTTTTGAGGAAAAAGAGCCCAACCAAGCCCTGCCAGCCTGTAAAGAAGTCCTGAGTGGGGAATATTTCCATCTGAACCCAGGAACAAATATTTAGAGGGGGCTCTGGCTGACTTTTTCTGAGTCAGTTTTCCTCAGCAGTCTTCAGCCTGCCATATTAACTGATTCCCCACCAGGAAAACCGAAGAGAGAAATAAGAGTGACCTAAAAAAAAAGGCCAAGTACTCCTCCACTCCCCAAAAATGGGAGACAAAGGAGGAACTTCTCTCATGGTATAGGATTTGCCCAAGGACTAATATATCTCCCAGCATCCCAGGGAGCTGCTGTGTTCACAGCACACCACTCTTGCTGGGATGATAATTCTCCCTCCACAGCTGGTAAAGGATGGTGCAAGTAGAGCTGTGTGTTCTGGGGGCGCTGGTGCCATTCCATGACCACCTCCTGGCACGGCCCTTCTCTGGGTACCCCCTTTTGCATGGAAGGAAATTAATCTCAAAAGCAAATTGACATCCACGGCTGCCTCTGTTCTACAGAAATAGCTGCCTGTAAACATAGGTGCAAAAGAGCTTCTGAACTCCAGGATCTTTGGCTATAACACTTTTTGCCTGTTTACAAAGAAAAGAAACATGGCATTTTCACCTTATTGTCTGCTGAAGCTCCCAAAATGTGCTGGCCAGGCGAAGGAGCCAGGCTCCCAGCTCTGCCTTAAAGTCCTTCCAGAGTCAATGTCTCTCCCCAGCCTTTTTTTCCCTTTTATTTTTTCCTGAAAAGAAAAAGCAGATATGTCTCCCTTCTACCCTATGTAGGACGATTTGGCCAGCAAATCCTGCAGATTTTAGAGCCTAAGTGAGTTCCAGCTGGATTCACACCCTTCTTGCCGCCTCTCCATTTTGTTTTTCCTCCTCTTTTTCCTGCTAGCTTTATTAGCACCTGGGAACCAATGTGTCACCGTGGGCAGCTGGAGCCCACAGTGCTGAGCTCCTGTTTCAGAGCATCACCAGCCCTTTTTCCAGTCCCACCACTCTCTCATGTACCTGCCATAGCAGAGACTCAACCCCACAGCACAGAGTGTAGTAGGAATGCTGGAGCTGTTGGTGAATGTAGGAAAATACAGGATTGGGGTATCACTGGAAAATGGCTGTTTTCCTGAAGGGATGCTCATGAAGAAAAAATCGTAACGTGAGAAAAGTGTAAAGCACAAAGCCATGGTCCTGGGAGTGAGTCAGGAGATACAGCCTTCTTGTTGCTTGGCTCTGAGTGAAAACTCACAGTGATCAGAATGAGCAGGTCCCAGCTGCAAGGTGGGATTTAGAAACCTGGTCCCCACCTCCCACTCCCCATCCTCCTGCCTTCAGGGAGGTATGGCTTGTTCAGGGAAGCTTTTGGCCCTAAAATCTGGTTGTCCTCACTAGACCTCAGCACTGTTGTCGTGTGTCAGGGTTGTCGTGTGATCCTCCCTGGAGGCAACAAAGCAGGATGGAGAAGGGCAGTTCAGATGGTTGGGTTCAGCCTCTCACCTCTCAACAGCTGTCTCGGCCCCACCAAACCTATGAACAGCCCCCATTTCCAGCTCTGTTTGGAGGCTCCAGCATGGTCCAGGTGCCTACTTTCACCCAGTGCAGTACAGCAGCACCTCCCTGTTCTGGCTTCTCCTGCTTTTCCTGCACAGATCCTCTTCCAAATACCCTCCAGACAAAAAAGACACCCAACATTAAAAAAAAAAAAAAACAAAACAACAACAACAAAACAATGGGGTCCTGCTTGGACCTTTCCCCATTCCTCCCTCTGCCTGGGCTCAGCCCTCAGCAAACATCTCAGCCCTCCACACAGCTGAGTGCAAAATAAAGCAAATACTACCCAAGACCAGGCAAGCCCACACCAGGTGCTGGCACAGAGCAGGATGATTCACCTCCTGCCTGCTCTCCCTATGCCCACAGCCTCCCAGGGAGGAAAACTCCCACCACCTGCTCCCAGCCCAGCATGGGCAGCCTTGACTACGGTGTCCCCCACCACAACACAGCTGATAGTCACCCTCGAAGTCCTTCCTGCCCTGGGGCTATCCCTGAACCATCACCTGCCTGGTCCCTCCCTGCAACTAAGCCCCAGAGAGCCAAAGTATTTCCTTTTTGGATGGTTAAACCACTTCTAACAGCATCTCCATGTGACACCTGTGCTCCCTTCCTTACTCCTTGCAGCTGGGAAAACACCCTCTTACCCTAGCCTCATTCTATTCCTCTTTGCCTTACAGCCACGATGCTCCTCTGTTTCCCTAGGAATGCAGGTATTCCACCACAATTTAAACATGTGGAGCCACATCCAGACCAAAATAGGACTCTGGTAACGTTGCTGGCTCCTGCCAGCCAAGCACTGGAGTGTGCAGGCAGCGATCTTCTCAGCTCCACCGCCCTCTGCGGGTTTGTGCCATTTCCAGGCAGATCTCAGGGAAAACAACGGCCACTGCCGCTCTCCAGTGCTGCAGGAAACCGAGGGCCTCACACCGAGTTGTGCAAGCAGAAAGTGAGGGCTATTACTACATTTCTATTCCATCTGGGCGAGAAAACACGGTAAAAACAGTCAGAGAGGTATTTTAATGTCTTATTTACACAACACCCATCTCCCCAGCTCACTGCTGGCTCAGTCCTGCTTGTTCCAGCAGCAGAAGCACTTTGTATTCCCAAAAGTTTGCTACCACTGGGCTGCAGCCTCCTAGTTTTGTCTCCAGTTCCAGCCCCTGATAACAATTCCAAGGCTAAATAGTAAAGGAGTACCCAGAACTTGGTGTGGTTAATGGCCATCAGCTCTGCCAGGTGCTGGAGTGAAGCTTGCAGGGAGCCTGGAGTCCAGGTCCTGCCTCGCATTTTTTGGCAAAGCCTGATGAAGCCATGGAGCATCTGCTTGGAGTGAACTGTGTTGCGGAGCTGGCAGCATCCCACCAGCATCACCAAGCCATAAATAAGAGTTTGGAGAGAAACCTGTACAGGGCCTGTGTTGCTGGATCCAGCCACAGCCCAGCCAGCCAAAAACTCACCCAGGAAGAAGGAAAAGCATCCAGGAAAGACCTCCCTGCTGGAGAGCTGTGTGGGGCCATGCCATAGAGATGAAAAGCAAAGAGCCACCCGCAGTGAGAGTGAGGTTTTTGGGAAAAAAAAAACCTGGATTCAGCCTCCAACAGAGGCAGCAGTCGCCAAGTATAGGCTGGGAAAAGCCTCCTTGGCTCAGTTTCGTCAGCTCAGGACAGTCTCAGTGGTGTAGACAGGAACAAGAGCACAAATAAAGGGAGGCAGACCCTCCTGCTGTAAGAAAAACTGAGTGGTGATCAGCTCCAAATCCAGTAAAAAGTATTTATTATTTCAATTACAATAAGCCCCACATGTAAGGTGAAAAAATAGTTACAAAAAAACCAGCCCCTTCCATCCCTCCCTTTACATGTAAATATTAAAAATCCCTCTATGTCTCTGCTTTGTCTGCAGCAAGAAGACAACGCACAGCACCTGAGCTCTTGTCAGTGCTTTCCCCTCAAAACAAGTATTAAAAACATCCCTTTAAAAAGTCCCTCAGCTCCATCCTGATCACATCTCGCACCAGTGCCAAACCAGCTGTGGAGGGACAGAGTTCTGGGGCCATGTGGTGCTTTTGGGGCTTGCAGTTTCCCAGGCAGAGGGCAGGCTCGGCATGAGAGAAGCAGCGGCAGGAACTGCCTGCACTTGTCTGGGAAGCTTTAGGGCCAGGAAATCCTGGCTGGGCTGGCTTCAGAGGGGACAGGAGGGAGAACAGGATGCTTCATCCACCCCATCACCACCTTGGTTACATCTTTGGTTACGTCAACTTTTCCCTTTACACTCTGAAATTAAAGCTAATCCCAGGAGCTGCAGCATCCCGGCACAGCCTCTGTGACTTGCATTATCCTCCAGCCCTATCCCCAGGCCTGCTGTCCCTAATTTTCCCATCAGCATCCTGTGAGGATAGTCCCTCCCAGAGAAACACAGGATCCAAGACTGGAAAGATATCCACAGCCCCATCCAGCTTCCCTGGCTAAGGAACTGTCACCACAGGGTACTGCACCTACAGCTGCACTAAGTAAAAAAAATTAATAAATATACTAATCTTTTACTTTAAAAAGGCTTTTAAATGCATTTTCCCTGAAAATTTCCAGTGTATTCCACAACACATGAAAAAAATATATGTATTTCTCCCCCCCAAAAAATAGATCTTAAAATATTTTCCACCCTTGTGTGCGCATCTTTGGAGAGAAGGTGGTACATCAGGTGTATTTAGACACGCAGACAAACCTGCCATTGTTGGGGGTTCCCTTTATCACCTCCAAAACAGAAGGGTTTTCCGGGCAGTGGGTCAGGCTAGAGAGCTGCGTGCGTAAATACAGGCAATGCCTATGGACACGTGTGCTGCGACACTTGGCCCAGTCATGGTGGGAAAGAAGAGACCCCCAAACCGAAGTAATTTCATCAACAAGCAGGGGGATGAGGAGTTTTCACAGTGGATTGAACCTTGGACAATGCCAGGGGTACAGACACCACTCCAGCTGAGGAGTGGGGCTCTCCATGGCATGGAGAAGTGGTTTGAGCCTCAAAGGACTGGGGAAGCCCAGCTGCTGGCAGAGGACAAAGCAACCAGCCGCTGGTTCCCTTGGGCACTCGCCCATCACCAGACTTCACACTTCTTGAGGGGGTTCATGGGGGAGCCCGGGGGGCAGCTGAAGTGCTCCGCGAACTCTGGGGAGTTGGAGACAGTGCCGATGACGCGAAAACGCGAGGGGCTGTGGGGATCGGTGATAAGCCCCTCATGCGAGCTCTCTGGTGTGCGAACTGAGCACCACACCTGCAAATGGAGCACAAGGGGCCTGAGTACTGACACCCATCACCACGGGGCCAGCTCGGTGCTGAATCCAACCTCTCTGCCTGCATGATAGGGGCCAAGGCAGCTCGACCTTCAGCTTTCTCTCCCTCTGTACCCAACACCACCCCAAGCTCATTCTCCATCTACTATATCATCTCTGGAGGACTCCGTTTTGCCATCACACACTCTCAACCCCATCTGGGTGTGCTCCACCCCCAAAAATCCGTGTGCCCAGCCTCCCAAGGTCACCATGTGACCTACCTGTGCAAAACCAACAAAGAAGAGCTGGTAGTTGGTGAGGCCGAGAGTTGGGAGTGTTTCTTCATCCCCATTCTTTTTCAGCCAGTTTTGATATGCCTGAAAACCAGGGAGCACAGCAGGCTCAGGAGACAACACAAACCCCATGTCCCCCATGTCCCCCTCTGAATCTCCCCAGCCCTATGGTCCTACCCGATAAGCAGCCTTGAGGCCCCCGTTGTCGGCGATGTTCTCCCCAAGGGTGTGCTTGCCATTGACTGCCTCACCATTGACAGTATAGTTGCTGTACTGCTCCACCATGCACGCTGTCTGATGCTTGAAGGCCTCCACTGAGGAGTTCTTCCACCAGGGACGCAGGTTACCATCTTTGTCATATTCCCGGCCTGCAAAAACACAGTGGATTCATCATCTCATACTGGCCAACCCTCCAGCTGCCCACCCACCTGGCCCTGGTCATACCTTGGTCATCGAAGGCATGTGTCAACTCATGGCCCACCACCACGCCAATCCCACCAAAATTCAGGGACCTGTAGGAGGGTAATGCAGAGGTTAAGAAAGCAGCCTCTCCTTTCTACAGCCATGAAACATAGTCTAAGATTTGGATATAGGAAGAAAGGTGGGAATCCTGCCCTCTCTGTTTTCCCATTGCTCTTACTTGGGGGATGCACGGGTGTAAAAGGGGGCCTGGAGGATGCCGGCAGGGAAGACAATCTCATTCTTGGTGGGAGAGTAATACGCATTGACTGTCGGAGGTGTCATGCTCCACCTGCAGGAACACAAACACAGCCAACATGGCAACACAAACTGTCACCAGTGTCTGCCCCAACAACATCCACTTTTGTTGCAAAGTGGTTGTCCTAAATTTATCTCCTCAAAACCAGCACAGGCTGGTGGACACCAAATCCCAGTGTTCCAGATATGCTGATATTCCCCACTGAGTACAACAGGGAAGTGGAGCAGAGGACTTACTGGTCCCGGTTTGGCGGTTTCCGGAGCTGGTCAGCTGTGACCCTGGCTGAGAAGTTGTAAAACTGCATGACGTTCTCGAAATAGAGGTTGGACACGGCCTCATACTGCAAAAGAATAGGTCATGAGTGGTGTGTGGTGACTGCACAGCCCCACTCCTCCCTCCACAGTCATGTCTGAGCCTCCAGAGCCAGCAAAGTTATGGCTTCTCCTGTTTCTCCTCCTCTACAACATCTGCGGAGTCTCTGGAGGGCAGTGAATGAATCACTGTTACAGAAAATGGCTCCTCCTTTTCCCAGGCAGGGATCCCAAGAGCCCCAGCCACCCCAGGACTGGCCACAGCTCTCTGGGAAGTCCCTAGAGAAGGCCCAAGGACATCAGTAAGATCCTTCTGGAGGAAACCTGGGGTTCAAGGCTGCCCTGAGGCCATGGTGATACAGACACATCCTGTACATCCTATAGAAGACCCAGGGGACGTACTGACCAACTCACATCATTAAAGACTTTATCCAGCTCCTTGGGGTCCATGATGAATTTGGGATAGCCGATCATGTTGTAGATGGCATCTGCCTGGAGGGTAACAAGGACCACAGTGCTTTCAGTGCCAGAGATGGAGGACAGGCTCACCCGGTTCCACCATCCTCCACCCTCACCCTCTCCCCAGCACAGCCACCGGCACCTCACCTTCTCTTTGGCTGATTTCCTTGTCTCTTCATCCATCCACTGCAGGGTCTCCAGGCTTTCTTCGAAGGCAGTTTTAATCTCCGCAATCATTTCCTCCGCCTAGAGCAAAGGGCAAAACAAGGCAGCATGGCATCAGTCCAGAAAGCTGGCTTCCTGTCCTAGAGAGGTCAAGGACCTTCACACCACAGGGAGGAAAAAGCTGGGAGGCAAAGACAACACATGGTGAAAAACCCAGCACACAGAGATGCACAGTGAACACAAGGTGGACAGAGAAACATTGTCTGCCCCGACAGTTCCACCATTGTAAAGGCTTTCCCAGCCTTTAAAAACCAGGACTTGCGCACTGCTGTCTTGGGGACATACCACCTGCTTGCTGTCCTCAGCAAAGGTGGCCTTGACAAACATAGCCCCTAGGGCGAAGCCCAGGTTGTTGTCCGTGTCACTGATGCAAAACTTCCAGCGCGGGAGGCAGCTCTGCATGGGACAGGAGGTGATCATCAGCGGTGGCATGGTACAAAGCCCTTCCACATTTCCACCCCTTGCTCCACCAACCCTCTGCCATCCCAAAAGCTGCCCCACATCTCTATTGTTTGGATGCTACATGACAGGGCCTTTGACATAAAAAGCCATCACCATTTTAATGGTGATTCAGGGCACTGGGGACTTCACCCTCACCTTCTTCGTCCCATACATCACTTCCATGAATTTTTCCTCAGCATCCCGGAAGCGCTGGTCAAGGAGTGGACTGGTTTTCCGCACCAGGTTCCAGATCATGTAGTTGTTGAGGAGACTATGGTGAGAGGTGGTGAGTAGGCAGCAGCACATTCCTGCCCACCCTGCGTACCCAGGTCTCCATACAGGCGGCGGGTTCTCACCACTTATCCGTGGCCAGGATGAGGTCAGAGACCTGCTCCAGGTACTCCTTGGCATAGACCACAACAGGCTCTGACTCGTTGAGCTCCACAGGGTAGAAGACTGTGGAGAGGAAGGGCATCCAGTCCACAGCCGGTGCCAGCTCCTGCAAAAGCCACAGCACTGCTATGGACCTAAAAACCATCGCAGGGGGTGGCAGCTTCTTCTTGAGCTGGAATTGGCTGTATCAGTCCCCATTTAATGGATTCAACTGATTTTGCAGAGGCCAGTTCCCACAACAGCAGCATCCTTGAAAGGCTGGAGGAGTGTAAACAATTTCCTCCCACAAAGAAGGAAAAGAAAGTGGGGTGGGTGTCAGAGATGTTGACACAATTCATTAGAGCCCCTTTGGGGACACTGGGAAGTGACCAGGCTGATGTCCAGGAGCATCAGTGCCAGGACATAAGTGCTGCAGTAGGACGGCTGCTGGCCCTAGGGGTGGTCCAGAGGCTGGGAGGAAGGGTCAGAGTAGCATTTCCCCAAGGAGGACATAGGCCAAGCAGTTACACAAGAGTTTCCCAGGCTGTGTCAGCTGGTGTCAGGATTCCCAGAGGAGCTGTGTCACCTCCACCCATCCACCCCACTTCCCAAACCACAGCAGAATGGGGAAGCTCACCAGCTCCATTCCTACCTTTAGGTCTCCTGCTGTCATTTTATGGTAGATGACCTCCTCATCCCGGTGCTTCTCCTGTGGGATGGTGATGTTGGCCAAGGCCGTCTCAAAGTCCAAGATCTGCTGCATCTGCTGCCGCGTTGACTCCTCATTGATGCCTCCCAGGAACATCCCCAGCTGCACCATGTAGTTCAGGTACCCAGCAAGCACCTGTGTGATCAGACAGGCAGGATCAGCACAGTGGGTGCCACCCACCCACAGCATCCCCCTGGCCAACCCACATTTCCCCCGATACCCTCACCTTCTCATTCTCTGTCTTGTTCAGGTAGTAATCCCGCGATGGCAGGCCCAGCCCCGACTGATCCACCTGGATGACGTTGCTGTTGGAGTTCTTGGAGTCGGCGCTGACATAGACGGAAAAGAAGGGCGAGGTGCGATAATGCGCTGTCACCTCCCGCAGTGTCTCGTTGAAGTTGTCACCAGCACAGGTACCTGTGATGTTCCAGCCACCCAGCTGGGGACAGACAGCAACCAACTTTCAAGTAAGAAACAGCCACCTGAAATTGCTTCAATATCCCCTCAATATCCATCCTGGGGGGAAACATCTTGCAAGGGGGCTAAAAAGCCCCATTATGGGATTATAAATCCCTGCCTCTGCCTGCCTGACCTGGGGGATGCTCTTCTGCAGGATGCACCAAGAATGGAGTATGGAGGGTGCTGGGACTGCCCATGACTGAGCTTTTCCCCCCCACTTTGCAGAGGGAAGACTGCTTTTCCACAAGGACTAGGACAAACCTTTTGGATGAGTTGTATGAGCGGGGTGGCACTCAGCTCCTCGATCTTGCTCTCATTCATGCAGGCTTGGTAATAGCGCTGTGCCTTGCGCTCTGCCTCGCTTGACACATTGGCCGTGGTGTTTTCTGTGGGAGTACCCAGGGAGAATCACATGGGGCTCCAGGGATGGGCATCCACTGGAGCCAGAAGGATTCAGCCCCATTTTGGGCAAGGCTAGGCTCCAAAAAGGCACCAAGGATTGTCCCAATAGTCCCCAACATGCCCCCAAGGGCATCGGTCCCATCCCTTCTTGGCCTCCTGCCCCCTGTCTCCTTTCTCACCCACAGTGACTGCTCTAACTCTTTGGGGACAAAAGATAAAGAAAAAACAAAAAGCATTTTTATTTTTCCATCAGCTTTGATATTCCCAGCATCATCCAGCTCCGGGTGCTGCCCTTGCCTCTGTGCCGGTGCCCCCCAGCCCTGTGTTATTTATTCCTGCAAAGAGGAACAATAAACCTATTTTTCGCCTCTGCCTCCAAAACCTTCCTTTCATCTCTCTAGCTAAAATTCTGCTTCCCCAGAGGGCTTTTGGGGTTTTTTTAATTTATTTTCCTGATGACACAGCTTGCACCTTTGGCTTCCCAGCTATGTGGTTTTATTAACTAAAGGTCCCTCAGCTCCAAGGAATTCAAGGAAATGCCGAACGCGACCACTTGGCTGGAGGCCCAGTCTCTTCTCCCGATAAAACCAGCGCCAGATTTCTGCAGGAAAAGCCAGGGATGAAGCTGTTCCCGCGCCACCCCCTTTCTCTCAAAAGACAACACTCTTCCCAAACCTTCTCTTTCCAGATAATCAGCCCTGGCGCAGTGGAAAGTGCTGATAAGGAGCCAGTTGTTTGCTCAAAGCTTGAACAAACCGTCCCTGGTTGCTTGGATAAGCTGCTCTGCTTCGGTGTTCACACGCAGAGGCTGAGCCCAGGATCCTCCCTTTGCTCAAGGAGTTTTGGCCCCCAAAAAACAGCCATATTGGCAGCCAGCCCCCTAAAAGGCTTCTCACAAAGGCTGGAAGTTATAGAACAGGAAAAATGCATATCCTTGGGGTGACAATGGGGCATTACAGCCTCTGGATGCAGTCTGGAGTGCAAATTCTGAATTTCGGAGCTCCTGGGAATGCCACCATGTGGTTTACAGAGCAGAGGCCTTTTCCCTACTCAGCACCAAAGACTAGCAACAACACAGTCAAAAATCTCAGGATCATCTAGGAGGGCAAACGCAGCCAGGATCCGTTTCTCAGTGTCCTCACAGCATGTATGTCACAGACTGGTTTGGTGCTGGAGTTCAATTCCAACCTCATATTTCCATGCATATGTTTTTGGCATCCCCTGCACCTAATGGGGCCCGGGGGGTCTTGTGGGGTCCCACCACTCCCATGCACTCACCCAGCAGGTGCTTCATGATCGCCTGGTTGTGCTCCCAGAGGTTGTTGAAGGTGCCCCAGCGCGAGTGACCGTCGGGGAGGGGGTTGGCCTTGATCCAGCCCCCACAGGCGTAGCTGAAGAAGTCCTCGCAGGGATTCACTGCACGGTCCAGTGAGCTGAGGATGGAGCTGGTGACAGAGATGCAGGCTTCCGACAGGCACACAGCAGGTGACCCTGGGAGGGCAGGGACAGGTTCAGCTCTTCTGCTGCAGCAGGATGAGTAGCACCACAGAGCATCCTGCCCCGAGCTGAAGCATGCAGGCAGATACCCCACCTGGCGCCTGAGCATCCCACCTTGCACCTTACCACCCTGCTTTGGGGCAAGCAATACAGACTAACATGCTGACCTACGTCTGAGCATCCTGCCCAATCATCCCATCCCAGGGCAAGCATCTCATCTTATGCCCCAAGATCATGCCCAGTGCCCAGTCATGCACTCTGGGGTGAAGGATGAAGAGAAACGGTCCATCCTGTGCTCAGAAATCAAGCTCCAGGATAAAGAATCAGAGAAACACCTTATCCCACACCTGAGCATCTCGCCCTGGGGTTAAGGGGTACAGGTGACCATCCTGTCTTGAGCCCAAAAATCCCACCCCACACCTGAACATCCTGTTTGATACCCGAGAATCTTATCATGGGGTGAGGGGTGCAGATAAGCATCCCACCCTTGCACCAAATATCGAGTTCTGGGAACGCCCCAGCAGGCCACCCTGGTCAAGGGGGCAGGATCCCTGTGCACTTGTTTGCTCAAAGCTTGAACAAACCATCCCTGCCAGTTGCTCTGATAAGCTGCTCCACCTCAGCGTTCGCATGCAGAAGCTGAGCCCAGGATCTTCCCTTTCCTGGGGGAGCTTTGCCCCCAAAAAATGACCAAAGGGCTTACTGGCTCTGTACTGGAAGATGAGTCCCAGCAGACAGGCCACAAGGAGCACCGCCAGCACCCCCACCAACACCAACAGCTGCTTTTCGGCATGTGTCCGCTCGGCCCAGCATCCCCGGCTGCCCCGTGAGCTGCAGAAGTTCACCTGTGGGAAGAGCAGCGTCGTCTCCCCGCTGGCAGAAAAACTCACTGATGCAGCCCCCATTTTGCTTCCCACAGCCCAGGGCAGAAATTTAACCCCGGCAAGTGATCCGTCATGGATTGGGCTGGGAAAGGCAGCAGCTGCCTCCCAGAAACTGTGCAGGAAGGGCGGCACAATGGCAGGAAAGGGAGCGGAACGAGAGCTTTGGAGGGCTCACCTGCTGTCCCGTGCCACCCTGAACCCCTCTTAAGCACAGCATAACCCCATGGCTGTCCCCATCCCCACTGCCAGCACTGGGACAGGGTGGGGGCTGCATCGGAAAGTGCCTTAACAGGATACTCCCACTCAGCTGAAAAACATCCCCAGGAAACATCTCGACAGCAAGCGGAGACAGCCCCGCCAGGAAAAGTAAAAACAAATTTAGGGCAGAAACCACCATTCTAGAGACTGATGGAGCTGGGATTGGGGCCAGGACAGAGAGCATCTCTCCAGACCTGAACCTCTCCCAGTGAGGCTGGACACTGGCAGCCATGGGGCTTTTTCTTGCCACCCATGGCCCTCTTTAAGCTGCTTTCCCACTGCTTGGGGAGGAATTAACCTAATCTTCTTTTGTGTGGGGACAAAACTCCCAGTGCTGCGATAATTGCTCACCCCAACCATGCCGGGAAGGGGTTTAACAGCAGAAAAACAAGGAGGTGGAGTGCTGAAACAGTGGAGGCAGGATATGGCCCTGCTGCCTCCCTGTACCAGAAGGGGAGCAAAGGGCAGCAGTGGCAGGAGCCAACATGGCTCTGCTCACACTGGACTTTACCCCCCAGGCACTGGTCCCAGGTAAAAAACCCTTCTGCACCCCTTTTGCTGCTTGCCAGGGTGCAAAATCCCCTTTTTCCTCCCTAAAAGACACATGAAGCTATACCTGAAAGCCATTGGGGTATCCATCACCATCACCAAGGGAGTCCAGGGGGTCTTCATCATCCAGCGTCGCCCGCTTGTAGGTCGACATCTGCATGGGGAGATCAGCAATAGAGGTGTTCAGTGGCCCAGGGTTGAAGAAGAGGATGAAGGACAAGGAAGGTTTACACACCTTCTAAAGCCACCTCCTCCTACGGGGAGCAAAATCCCAAATGGCTCTGAGGTAGTAAAGCACTACACAAACGCAGGAGGATGGTTATGGAAAGCAAAGAGGGCCAGAGCCAAGAGCTGAGCAAAGCCCGAACCCGCCTCACTTTCCCCCGGGGCCGGGTTGTGCAACCTCCCCTTCAGCCTGGAATAAAGCCGGATCCACCTCCGCCCTGCAGCAGGGAGAGGGACCCCCCTGTGCCAGGGAAGCCCGGAGTCCCAGGCACCTGGGAAAGGCTGGCAGCAGAGAAAATGGCTTTTCACCCTGACACTACCGGCTCACTCGCGCTCCACGCCCCATCTGTGAACCCTACACACCGTGAAACAGCCGGAGACGTCCCTGCGAGCACCCAAAGGCGACAGCACCAGGAATTTCAGCTGTGGACAGGCTCGCTCCCGGCGCCGTGTCCCTCGGGCATTATCTTGCGCCTATGCCCGGCTCTTATCTCATCCCCGGCAGAAAAACAAGGAAAACCTCACGGGCTGGCAGCCGGCTCTTATCATGCCGCCGCCACTGTTTCCTTCCCCCTGGCACTGCCCTGCCATCCAGCCGGATTGTCTCCCGACAGAGCAGACAACCCTCCACTTCCCACTGGATTTTGGCTGAGCACCCCAAAATCCACCCTGACCCTGCCACCGATGGCCTGAGTGGCACCACTCACAACCCTTCACCCGCGATCAGCGCAGATGGTTTACACCCATCTGGATGTCCCCATCCGGCTGCCATCAATCCCAAAGAGATTAGCTGATCCACAGCCCCGCACAGCCGTGCCTCAGTTTCCCATGGCAGAATGAAAACACCGGTTCTCAGCTTTGTTTCCAATAGCAGCCTTCCCAAACCCTCCTTTGCACACTTAAAAACAAGTCTCATCCTCTCCCTGGACCCCATCCCTTCCCCGGATTCCAAATCCCAGCTTCAGTTTAATTAACCACAAAACCCACCTGGGGAAGAAAAAGGGTTAAAACGAAGAGGTGGTTTCCCTCCTTGGCTGTACCGAAATCTCTGTTTGCAGCCCCAGAATCTCCCCTGGGCAGCCGCCTGGAGTCTGAGAATTAAGACGCGAAAGAGCCTCCACTGCAAGATTTTATCGTGGGGAAAATCTTTGTTTAGATCCTATATTTTCCCAACCCCTTTCACTTTTTCCACCTATTTTAGTACTTCGCACATGTCTGAAATTACCAGCTCCGGGCACAAATCCCCGCTCACGCGGTGGGGGGATCCATGAAGCCCCCATGGCTCCGCAATAACAAATTCCTGGAATCCCAGCTCTCACTCCATTTCCTGAGGAAACGCAATTTTTTTTTTTTTCCTCAGCGATCCCCCACCCCGCCTACCTCAGCCTGAAAACAAAAGGAAAAAGACCAAAAAATAATCTCTTTCTGTTCTTTCACAGGAGGTATGCTGGCTCAACCCTGTATCAGCCATCATAGAATCCATTAAATTGAACCCGAGCTACCCCAAAACACCGCCGAGAGCCACCGGGATCGACCCCCAGCATCCTTAAT
>VWZS01002665.1:81852-135054 GCA_013397075.1 Rhabdornis inornatus | reverse complement strand
TGGGGGTGTTCACAAACAGCCCCACAAAAGTGGGTTCAGCTGGGTGGGGGGTGCCCCGCTCCCTCTGCAGAGGGAAACACGGTGCAAACCCCCGAGGGTCTGGGTCAAGAGTGGATTTGGGGGCGGGGGTTCAGGGGGGGCACCCTCTTTGGGGTCCCCACCTGGTGAACCCACTGGCCACAAGGAAAACACGGCGGGGGGTGCCCGAGTGGGGCAGCCGGGGTGTTCGAGGGTGCAGTGGGGGTCCCTGGGGGTGCTGTGGGGGCGCATGGGGGTGTCTTTGGGGGGTCCCTTGGGATGCAATGGGGGATCCCTTAAGGGTCCAATGAGGGTCTCATAGGGGTCCCTCAGGGCTGCAGAGGGGATCTCACGGGGATGCCGGGGGGTTCCCTGGGATGCAATGTGGGGGTCCTATGGGGTTACAAAGAGCATCCCATCCCGGGAGATGCATCACCCGGCGCCCCGCTTCGGCCAAGCGCCCCCCACTCAACCACTCCCAGATTTGGGGATGTCGCTGCCCCTCTCCACTCACCATGGCCGTCACCCCACTCCCGCCGGCCCCGGCCCCGATGGGGCGAGCGCCCGCTGAGCCCCAGCACCGCTCGTGACGCCGCTGCGGCCTAGCGAGGGTGGCGAGGGTGACGAGCAAAGGATGTACCTGGGATGGGAAACCAATGGGGCCGCGGAGGGACGGGCTTCTCGCACGCCTCCTTTAACTCTTTCGGGGGGGGCCCACGTGCCCCCGCGCTGCCGGCAGCATCCCCCCGAGGAAGCCCTAGCTCCCTGGCCGGGGGGGATGTGACGTCCCGGGGCGAACGCGCAAGGCGCGATCTCGGCGGCGGGCACTTGTGCAAGCGCGAAAGCACGTGGGGCTGCAGGGGCTGCAGGGCCGCGGGGCGAGCACACGGGGCTGCGAGCGTGTGGCCGTGCAAGCGCAGCCGTGCAAACACACGAGCGTGTGGCCGTCAAAACCACCCGTGTGCGAGCGAGCGGTGCCACCAAGAGCCCAGCGCCCGCCTGTGCGACGGGCACACGTGCAGTTGTGCAAGAGCGTGCGAGAGCGCGGGCGTGTGCTGCTTGCACGCCTGCAGCTGCGTGCGAGCACACACGCACACACTCGTGCATGCCTGCAGTTGTGCAAGTGTGCCAGCGTGAGCTTTCCCACACCAAAATGCACCGATCGCTGCACGGCCGTGGTGTCAGGGATGGGAACATGCGGTGCCGCGTCCTCCCCGCGGTGCCGCCTCCACCCGCGCACTGCCCCGGCGTGCTGAGCACTGACACACTCATCACACCCACGGGGCTGCAAATCGCTTTTATTGAGCCGCGAAAGTGCTGAGGGGCACAAAGGGGTGGATAGAGGGGGGAAAGGGGAAAGGGTTCCCGAGGAATTCGGAGGGTCCGCAAGGGGCTGTGCCCGTCACCTGGCATCGCGGCGGTGTTGGGGCTCCCGGGGAGCGGATTTTTGGGCTGAGAACGCCACCTTCTGAGAAGCCACGGGCGGCTTCGCGGGTCACGGAGCCCCCCGGGCCCTCGCCATGGGGAAAGAGACGCAGGGCTGGGAGTCACACACATACACATACACCCCCCGCCCTCGTCACCAAGCCGTGTTTATTGTAGGACCTACAGCAACGCCGCGGGATCCCAGCAGGGATCTCTCGTGGGCTGCGGCAGGAGCCCGTATAGGGAAACTGAGGCAGAGAGACCCTACTCATCCCCATCACTCCCACCCCAACCCCTCGTTGGTGCCGCTAGCACGGTTTGGGCGAAATAATGCAAAATCCGGCAAAGCACACATCTACCCCACCACGAAGCACCCCAAACTCCCACGTGTGAAGTGGAAAGCTGGGGAGGGCTACTTAGCACTTACAGCCAGGTTTGGTGCACCCCAGTCCTCCCAGTCCTCCCAGTATAACCCGGCAGAGGGCACCAGTAAGCCCAGTTTGTGGCCTTTTCTCCCCCCGCCCCCCCCCTTGCTGTCAGCAGGGGGAGGGTGGAGGAAGGGGAGGAGGAGGCGAAGGCCGGGTGCGGGGGGATTTAAGGGCTCGCGGTCCCCCCGGCCCGGCCTCCTCCCGCCGCCCAGAGGGACGTGGGTGTCGGGACCAAAGTTAGTGCGGGTACGTGTGTGACAGCCCCCATCCCCGGTAAGGACCCCCTGGGGCCACCGCTGCCCTCCCGAGGGAGGGAGGGTCTCCGGGGAGCGAGGGCTGAGGGGGCGTGCAGCGGAGGGGAGGTGCCACGGGGATGTGGAGCTGATGGGGACAGGAGAGTGCCACGGGGGCTCGGAGGTGCCATGGGGACACAGGAGTGTGGTGGAGACGTAGGTGTGCAACAGGGACACGGGTGTATGGTGGGGACACCGGGGTGTCGTGGGGACATGGACATGTGATGGGGACGTGGATGCGTAACAGGGACACAGGCATGCAACGGGGACACAGATGTGGTAGGGACACGAGTGTGCAACAGGGACACAGACATGCAACAGGGACTTGGGTGTGCAGCAGGGACATAGACATGCAGTTGGGACACGGGTGTGCAACAGGGACGTGAGCATGTAGTGGGCACACAGACATGGGATGGGGACACGGACGTGCAGCAAGGACATAGATACGTGATGGGACGTGGTCATGTGGGGATGTGGGTGCGCAGCAGGGACAGACATGTAACCGTGATACAGGTGTGTGATGGGGATGGCGACAGGAGTGTGTGGTGGGGACATGGGGGTACATTAGGGACATGGGCACACACAGGAGACGTGGTGGGGACGCGGGTGTGTGATGGGGTTGCAGACGTGCAGTGGAGCCATGGGCATGGGATGGCAACACAGACATGACAGGGATACATGATGGGGACACACGAGAGGTACACAAGCACACGATGGGTACACGGGCATGGAAGGGGTACACACACGTGATGGGAACATGGCCATGTGATGAAGACCTCACTGTGCCACAGGGGTCGTGCCGGCTTCCCCCAGCTCGGTTGGTGACAGTGAGGTGACCCCTCATGGGACTGATGGCCAGGGAAGGCGGGCGGGGGGATGGGGGAGAGGTAATGGGGTTGGCACGTCCCCAGGGGGGTCACATCGGTGACTGTGCAGGGAGGGGCCATTTCTTTCCATCTTCGCTTGGCTGACCCCGGGGCAAAGGTCTCGGTGGGGAAACTGAGGCACGAGCGGGTGCCACCCACCCTGCAGCTCTCTTCTGGCAGCACCCGCTCAGCACCGCAGAATGAAGGGTCTGTTCATCCTCCTCCTCGCCCAGCTCTGCTCGGCATCGCTGGTCCCAGGTAGGTGAGATTTGGAGGGGCAGCACCCCAAAAGTGGGTGCTGTTGGGTGCTATGAGCCCGGTTCCCTGCAGAGAGGGAGAAGGACCCCGAGTACTGGCGGCGGCAGGCACAGGAGACCCTGCGGAACGCACTGCGGCTCCAGCGCCTCAACCAGAACGTGGCCAAGAATCTCATCCTCTTCCTGGGGGACGGTGAGATGGGAGGGGAGCATCCACTCCGGCGCGGGGACAGCGGGGCTGGGGGTACGAGGGGGGTGATGAAGTGGGTGCAATAAAGTGGCTGCTGTGATAAACTGGGGCTTTGACACATTGGGTGTTGTGGAAAAATAGGTGCTGTGGTGAGTTGTGTTCTGGGATAAACTGGGTGCTGGGGTAAACTGGATCTGCAAAAAGATCTGTGCTGGAGTAAACTGGGTGCTGCAATGAACTGGATTTACAAAAAAACGGGTGCTATGGTAAAATGGGTTTACAATAAAATGGGTGCTGGATAAACTAGATTTGAAAAAAATATTGGTTGCTGCAATCAGTTTGGTTTGCATTAAGTTGGGTGCTGGGGTAAACTGGGTGCTGGTATGAACTGGATTTAGAGTAAAATAAGTGCTGCAATAAATTGGGTTTGCAATGAAATTGGGTACCGGGGCAAACTGGGTTGCAATGAATTGGGTGCTGGCATAAACTCGGTGCTGCAATGAACTGGGATTGCAGTAAACCTGGTGCAGGGATAAACTGGATTGGCAAAGAATTGGGTGCTCAGGTAAATTGGTTTTGCCATAATTTGAATGCTGGGATAAACTGGGATTGCAATAAAGTGGGTGCTGGGATAAATTTGGTTTGCAAAAAAAAAAAAAAGGAGTGCTGGGATAAACTGTGTGCTGAAATTAATTGGATTTACAAAAAGTTGGGTGTTGCAATAAACTGGGTTCTGTGATAAACTGGCTTTGCAATGAAAAGTGGCTGCTGGGAAAAACTGGGAGTTGGGATAAACTGGCTGCACGATAAACCGGCTGCACGATAAACCGGGCTTGCTAAAAATTTGTTGCTATGATAAAGTGAGCGATGGGATAAACAGGACCATGAGCTGGGTCTGCAGTAACCTGAGAGGAGCAGGGTTTGCGTGGAGCGGGTTGTGCTGCCCGGTGCCACCGGGCTGTCCGTGCGCGGCTGACGCTGTCCCGCAGGAATGGGCGTCTCCACGGTCACGGCCGCCCGCATCCTCAAAGGGCAGCTGCAGCACGGGCAGGGCGAGGAGAGCCTGCTGGAGATGGACAAGTTCCCCTTCGTGGCCCTGGCCAAGGTGAGACCCCCGGGGACACGACACCCACCGCAAGGTCACGAGCGGGCAGTATCGACCGAGCCGAAATTAGGTCAGGGGCGGGCGAAGGGAGCTGGCTCCGGTACCCACTGGCTGTGCCAGGGGCTGGCCGTGGGAACGGGGAGGGGGGGCAGGAGGAGCCCGCCGGCTGCGGGACGCCACGGGACCCCCCCCTTGATTCTCCTGAGGTCGTTTTGCTGAACAAAGCATTTTAAAATAATAATTAAATTTGAAGTCAGCAGCCACCTCCATTCACCCCATGAGGATGCCCGTGGCAGTGGCTTCTATCTCCCTGCCAAAAGATGGAGGGACTGAAAAAGGCTAAAAGCAGCAAAATGCAGGGAGGGGGGGATGTGCCACCACGGTGGAGGGAGCAGTGGGTAAAACGGGGGGCAAAGGGCAAAAGAGAGGGCACATAGGTGGGATGGGGGTCTGGTCTGGTGCAGCCAAACAGCACAGGGAGGGAAGCCCCAGGGTGGGAATGATGGTGCTGTCAGCAGTACTGGTGGTGATGGAGACGATGGTGGTCATAACTATGGTGGTTTATCCATCTCCCACCTTCCAGACCTACAACACCAATGCCCAGGTGCCCGACAGCGCAGGCACAGCCACTGCCTACCTCTGCGGTGTCAAAGCCAACGAGGGAACACTGGGGGTCAGTGCCGGTGTCACCCGGGACCGCTGCAACACCACCAAGGGCCAGGAGGTGACCTCCATCCTCCACTGGGCCAAGGAGGCAGGTGAGGGACTGAGGGACTCCTGGCAGGAGGTCAACCGAGCTGTTTTGGGGGTGTTCTCACCATTGTCCCCTGAACTGGTGGTGCAGGCAAGGCCGTGGGCATTGTGACCACCACACGCGTGACCCACGCCACACCCAGCGCTGCCTACGCCCACTCTGCCAACCGCGACTGGTACTCGGATGCAGAGATGCCCCCGGACGCCCTGGAGGGTGGCTGCAAGGACATCGCCCGGCAGCTGGTGGAGAACATCCCTGAGATTGAGGTAGGGATGAGGACACCAGGAATGTGCCCTAGAGTCAGTGAGGATGGGACCAGGACAGCCTGGGTTGGGGGTTGGAGCCACCCAAGGGTGGGGACAAGGCTGTGTATAGATGCGTGACCAGGACCACAAACTGTTGAAGAGCCAGGACTCCCAGGAGATGCTGGGCTGGAACCACAAGTGGTTGAAGAGCTACAGCTCCCAGGAGATGTCGGGCTGGAACCACCAAGGGGTGCAGGGTCAGGACTGTGAGTGTGTATAAATGTACACACCCCTACAAATGTGAGGCTGAGACCACCCACGGGTGCAGGAGCAGGATTGTGGGTAGATATGGAGCCAGGACCACCAATGCATGCAGAGTTGGGACCCCGATGCAATGGTGGACGGGGACCATCCATGGGTGCAGAACCAGGACCACCCAATGGTGCAGAATCAGAGCCCGCAGCAGATGGGGGATCAGGACCACCCATGGGTACAAAGTTGGGATCCTCATCAAATGTGGGACCAGGACCACCATGAGTAGGGTACCTGCACTTTCAGGTGGGCATGGGACCGGGACACTCAAACATAGGTCTTGGACCACAAGCACCTGTAGGACCAAGCCCCAGACCCACAAATCCATCTTAACCTCTTCCCTTTCCCATGCTTCCCAGACTCAAAACTCTCCCCTTTCCCCCCAGTTTTGCTCCTTGCTGTGGATTTATGCAGAAATTCAGCACTGTAAATAAATCTTCTTCTGTCCTTCAAAATAGCCCCAAAGCAAAACATCCCAGCCTGTTATTTAGCTCCTTAATAACCTCTTTTGCTGGTTTTTTTTTCCCTTTAATATAATTTTAACTCTGTCCCAGGCTGGAAATAATTATATAGTGGGGAAAAGTCTTTTTTTCCCTTTTTTTTTGTTAATAATTTTGGCATTGGTGTTTTGCAGCTTTATAATTCACCTTCTACACAGAGAAAGGGGGGAAAATACAAAAAACCCATAAAATCTCTGCTAGGTTATAAATAACAGAAGCCAAATAAATCAGGCTCCAAAGCAAACAGGGAGAGCTGCGGGATGGGGCTCCATCCCAGCGGGTTCATGTGGGGATCCCGATGTGAAACATCCTTCCCACAGATGGGGAAAAAAATATTAAAAAAGAAAAATCCCTGCTGGAAATGGTTATTTTTGTCCTGTGTTTTAATTAATAGGAGGAGATTCAGGGTTATTTTGAGCGAGGTGAAATTCCTCGGGTGTTTTTGCCCACTACGCCAGGGCTTTCCTGGACATCCTGCTCCGCCCCTTCAGGGTCTTCCCCCGTTAAACCCCAGCCGGAGGGGGAAATTTAAAATAATTTTAAATTATTTTAAACTACATTTCCTTCCCTCTTTTGCAGGTGATCCTGGGTGGAGGGCGGAAATATATGTACCCCAAAAATGTCAGTGATGTGGAATATCCCCACGAGGAGAAGCATCGGGGCACCCGCCTGGATGGCAGGAACCTCGTCCAGGCATGGCGGGAGGCCAAGCCCCGCGGAAAGGTGACGGGGACTCTCTGGGGGTGGGGGTACAAACACATCTCCCTACTGTAACCCAACAGAGCCATTCCCAGGGGATGCAATGTTTGGGGGGCGGCGTCTGCGGGGATGGCAGAGGCAATGGACAGGTGACAATGCCTGTCCCCTGTCCCCAGGTTGCTGAGTATGTGTGGCACCGGCGAGGGCTGCTGGCACTCAACCTCAGCCGTGTCGACTTCCTGCTGGGTGAGTCCCTGCACCCAAGGGTGCCCTGGCATCATCTGGGTGCTTTAGGGGGACCCCTGTCCTATCCTGTGGTGCTGGGGCAGCTGCAGTGGCCAGTTATCCTCCCAGGGTGCTGCTGCCTCCAAGGGATGGTGGTACCTGTCCTGGACATGCTGGTAGCCCCCAAAGATGGTTCTGTTTCTGTGGGGATGCTGGTGCCCCCCTAACAGATCCTGCTACCTCCTTTGGGATGCTGGTACCCCTAAGGGATGCTGTTACACCCCCAAGGGTGGTGCTACTGCTGCCCCCAGGGATGCTCCCAAAGAGCTGCAATTTCCCTGGAAATGCTGGTGCACCACCCTGGGTTTGCTGGTGTGCTCTCAAGGATGCTGCTACTCCCACCCTGGGACACATCTGCCTCCTAGGGATGCAGTTCTTTTGTCAGCAGTGAAATTCCCATCCCATCTGGAATGTGGAATCCAGCCAGGCAGGAGGAAGGAAGGGCTGGGATTTTACCCCGGCTTCTGTCTAATCTTCCTGGATCCAGTGGTGTGTGAAACACTTGAGTCAGCACGAGGAGGAGGATTTGCCCCCCCGCTTTTTCTTTTGGTGGGGAAAGGATGTCTCCAGCAGTGTCCCTGTCCCCAGGCCTCTTCGAGCCAGGGGACATGGTGTACGAGCTGGACAGGAACAACGATACAGATCCATCCCTCAGCGAGATGGTGTCTGTGGCCATCAGGATGCTCCAGAAAAATCCCCGAGGGTTCTTCCTCCTGGTTGAAGGTGGGGGGTTCATGAGGGTGCAAAAAGGGGGGATAAAAGGGGGCAATGAGGGTGCAAAAAGGGGGGGATTCAATAAAAAGAAGGATGCAAAAGGAGAATAAAGGGGGTGATGGGGATACAAAAAGGGGAGGATAAAAGGGGTGATGGGGTGCAAAAGAAGGTGCAAAAAGGTGGGGAACTGGATAAAGGGGAGGTACAAAAAGTGAGGACTGGAAGGTGCAAAAAGATGATAAAGGGAGTGATGGAAGAACAAAAATGGGGATTAAAGGTGATGGTGCAAAAAGGGGCGATAATGGGGAGATGGGAGTGCAAAAAAAGGGGATGACAGGGAGGAAGGATAAGGGGTGGTGGGGTGTACACAAATGACAGATAAAGGGGATATGAGGGATACAAAAAGAGGGGTAACGGGCAATGAAGGTGCAAAAAGATGGGATAAAAGGGGTGAAACGGGATAAAGGGTAGGGGGATGAAAAGGAGGAATAAAGGGGCTGATGGGGTGCAAAAGGGAGGATATGGGATGTAAAAAGGGGGGATAAATGGGGTGATGGGGTTTGCAGAAAGAGAATAAGGGGCGGGGTGCAAGGCTGGGAAGAGGAGGGCAAGGCCGAGCAATGCTGGGTTCCGCAGGTGGCCGCATTGACCACGGGCACCACGAGGGGAAGGCAAAGCAGGCGCTACACGAGGCGGTGGAGCTGGACAGGGCCATCGGGCTGTCCACGCGCCTCACGTCCACCCAGGACACGCTCAGCGTCGTCACTGCCGACCACTCACACGTCTTCACCTTTGGCGGCTACACCCCCCGTGGGAACCCCATCTTTGGTGAGCCCTGCCTGGCCACCGTGCCAGAGACAGCCTGGGGACACCGGGGGAGATTCCATCCTAGTGACTGTGCCACACCACCAGGTCTGGCCCCGATGCAGAGTGACGTGGACCGCAAACCCTTCACCTCCATCCTGTATGGCAACGGCCCTGGGTATAAAATTGTGGCAGGCGAGCGAGAAAACGTCTCTGCCGTGGATTTCGGTGAGTATGTTTTGGGTCAAAACCCCTTATAATCATCCCAGGTTGGCTAAAATGAGCTGGGTTCTTAAAATTATTCTCACTTCTGCTGTTTTCCCCCAGCACATGCTGACTACCAGGCGCAGTCGGCCGTGCCACTGCGGCAGGAGACCCATGGCGGTGAGGACGTGGCTGTGTTCGCCCGCGGGCCCATGGCACACCTGCTGCATGGGGTCCACGAGCAGAACTACATCCCCCATGCCATGGCTTACGCTGCCTGCATCGGCTCCAACCGAGGCCACTGCAATGCCGCCGCCAGCCCCACCACCCCCCTGCTCCTGCCCTTCCTCGGCCTCCTCCTCCTCCTCCTCTGCTGAAGTGCCTCTTGCAAATCACCGAGGGGGATTTATTTTTAATTCATCCCCCCTTTTTATTTTTTTGTGGTCAGCAGCACCCGGGAAAGAGGAGAGAGAGAACACAGAGACTCAGCAGAGCAAAAGCAGCTGCCGGTGGTTTGATGCTGGGAGCTGCCTCTGTAAATACATGGTTCCTTCCCTATAATTAGCAGCGTTCCCTGGCCTATCCCAAACCCACCACGGGATTTGGGATGGCAGTTGGAGCCTCAGTGGATAAAACCCCCTCTTTGAGCGAAATGCAATGGGGCTGGGTCCCAAAATGCCTCTGCGGTTCCTTGGCTGAGGACTGACCCTGGTGCCCAACTCGTCGCATGTGTGGGGAGCCAGAGACCACACGAAGATGGGAAAAAAAATTAACTCATCAGGTTAATTTGTCCCTAAACTTGGGTTTTGTTGTCTCGTCAGTGATTTATTTTGCTTTAAAATTCTTCGGGTTAAAGCAATTTGCTGCCCCGAGAGAGATTTGGGAGGGGTTCGGGCTGGGATTGTGGAAGTGGGGGTAAAGGCAGGAAAGCAGGATGTAAGGGGTGGGATGTACTGGGACACACCCCCTTCATTAGGGTGAAGTGATTAGGGGGGTAATTAGTGGGTGGAAAGGGCTTGTGCAGCTGCAAGGGAACTGGGAGCGTGAGCGTTGGGCAGTGAGAGTGACCCTGTGTGTGCAAAGGGTGCTGGGAGCGGGCAAATGTCACAGTGCTTGTGCCAGTGTCACCGTGCAAGTGGGTACAGTGCCTTGCACATGCAAATGTCACTGTGCCAGTGTCACTGTGCACTTGCAGACACTGCCTGAGCTGAGAAAAAGGTACCTTGAGTGTGCAAATGTCACCTGCACATACAAATGTCTCTGAGATGTCACGATGTGTCGTGCCTTGCATGTGCAGATGTCACTGTGCTTGAATTCTGCTTTCCATGTCCAAAAGCCACCGTGCACGTGTGACTGTCACAGTGCAGTGAAAATGTACAATGCAAACACGTTCAAGGTCACTGTGCTGGTCCAAATTGCCCTGGCACGTGCAGAAATCCCTGTGCACACCTGAAAGCCCCACGGCGCCCATGAGTTCCTGTGCCTGTGCAAATGGCTGGGAAAATACTGCCCTGCCTCCCCCCAGTCCACCAGGTTCCTCCAAAACCCTCCTAAGCCCCCTCCCTCATTTTTTATTCATTCACCAGTTTTATAACTAAAAATCCAGTTCTTCATTAACCAGGATCCTTCAGAGCTGGTGCAGGCGGTGACCCTGGCAGGGCTGGATTTGGGGGAGCTCTGCCCCCCACTTTGCCCGGTACCCTTTGCTCCCTCCCCTCCGGAAGCTGGCACTTCCCAGAACTCGGGCAGCCCTGAGCTATGTTTAACCACTCCCGGGCTGCCGTGTGGTTTTTGGGGGTTCGGGGGGTGGGAACCACTTTCCCTTGGCCGGGGGGGGGGCTGGCAGGACGCCAGCGGCCACTGGGGCCGTGGCCAAATGCCGCTCCTGACGCCAGGCTGACCAGCAGAGCTGAAAGAGGCACTTTTCTGGGGGAGGTGAGGGCATCGCCTGCCATATTTTAGGGTACTCACAGCACCCCAAAAATAGGGACCATCAAAGGCTTTGCTCGGCCTGGATGCTGTGAAATCCCAACATTTGGCTAAATGACCCCCCAAAATGAGTGTTTTTACATTCCCCACTGATATTTGGGGTTTTGGGGACCCACTAGATATTGGAGATGCCCCCCCCCCCCATAGCGATAAATAAACCTTTATTTTATACAGGTTTCATGGGAAACACAAGCACAGTTTGGGAGGGTGTGAAAAAATATTCCTCCCCCTCCCCCCAATTCCAGCCTGCGGCCCATTCTGGAACTTTTTTCCCCTTAAAATAAAGGGGGGGAGGTGGAGCTCCACTTTGAGGTTACCCTGGATTTGAGTCCCCTCTTTTTTGGGGGGGAGGGGATGATGCTGGGGTTGGACCCACTCTTCATTTTGGGGTCACAGCAGAGGGGGACCCCTTTGTAGTGCGTCAACCCCTCACCCAAGGGGTTTTTGGGGTGACAGAGATTGTCTGGAGGGGGGAACATCCCAATTTTTTTGGGGAGTCCCCCCAAATCCTGCACCGGGGACAATGGCTTCAGCTCCTGGCACGGGGGTGGCACGCAGAGGGGGTGAAGTGGTGACACCCCCACGGGTGAGGGGGGTGACTATGAACCCTGTGGGAGGAACATCAGTGGGGGCACTCCAGTGTGGGCATCCCCATACTGCACTGGTGGAGGGGGGCAAACAGCCTCACCGGATTATGGGGGGGCTGNTCCCGGCTCGCCGGGCTCCTCCGCGGCGCTGCCGAAGCTGCTGGCGCTGGAGGAGGAGGGGGAGAAATCCGGCGGCTCCGGCTTCTCGGCCCTGCCAGGGACAGTCCCCAAAGCCAGAGACAGTCCCCAAGGCCACAACAGGCTGGCACCGCGCCTCGTGGCCACCACTGTGGCCCGCTGCAATGCTGTGCTGGCTCCGGGACACCCTGTCCCCACATCACCCCGTCCAGGACACTGGATCCTCATGTCACCCTATCCCTGGCATGTCTCCATGCCACCCTGTCCCCACCCCATCCCATCCCCGGGAGGTCCCAGTCTCCTTGTCTCTTGTTATCAGACCAACCTGTCCCCATGCCTTGTGTCCCTGTGCCACCCACCTTCATGCCAACCTCCATCCAAGCCACCCAAGTGCCACTCTACAGCCCCCTGCCACCTTCTCCCTGGGACATACAGACCCTGTGCCACTCAGCCCCTGGTGAACCTGTCCCTTGACACGCTGTCTCTCTGGTGTCTCATCCCCATGCTGCCCCGTGCCAACCATCCTGGTGCCACCTTGTCCCGGCGTCATCCCATCCCTGTGCCACCCCACCCCGAGGTCACCCTGGCCCATTGAATTCCTTTGCTGTCCCATCCCTCCAGTCCCTGTGTCATCTTCACATGACCCTGTCCCAGTGCCACCCCATTCTGGTGTCTCCCTGTCATTGAGCTGCACCATCCCAGTGTCACCCTGTCCCCGCGTCACCTCATCTTGGAGTCACCCCATATCGGTGCCACCCTGTCCCCTTGCCACACCATCCCAGTGCCTTCCCGTCTCCAGCCCCGTGCCACCCCACTCCAGTGCCCTCCTGCCCCCGTGTCCCCGATCCTGGTGCCAGCTGCGGGACCTGTCGGGGTTCCGGCGGCTCTCGGGGGAGCTGTGTGTGGAGCTGGAGCCGTCGGCGGCTGCGGGGCCGTCCCTGCGGGGAGACGACGGCAGTGAGGTGACAGCGGGAGGTGACAGCGGGAGGGGACAGCGGCGGCGCCGGTACCGGCGCTCACCTGCCGGCCGGTGCCTCCTGGATGCTCTCGATGCCGATGGCGCTGGAGCGGCGGGAGCCGAGGGGGCCGGGCCGCCGCCGCGACGGGCTCTTCCCAGGCACCAGCAGCGCCTGCGGGGCGCCGTTAATCGGGGGTGCACCGGGGGCCAGGGGGACATGGAGGGGGGACAGCGAGGTACCCACCTCTTCCACCGAGCCCAGCCCGATGGCGCTGCCGCGGCGTCCCCGGCGGCCTCCGGGCACCAGCAGCGACTGAGGGCGGCAGCGCGTCACCGACCGAGACCACGGGGAAGGGGGAACGGGGCACCGGGAGGGAAGCGGGCACCGGGGGGATCGGGCCCTGGGGCGGAGCCAAGGTGAGGTGGGAGGGGGCAAGGGGCGGGGCTTAACGCGCGGAGCGCTGCCCGCGACTCAGGCGGGGCCTATACTGGCGAGGGGGCGTGGCTCCCGGGGCGCGGTTCTTCGGGAAAGGGGCGGGGCTTCAGGCCATGGGCTCGGACCGTCCGTGAGGGGGCGTGGCCTGGGCAGACGGGCTGCGCGCGCTGGGAGCGGGGCCAAGGCCTCGGGCCGCGGCCACAGCAAAGGGGCGTGGTCAATATAGAGGGGGCGTGTCCTGGCAGGCACTCACGGGCGGTCCCGGGGTGGGGACCCGGGAAGGGGACGCAGGCCCGCAGAGTTCAAGGCAGGGCTGAGCCTCGCAGTGCTGCGTGCGGGGGTGTGGGGGGTGCGGGACCCTCGCGCCCCACCTTGAAGGACTCGAAGAAACCCGGGGCAGCGCCGCCGTTGTCGGGGCGCTCGTCGTCGGGGCCGAGCCCCAGCATGGCCTGGCTGCGCGCCTGCAGCTCCTCGTGCAGCGTCTCCAGCAGCGCCGCCCGCGTCCGCTCCTGCGCACCAGCCCCGCCCTGCTGCGCCCACGCGAGACACCGAGCCCCGCACCGAGCCCGCACTGCTGCGCCCACGCGAGACACCCACCCCCGCACCATACAGCCGCCAACCACGCAGGACCAGCCCCCGCCCTGCTGCACCCACGCGACGCCGCCCACAACACCCCGCAGCCCTGCACCGCACCGCTGCCACGCACTCCCTGCCCATCCCACACCACACGGCGCCTTCCCTCGCAACGCCCTCCCCGCGCTGCTGCCGCCCCACCTGAGACCACCCACGACAGCCCCGACCCCGAGCACCACCCACCTGCTCAGCCCCTGTCCACCCACCCGCGGCACCCGTGTCCACAGCCCCGTGTCGTGCCCCACGGCTTGTCCAGGCCCTCAGGGTGCCCCCCAGCACTCCGTGCCCGCCCCGCACCCGCCGTGCCTGCACCTCCAGCTTGGCGAACTTCTCGGCGCGGTAGCAGGCGTACTCAGCGTTGATGAGCTTCGTCAGCAGGAACTCCTGGAACTCGGGGCCCTGCGGGGTGGGGACGGCCCTGGGTGGGTGCGTGGGTGTCCCCAGGGACTCCCCAGCGGCACCCACGGGTGCTCACCTTCCTGAAGACGGCGGGGTCGGGCAGCGGCGGGCCGAAGAAGGGCACGTCGTCCCGGGCGGTGACGGAGACCTGTGGCGGGTTGGGGGGTGATGGAACACCCCGCGGGCCTCCCATGGGGACGGGGACACTGAGGCACGGGAGGGTACCTTGTAGAGGGTGCCCTGGGTGCTCCCCTGCTCCAGCTGCACCACCACGAAGGCGTGGAGGAAGTTGGAGGCGATCATGTCGGGGACGAACGGTGTGTTCTCGTCCTGGAAGACGATGGCCACGATGTCGTTGCCGATGTGACGCTTCCGCTGCAGCTGTGGGGGTAAATGGGATGCAGAGGGACACGTGGGGACATAGGGGTGGGGAGGACACAGCAGGACACCAGGGACAGAGGGTTGTCACACCAGCAGCATCAAAAGGAATGAAAGCCCCTGCACCCCATAGATGCACCGCAGAACCCATAGGTGTCTTACCAGCCCTCTGCATCCCAAAGATTTTTCCCCACACCCATGAGGACCCTGCCACCTCCTGGGCCCCACACATGCCCACCACCACCCATGGGTGACCCAGGAGTCCCCTCCATTCCATGGAACATCCTCAAAGCCCCAAGAGTCCTTCTACCCCATAGAAGTGCCCCAGGACCGTCTCCAATCCCCTGCTCCCAAACACCCCAGTATCACCCTCTGTTCTCCCTCCTTACACCCCCCCAGTACTCACGGGTGCCCCAGGAGCCCCTGCCCACTATAGACAGCCCCCAGCACCCATGGGTGCCCACCTGCTGGGCATCCCCCTCGGTGTAGGGCAGTTTGGTGGAGACGTGGAACATGATCTCCTTGTCACGGAAGTGGCAATAGACCGACTCGCTGCCTGTCTGTCCGTGGGTCACATCCAGCCCCCCTCGGAACCTGCGTGGGTGTGTTGGTGGGTGGGACAGGCACCCTGACCCTGTGGGTCCTTCCCCCCCCAGCATCCCCTCACTCACCCCTTGAAGTCCCGCAGCTGCACCCGCTGACCCAGGACGTCGAGGAATTCGGCGAAGGCGGGGCTCTCCTCCGTGGTTCCGAAAAGCTCCTCCTCGGAGGTCTGCAGTGGGGGGGGATGGGTGCCAGCACGCACTCAGGGACTCCCCCCACCCTAAGGCCCATCCACCCCACCCCATACCTGCCCCAGTTTTTGGTAGATGACCCCAAATTTAAAGTGGTTGCTGAGCACGTGCTCGTCAAAGGCGAGGATGAGGCGGGATGCCTGCGGGGTGGGGAGGGGTCAGGAGTTGGGGAGGGGCACCATGGATGCCCATGTGCCACCTCCTTGCACCCCGTTCACCTTGGGATAGAGCACGGGATAGAAGCGATCCACATTGACGTCCTCACACACCAGCTGTTGGAAGGAGAGATGTTGCCATGGGGGGCTTGGGGCTGGGAGGCACCCATGGGTGCTGCTGGGAGGCAGGGTCACACCCACCTTGGCCATCTGCACCACGTTGGGGAACTCGGCCAGGCAGGAGATGGGCACCACATCATGTAGGGTGCGGGCACGGGTGCTGTGGAGCAAGGAGGGGGTCAGGGGGGCCCCCCACCCCCAGGCAGCTCCCATGGGTGCCTCCCACACCCCACTCACCGCAGCAGCAGGTGGAGGTGCTCCTGCTCATCGTACTTGAGGGAGAAGACAAGGTGTCCCAGTGCGGGGTCCAGAGAGTAGTAGTTGAAGTGCTCCTGTGGGAAGGAGCCGAGCAGCCATGGCCAAGGGTGTTCGTGCCATGGGACACCCAAGTCCATGAGCACCCATGTCCATAGGCCATCGTGTCCACGGGATACCCACACGCATAGGCACCCATCCCCATGGAGTACCTGTACCTACAGGTACCACCTATGGGGCACCTACACTCAATGAGCCATACACCCTTGGGGCATCCAGGTCCTACAGACACACGAATTTATGGAGCCCCCATGTCCACGGGCACCCATGCCAAGGACTCTCCTCCCCACGGAGACCCAGCACCCACCTCCTTTACCACCCACTCCATGGAGCACCCATGTCCACAAGCAGCCATGTCCCAAAGTGCCAGGGTTTACGAGGTCTCCATGTCCTTCCATTCCCATAGAGAATCCACCCCAAGCACCCTCGGCGTGGGGCAGCCATGCCCAGGGATACCCACACCTGTGAGCACCCATGCCCATGAGCCATAGGGCTCCCATATCCATGGATACACACACCCACATCCATGAGCATCCATGAACAGGAGCACCCTTGTCATGGGGCTCCCATACCCATGGACACCACACCCACATCCATGAACACCAAGCTTACGTGGTCTCCATTCTCCTGCCCATCCCTACCCATGGGATATGCCCCCCACCCCAGACCCCACACCTGCGGCACCCCAGGGCCTCACCTTGCCCAGGAAGTGCTTGCGGTAGATCTTGGCCGTGTGGTTGCCCTCCAGCTTTGCCCGGGTGCCAGGTACTGGCGTGGGGGGTGACTCAGGGGCGCCGCTCAGCTGGTGGTTGGTGCCCTCAATCCAGTAACCCCCGAACTGTGGCAGGAGGATGAGAGGGAACGGCCCCTCCCGGCCCAGCACCTGCGCCCACAGTCGCGGTGGGTGTTTTGGGCACCCACTCACCAACCCACCCATCCAGCCAGTGGCCCTCACAGCCCTCTCTGGAGAGGGGTAGATGCTCTACCTCATGCACGCTGGGGTAGGGGATGTAGTCCTCCTCCGTCTGCAAGACAATGGGGTGGTGACAGTGGCACCCATGGGTGGTGGGATGGGTGATGCCCATGGTGGCACCCCAGGGTGCTGGCTGCGTGCCCCTCACCCCAACAACACCTACCTTGAGTGGTGGGGGGATGGCGTGGCGCTGCTGGGCCATCCTGCTGCCCTGGGGAGAGAGGGACTGTGAGTGCCTGTCTCCCCGCCCTGGGGTCACATCCTTGGGTGGGGGGCATCCATGGGTGCTCACCTCGGGGTTGGGAGGTGCTGCTGGCTGGAGACGCGCCTAGGTGGTGTGAGGGGGTCCAGAGGGGCCCATGGCGCTTCCTGGGGGAGAGGAAAGCTCCCCCACAGCCCCTCTCCGCGCCGCCCGGCCAGCAGCCTTACCCCTGAAGCCAGCTGATGGCAGCGAGCCAAGTGCCACCCTGCCGGTGCCAGGGGCCAGCGGGGCGGGAGCGGCGGGGCGGGGTCACTTCATGGGAGCCCCTGAGACCCCCCCAAACTCATCGCATCCCCACCCCCGCCCCGAAGGGCGCCCTCTGCCGGCGGGAGACGGCGACGCGGAGCAGCACCACGGACAGCGCCGGGACCACGCAAGTGTCACCGACCCCGTGCCCGTGTCACTCTCTCCATGAGATGCCATCATGCTCACTCCAGCGTCACCGACCCCGCGCCAGTGCCACCCTCCCCATGAAAGTGTCACTGACCAAGAGCCAGTGCCACCAACCCCGTGCCAGTGCCAACCCTCCTCGTGAAACTGTCACTGACGCCGCGCAAGCACGATCGTTTTCGTGCCAATGCCACCGACCCCGTGCCCAGGGTCTCTCCCCGTGCAAGTATGGTCATTCCCGTGCCACTGTCACCAGCCCCGTGCAAATGTCGCTCTCCCCGTGGCAATGTGATCATTCTCGTGCAAACGCCACCGTCCCCATGCAAATGGCACTGTCCCCATCAAACACAGCCCTGGTGCAAATGCAACCCGGCCCTGTGCAAACACAATGACGTGCAAGTGCGTCCCTGGTGCAAAAGGGACCCTCGTGCAAATGTCAGCGTCCCTGTGCAAACACGACGCTGGTGCAAATGAGCCCGGTCCCTGTGCAAAGAGAACCCCAGTGCAGGTGTGACCCATCCCTGTGCAAACACGGCGCTGGTGTAAACACAACCGCAGCCAAGCACAGCCCTCGTGCAGGTGTGACCCTTCCCCGTGCAAGTACGACCCTGGTGTCGCCGTGCCAATGCGACACTGCCACCCGTCCCCGTGCAAACGCGACCCTTCCCCGTGCACCCCCTGGGCCGCAGCGTGACCCCGCCGGGCGGGGGGCGACCCTGGGGGGGCTCCCCTATCGCTCCCCACATCCCCAGCATCCGTGAGGGGGGCTGTCCCGGGCGGATGGGGGAGCACCGGGGGGCGGGGTGGGAGATGTTCTAGATNNNGCCCGGAGCATTTCGCCCCCCATCCCCTCCCCCGGTACCGGCAGTGCTGAAGGTCACGGGTGGACGGACCCCCCGGTGCTGCGGAGGGAATGAGGGGACATCCCTAGAGGGGGGTCTCCAGGGGGACCGCGGTGCCCGGTCCCCGCAGGGCGGCACTTACCGGGGGGCGGCGGGGCCGGGCGGTCCCGGAGCGGGGCCGGTACCGAGCGGAGCCGAGCGGGGCTCCGGCGCTCGCTGCCACCGCGCAGCGTCACGTGCGGCGGGGCGGGGCGGCCCCTCCGGGGGCGGTGGGACCGGGCACCGGTACCGGGAACCGGGCACCGCTCCAGGGAACGGCCACGGGCCCTGGGAGCAGACCACTGGCAGGGCACCGAGAAAACGGCACCGGGAACTGAGATCCGGAACTGGGGATCCCCCTCTCCATCCCTGATGTCACCCCCGGGACCGCCTGGATGTCCCCTCCCTCCCCGGCGCCCAGATCGCCGCAGAGCAGGGGACCCCCCTAAACGTCTCCCTGTGCNGCTTCACCCCCCCATCCCTCCCTGGCACCCAGGACCCCCCCTATCCCCCAAGGTCTCTCTCCTCCCCCCACCTCCAGTATTTATTTATCTTCCCCAGGGGCTCAGGGAGGCACCCTGGCTCCGAGGACCCCAAGGAGGGGTTAGCACTGGCATCCAGGAGGGGCAGAGACCCGCCGGGGTTCCCACACCAGGTGGGGGCAGGGGTGGATGTGACAGGGTCATGGCCAACAAATGCAGTGCTCAAGCTCCACAAAACCGATTCCCTCCCTGTACAAAGGAGGGGGGGATTCCTGCTCCAGCAGGGTTCCTCTTGTTCCCACCCCATCCCACAGTGCTCACATTCCTTTCTGGGACAGCTCCAAGTGGGATTTATGGGATAATCACCTCCACCTTGATCAACACCCTCAGCCCACGTGTCTGCAGTATAATGAGGCTGCCACAGCTCCAATGACAACTTTAATCCGATACTATTTGCAAATGACAGACAAACAGGAATGGGGCCTTGGCTCACACCTTGTACCTGCATCCTCCATAGGATCTGGCGCTGCCGGAACCGCCACAGCTCTGGAACATCCCAGGGGATTCCTTACCACAACAGTGTAAGCTCAAGGAAGTAACTTTTTTATATATAACATTAAAAAAAAGTTAACATCAACTTGAAAAGATGGAATTTCCAAGGAATATGTACACAAGCGAGTGCTTCAGGTTGGGAAGAAAAGCCTCCTGTGGCTTCGGCATGGAATTCACCATGTCTATACCTTGGGAAAGAATCCACGGGTTCAAACTGCCCCAAAAAAATCACTTTTTAGGAAATTTAGAGCCCCTCAAATGCAGCTGCTTCACCCCCAAACCCAGCAGGGACAAGGGAGGAAGGTGCTGGGCAAAGAGCAGCTGGAATTCTTTGCATGAAACATCAGAACTAAGATATTGAGAATCAAAATTAGTGGGGTTTTGGGGATGGAATTTATGGCCCTCACCCTCTTCTTGCATCCCAAATTCCTGCAAACCTTGAAAAAATATAACTGATGTAATCTCTGCATTGTATTTTTCTGCAGAAAGAAAGGAAAAGGTTGGAAAGAAGCAGATCACTAATAAAGAAATCTCTCAGCAGTGCCCAATGTGAATCAGTCTGAAAGTGGGATACTATTTCCTGCTAAATATTAACGGGGAGAAAACTTTGCTGGCAGATGTTAAAAAAAATCTAAAATATTAGTGCATTGCTGAAAAATGAGGAGAGAGGAGTAAGAAAACCTCTTCCCATGGGAAACATGGCACCCACCTGCAGCCCCTTGCCAGCTCCAAATGCCCTGAGCTAGGAACATGCTCTGAGCCACGAACACTCCCAGCAGTGCCAGACTGGAGGAAAATCTTCTCCAGAGTCATTAAAATATCCCAAATTTCTAAAAAACCCCAGTTTCCAGAGCCTAGGTAGTTACTGGACTGTCCAAGGTGTGGAATTGATGGCGGAAGGATGTGGAGAGGGGGCAGCTCCCAGCCCCTGGGAGGGTTTGGGAGGCAGATCCCAGCTTCCCTTTTGGATTAAGTAAATGAAGTTTTGTTGTCTGAAAGCGCTAGACATTCCTCATGAAGTCACAATTCCTGTACTTCCATGCTGGACTGAAAGCATAAGAGTGGATCAAAGACAGGATTACCCTAGAGTTACTGGAGAATGATTAGCATGGTCTGGATCTACTGGATCATGACCCCTCTGTGAATGGGCCAGGGGACACACAGGGCCACCCCTCGTCCCAAACATACCAACTGCTGCTCAACTTCCCAACCTTCCTGTTCTTTATTAAATAAACCCGGGAATGTTGTCCTGAAGCAGGATGTCCTTCAGTGCAATCTGCTTTGACATAAGGCATTTGTTTTGTTTTTTGGGGAGCAAACGTCTCACGATGGATTTTTGCCTTCTGGAAGAGTCAAAAAGTACTGTATCCACCTGTTTCTACTCTTTTAATGCCCTATCATGTGACAAATCCTCTTCCCTTCTGGTTGCTCCTCTTGGAAAACCATCAGTGGCCCAGTAAACCAGTCCCTGGGAAGAAAAGACACCACCAGGAGATGAGGAGGGAAATGGGATGGGAGTGGGAGTCATGTGAGGGGATACAAAAGGGGCAAAACACCTGGACTCACCTTTAAACCCCTCTTCAGGCATACAAACTGGGATGGAAAGGGAAGGAAGGCATTAGAAGTCGTTCTGAGAATTCCACAGCCGGTGACAAGGAAGAGTCACAATCCCCATTTTCCACCTTCCCAAACCAAATCCTTGGCCACCAACCCAAGCCCAGCCCTTCCCCACCTCTCTCACCTTGCATAACATCGTCCATAGCTGCGTAATCTGCAATGGGCTCATCGGCCTGGAAAGGACATTGGAACATGGAATGAACAAGTGCAGGGAGCCAGGGGATCACTGCTCAGGAGAGGAGCAGGGGACGAGTCTCTTGCCCAAAACTCTGGGAGCTCGATGGGACAATTCACTTCCTAAGTTAGTTGTGTTTTGGGTTGGTACCCACAGAGCTCAGCAGCCAAATCAGCTACAAAGCACTCTTGGAAATAAAAAAGGGGGGGTTTTCTCCTCTAAAACAAAGATAAAAAGGATTTACCTCCTCCAAAACCAATAAAATTAAGGATATTCCTCCTCCAAAACAAAGAGGATATTCCTCCCCTAACACAAAAAAAATTAAGGCTTTTCCTCCTTCAGAACAAAATACAAAAAAAACCCTCAAGCACCCAAGGATATCCCTCTGAAACAAAATAAGGATTTTTCTTCTCCAAAACAAAAAACAGTGAAGACTTTCCTCCCCTAAGACAAAAAAAAAAAAAAAAAAAAAAAGGATTTTCCTTCCCTAAACCAAAAAAAAGAAGGATTCTTCTCCTCCAAGGAGCTCCCCGAGGAGCTTGTTCCATTTGTCCCCATTGCCACACATAAGCCCACACACTTGTGTTGGCTCTCACCGATCCCGCGGCATTCCTGAATCCCACCATGCCGGTACCTTGAGCAGGATGACGGACTCAGGGATGACTCCAAGGCTGCCCAGCGTGGCTGTGTCATCGCTCAGGATCTTCCCGTCCAGGGACAGGTTCTGGTCGAAGGGGGCCACAGAGAAGGCGTGCATGATCTGGGGGCACATGGACACCTCATCCCGGGAACTGCGGCACCTNCCGTTCATCCATAACCCCCACCCCTGGTACTCAGGGACCCCCATCTAGATGCCTGGTGCCCAAGCCCCACCTCCCATATCTCTCTATCCCTGGTACCCCAGGAACCCAATCATCTGTAATTCCCCATTCCTGGTACCCAGAGTACTCCCCAACCTTAACCCCTCCTGTCTCACACCCAGGGTGGTCCACATATATAGCTGGGACCNACAAACAGGAATGGGGCCTTGGCTCACACCTTGTACCTGCATCCTCCATAGGATCTGGCGCTGCCGGAACCGCCACAGCTCTGGAACATCCCAGGGGATTCCTTACCACAACAGTGTAAGCTCAAGGAAGTAACTTTTTTATATATAACATTAAAAAAAAGTTAACATCAACTTGAAAAGATGGAATTTCCAAGGAATATGTACACAAGCGAGTGCTTCAGGTTGGGAAGAAAAGCCTCCTGTGGCTTCGGCATGGAATTCACCATGTCTATACCTTGGGAAAGAATCCACGGGTTCAAACTGCCCCAAAAAAATCACTTTTTAGGAAATTTAGAGCCCCTCAAATGCAGCTGCTTCACCCCCAAACCCAGCAGGGACAAGGGAGGAAGGTGCTGGGCAAAGAGCAGCTGGAATTCTTTGCATGAAACATCAGAACTAAGATATTGAGAATCAAAATTAGTGGGGTTTTGGGGATGGAATTTATGGCCCTCACCCTCTTCTTGCATCCCAAATTCCTGCAAACCTTGAAAAAATATAACTGATGTAATCTCTGCATTGTATTTTTCTGCAGAAAGAAAGGAAAAGGTTGGAAAGAAGCAGATCACTAATAAAGAAATCTCTCAGCAGTGCCCAATGTGAATCAGTCTGAAAGTGGGATACTATTTCCTGCTAAATATTAACGGGGAGAAAACTTTGCTGGCAGATGTTAAAAAAAATCTAAAATATTAGTGCATTGCTGAAAAATGAGGAGAGAGGAGTAAGAAAACCTCTTCCCATGGGAAACATGGCACCCACCTGCAGCCCCTTGCCAGCTCCAAATGCCCTGAGCTAGGAACATGCTCTGAGCCACGAACACTCCCAGCAGTGCCAGACTGGAGGAAAATCTTCTCCAGAGTCATTAAAATATCCCAAATTTCTAAAAAACCCCAGTTTCCAGAGCCTAGGTAGTTACTGGACTGTCCAAGGTGTGGAATTGATGGCGGAAGGATGTGGAGAGGGGGCAGCTCCCAGCCCCTGGGAGGGTTTGGGAGGCAGATCCCAGCTTCCCTTTTGGATTAAGTAAATGAAGTTTTGTTGTCTGAAAGCGCTAGACATTCCTCATGAAGTCACAATTCCTGTACTTCCATGCTGGACTGAAAGCATAAGAGTGGATCAAAGACAGGATTACCCTAGAGTTACTGGAGAATGATTAGCATGGTCTGGATCTACTGGATCATGACCCCTCTGTGAATGGGCCAGGGGACACACAGGGCCACCCCTCGTCCCAAACATACCAACTGCTGCTCAACTTCCCAACCTTCCTGTTCTTTATTAAATAAACCCGGGAATGTTGTCCTGAAGCAGGATGTCCTTCAGTGCAATCTGCTTTGACATAAGGCATTTGTTTTGTTTTTTGGGGAGCAAACGTCTCACGATGGATTTTTGCCTTCTGGAAGAGTCAAAAAGTACTGTATCCACCTGTTTCTACTCTTTTAATGCCCTATCATGTGACAAATCCTCTTCCCTTCTGGTTGCTCCTCTTGGAAAACCATCAGTGGCCCAGTAAACCAGTCCCTGGGAAGAAAAGACACCACCAGGAGATGAGGAGGGAAATGGGATGGGAGTGGGAGTCATGTGAGGGGATACAAAAGGGGCAAAACACCTGGACTCACCTTTAAACCCCTCTTCAGGCATACAAACTGGGATGGAAAGGGAAGGAAGGCATTAGAAGTCGTTCTGAGAATTCCACAGCCGGTGACAAGGAAGAGTCACAATCCCCATTTTCCACCTTCCCAAACCAAATCCTTGGCCACCAACCCAAGCCCAGCCCTTCCCCACCTCTCTCACCTTGCATAACATCGTCCATAGCTGCGTAATCTGCAATGGGCTCATCGGCCTGGAAAGGACATTGGAACATGGAATGAACAAGTGCAGGGAGCCAGGGGATCACTGCTCAGGAGAGGAGCAGGGGACGAGTCTCTTGCCCAAAACTCTGGGAGCTCGATGGGACAATTCACTTCCTAAGTTAGTTGTGTTTTGGGTTGGTACCCACAGAGCTCAGCAGCCAAATCAGCTACAAAGCACTCTTGGAAATAAAAAAGGGGGGGTTTTCTCCTCTAAAACAAAGATAAAAAGGATTTACCTCCTCCAAAACCAATAAAATTAAGGATATTCCTCCTCCAAAACAAAGAGGATATTCCTCCCCTAACACAAAAAAAATTAAGGCTTTTCCTCCTTCAGAACAAAATACAAAAAAAACCCTCAAGCACCCAAGGATATCCCTCTGAAACAAAATAAGGATTTTTCTTCTCCAAAACAAAAAACAGTGAAGACTTTCCTCCCCTAAGACAAAAAAAAAAAAAAAAAAAAAGGACCGCNAAAAAAAAAAAAAAAAAAAAAAAAAAGGATTTTCCTTCCCTAAACCAAAAAAATGAAGGATTCTTCTCCTCCAAGGAGCTCCCCGAGGAGCTTGTTCCATTTGTCCCCATTGCCACACATAAGCCCACACACTTGTGTTGGCTCTCACCGATCCCGCGGCATTCCTGAATCCCACCATGCCGGTACCTTGAGCAGGATGACGGACTCAGGGATGACTCCAAGGCTGCCCAGCGTGGCTGTGTCATCGCTCAGGATCTTCCCGTCCAGGGACAGGTTCTGGTCGAAGGGGGCCACAGAGAAGGCGTGCATGATCTGGGGGCACATGGACACCTCATCCCGGGAACTGCGGCACCTCCTGCCCCAGCACCCATCCCCACCTCCTGCGGGAGTCAGACCCTTCCCTGTGCCCCCACACTCCTTATTTTGTGTTTTCCTCCTGGTTCCTGGCAGGAGAGCCAGCCTCACCTGGATTTTCAGCTCTTTCAGGGTCTGGTTGGCTGACACCAGCAGTGCTTTCTCCCCCCGGACCTTCCGGTGCCGTGTGCTTCTCCTGATTCCCTGTTTTTGGTAAGTGATGTAACTCTGGTGGGAGAGCTTCTGGCGTTTTGCACCACCGTTGGCCTGGAGATGAGGCAAAAAACGAGACAACTGAGTTGTTTAGGGATAAACACAACCTTTCCAAATCCCAGAGAGTGTTTTGGGCCAATTGGTCATGCAGGAAGGCATGGAAGGCAGGAAGCGATGGAAAACCCCCTGGAAAGCCAATTGAAGTATGCAAGTGTGGAGATGACCAAAGATGACTTCAAACCTCAGTTCCTAGTCCTAATGCCAGCATGGGGCAGATTTCCACATGCACATAGATCCCTATCCATATTTAATCTCTCCAAACTCAGCACTGGCATGGTTTGACCATTCAAATGACAATTTAAGACACTTCCGCTGCCAGCGAGATGCAGAGGAGGAGGGTGGTGATCCCATCATGCTGACTCATGAGGATGATAGAAAAATCAAGGAACCTGATGGGATTTTTCATCTCTACCTGGTTAAAATCGGGATCTTGCTCCCCCTCTGGCTTGTTTTCTTCCCTTTCCTCTTCAGCTTCCGAGCTGCTCACGTTCAGCTCTGGAGCCATGTCCTTCATTACCTGGAGTCACAAAAATTATTCTCCGTAACCAACAGCATCCATCCACAGGGCCTGTCCCACCATGGCAAACAGCTCCCTGAGACCTCTGGGTGCCACCTCCACCCAGAGAGCCCAGGAATAACTCTGGGAGTTGCACCATGAGCTCTGCAAAGGCTCCTCCACCCTCCCCAGCTGTGTGGAACCTCAGTGGGACTTAGCTTAGGAAGCCCCCTCTGTGGAATTGCAGGTGCTTTCTGCCCTCCTCTCCAGGAGGAAAGGAAAGTCTCCTGAGCCCCGGACTGATTCCTCTCCCATCAGCTGGTTGATCTAAGTGTATTACAAAAGCCTTGCCATAGAGAAAGTATTTTCTGAGCATTAAGACATTTATCAGCCTCTGTAGCAGCCTGGAAGGGACACGCAGCACCATTACTTATGGCTGGAGGTTGTAAGTAAATGAAATCTAAATAATTCACACAAATACAAAACCAAAAAGGTTGTTCAGGCCAGTGAAAGTCACTCCAGGCATAGATTTGCCTGGATATGAATTCCCAGCTACGCGTGGCTGGAACGGGGCTTTGCAGGAGCCCAGGAGACCCGGATGCCAAAAGCTCTCTTCTCCATCAATGTATTTACAATTAATGATGCAATTCCAGCTCCCAGACATTCCCCAGAGCCCTCTGAATTCCAGCAGTGCCACCCTACAACGATTTTATCCGGAGAAGGGTTCCCCTCCGCAGCACCATTCACCCCAAGGAAGAACCAGATAGTGCAGAGGAGGGAGGAAAAAGGGTGAGGGGCTGGGAAACACTCTCTGATTTTGCAAAGCCCAGCAGGAAGGGCACAGTGGCTCCCAGTGCTGCCAACAGTGATCCTGGCCAGCATTCCTGCCGCTTCCCATCCTGCTGAGGCTGCCCTGTTACTGGGGGATCTTGTGGGCACGTTCTCACCCCCTCTCTCTAGCTCCAGCTGCTCCACAAAGAATAGCTCCCTGTTTTTTTGCCAGCCCCACGTGTGAGCACAGTCCTGTCCAGTGCCAGAAAAACACAACACCCAACCCTCTCATGCATCAGAGCCAAGAGGGATTCAGGCTGAAAGCCTATGGCTGATGGCTCTAGACAGCGCTGCGTGATCCACATCTCACAACCAAGGCAGGAACCCATCCAGCCTCCAGCTCCCTGTGGTTCCCCGGCCTCCAGTGCCTCCCTGGGATTGGCAGGGAGGTGGAAATCAAGGAAAGGCCAAAAAACCCACCCCACACTCCAAAGGTGCAGAGATTGTCTTCATCTGAGCTTGCCCACCCTTGGCTCCCTTCTTAAGAGCCCTAAGTAAGGGGGGTTTACCAGGACCAGCTTTGGGCACTTTCAAAACCAGTTCCAGAGCTGATCCCGGCACTTAAGATCAGTAAAAACAAAATTCACAGCTTCAGGGGATCCTGAGAACCATCTCCAAGTTCACTGTCTCCCCGGCACTGAGGGGAAGAGCTCATTTCTAAACAGGAATAAAAATGTCACTTGAGCAAGAAGAAAGGAAATGACAAATATTGGAGGGGGAGAACAGGTAGAGCCTGGGAACACAGCAAAGAGAGAAAACAGCTGAGAGCATCTCTGAAAACACAAAGGATTTGGTTTGGCAAAAGGAAGCCTCAAGGAGATGGAATTTTCAGAGCCAGAATGTCCCAATTTGCTGATTTTGCCAAAGCTGCCCAAAGCTGCACAGCAGGGGATTTCTGCCCTCACCAGCACCACGGACCAGCAGGATCACCAACAGTCTTGGGGACATGGGAGCCATGACAGTCCTCTTGGGGCATTCCTGGGGCACCTGGAGTCAGGCTGAGCAGGGATGGGGGAGAGTCGCTACCTTTTTATTATCCACCACTTTGTGGATGTAGATGGTGGCCTGGGTGTACTCGCGCAGGTCCCGCTGCTGCTGGCACAGGAGTCCTTCCCGGCATTCGGGGCACAGTTCTGGGCAAACACCAAGGGAAAAAACATTTAATTGCTCCAGCTCCTCAGAGGCCCCAGTGCAGGGCCTCTCACTGCTAATCGAGAGTGAATCACATCAAATCCCCGAGTGGTTTAAGTTGGAAGAGACCTTTAGGATCTCATCCCACTCCCTGCCATGGGCAGGGTCACCTTCCACTATCCCAGGTTGCTCCAGGCCTTGGACACTGCCAGGGATGGGGCAGCCACAGCTTCTCTGGGCAACCTGTGCCAGGGCCTCCCCACCCCCAAAGCCAGGGATTCCTTCCCAATATCCCATCTCTCCCTGCCCTCTGGCAGTGGGAAGCCATTCCCTGTGTTCTGGCCCTCCAGGCCCTTCTCCCAATTCCCTCTCCAGCTCTCTTGGAGCTCCTTTAGGCCCTGGAAGGGGCTCTGAGTTCTCCCTGGAGCCTTCTCTTCTCCAGGCTGAACACCCCCAGCTCTCCCAGCCTGGCTCCAGAACAGAGGGGGTCCAGCCCTGGAGCACCTCTGCACGCTCCTCTGGACTCGCTCCAGTGGCTCCAAATCCTTCCTGTGCTTAAGACTCCAGAGCTGGACACAGCATTGAAGAGGGGGGAATCTGCCAAGCTCTGTGTTTCCCACTGAGCCACTCAGACTGAAGTTTTTACCCCCAGGGAGCCACTCCCAGGAGCAGAGGTCACTCACGGGGCTCGGAGGTATAACGGGTGCTCTCGGGGCCGGCCCCAGCTGCCTGTGTCCGAGTGATTTTGATGACATGATCCACGACAAAGAGTTTTTGGATCCTCTCCCACTCGCTGGGCCATATCAGAGCTATACTGTGCAAAGGAACAGGCAGGTACTTTATGACATGGAAGAGCCAAGCCCAAAAAATCCTCCCTTTTTGGCTTGTTGATCTGTCAATGAAAGAAAAACTGCAAAATCTATCCAAAACCCAGCTACACAGGAGGGTCTGTATTCCCAGATAAGAGCAGGCTGTGATTAGTGACACTGTTGTGCTCCTGTTGTGCCAGAGGGAGGGATGAAGGAGGAAAGGAGTGGAAGATTTCCTACTTTTAGTGCTGCATCAGTGCAGAAGCAAGGCTGTGGAGCATGAAGTCCAGCTCTGTGGGGGGAAGGCTCACGGAAAACAAATTGCAAGGAAGTAGGATGTTTCTGCGTTCTGGCCAAATCCAGGGTGCTTATCGTCAGGAACAAACCAAGCTGAAGGAAGCTCTTTTTTCCTGACCCAGCATCCTTGGACAGTTTAAGTTTGCCTTGCAGGAAGGCAGAGGAGGCTCTGAGAAAGCCTCAGTGTTAATTTTGATGGAAAGGACTACTTCTCATCTTGCTGTGGCTCAGCAGCAAAGCATTCCCTTAGGAATGTTCTCCCGAGGCTCCTGGCAAAAAAAGTGTGTGAAGGGAAGAAACTCACTGTTTGGAGTCTTCTTTGGTCATGGAAGCAAAGGTGAACATGAGCCCTCCATGGGGACAGAGCAGGACACTGTTTGCTATGGAGGACACGGGGCTGCAGCGTGTCGGCCTCCTGCAAAGGGGAAGAGGTTTGGAAAACTGGATCAGGTTATCCCACCAAAACCCCCAGAATTCTTCAGGAAGCCAGGAAGAAATTACAGGTGAGTATTTACACAAGGCATTCCAACAAGGAATAGTAACTACTAGTGATGAGGAAATCAGATCTGCATTCCTCTGCAGTGCAGAATGACTCTGTCCAGCAGAGATTTCCATCTCCAGCCCGAGCAGTGACCTTTGGAATACAGCTCCAGACAGATGAAAAAACTAATCAGGTTACCAGCTAATCCGACCACCTGGTCAAGACATAGCAAACAAGGAAATTCAGTGTCTTACACTGTATTACAATTGATACAAGTCCTGCAAAAATCAGCTTCATTGTTTCCATGAGCTCACTGTGCTGGGAGTCAGAAGCAAAATATCATCTACAGCCCCCAAAATAAGAGATAAAAAGCACCAAAACCCTCCAGCCAAGTTACCTGACAAATTTCCTCCATTCTTCTACAAAGAACTGCGAAACAATATACAGCTCATCTGTCTCCTGGGGGAAAAAGAGGAGGAAAAAGGATCTTTTTAATGAACCCAACAATGACTGTTCGGTTTTTCGGCAGCGCTCGCTCCCTTTGAGACCTCACTGCTGCTTTACCATGACAACTCCATCCAAGTGGGCTGCAAAAGCGAAGGAAAATAATTTGGGATCAGGTACTAAGCACTGCCATTGCTAATCTCATGTTTATTATGAAGTTACTTGAGCTTTTGATCCAATTACTTTTAATTCCCAGCAGGAATGGACATTTCCCTGGAGCAGCCAGGACTCCTCAGCGCTATTTCTCTTTCTGGGTACTCGGCGTCTGAAGCTGGTGAATTTCTGCACTCCCACAGGCATGGGGTGAGGCCACCCCAACATCCCTCAATTGCGTCCAACATCAAAATCCAAAAGTTTTTCCTTTTGGCAGCAGCAGAGATACAAAACCACAGCTGTGCACCAAATAAGACAGTGTTTTTGGGATAATCTGTGGGTTTTTTGTCCCAGCCTTCCTTTAAATTGTTTGCTCCTGGAAAAGAAACTACTCAGCCCCCAAGAGCTGGGTGACAAAATTACTTCTATACTCTTCTCTCTTTTATCCTTACCCCTTTCCCAAAGACAGATTTAGGGGCTTGCTCCACCTTTCTGTAGGAAAACTCAGCACACCTAAGGAATATATATACACATATATACACTTTTAAATTTCCCTTCATCTCTTGATTTCTGCTTGTTTTTCACTCTGCTTGTTTTCCTCCCCAAATCTCAACTTCTTTGGACCAGCTAAACTCCAAAGGCTTGAGGGGAAGATCCTCAGCTCTCTTCTAAGAGGCTCCCTTGGGAAATTAAAAGGGAAAGGAGGATAAAAAGGTAAAGAAGGATGTAACCCTGCTGGTGGAGACCCTCCTATGTCTGACCCACAGTGATGAACTCCAACTTTCCATTTTCCAGCTCCAAAAGCAAATCCAACCAGATAGAACCTTAACCACCACTAGCAGGACCTGGAGCTCTCCAGCTCAGCATGAAAGGAAAACTCCTTTTAAACCATTTTGGGTCTCCTTGGTTCTGAGCCATGGATCTTGTGCTGCCTCAGTTTTTACTCCCAGCTGGAGCAGCGAAGGATGGAGGCAAACACCTGCCAATGCACCTTGGCAGGATTGTAGACTCAACCATTAATCAGCACCATGAGACTCCTGGGAGCCAAGGACTGGAGCCAACAGCTCATTCTGGGCACCTCAAATCTCCAGGAATTCCTGGAGAAGCTGCTAGGAGAGGGTTTGCACAGCCACCGCTGCTCTTTGGAGGGTTTCAGCATTTTGGGAAGCTCCCCGAGCTTTTGGGACACAGGACAATGCTGGAGCACACCTGAATTTTGCCCAAGCAGCAGCAAAAGGTGGTGATGGAGCAAAGTTCAGGTGTGATCCAGCATCCTTCTGCATGGGAAGGCTGATGGAGAGCTGTGGGAAGCAGCTGTGCTGCTTCAGTCCTTCCAGGGAGGGATACAACCATGGCAGCAACATTGTCACTGTTATCTCTCTGACTTTGGGCCAGCCACAGCTCCCTTGGCACACCAGCCATTCCCACGGCTCTTCAGAGCTTTGTGCCAGCACAGCTAATCCAGGGAAATCACACCTCAGAACAACACGTGAGAGCTCTGCTGGCACAGACTGAGTGAGTGGTTATGGAATGGTTTGGCTTGGGATCTTCTTCCACCCTGTGCCATGGGCAGGAACACCTTCCACTATCCCAGGTGCTCCAAGCCACGTCCAACCTTCACTTGGACACCTCCAGTGTTGGGGCAGCCACAGCTGCTCTGGGCAGGAGAGGGATTAAAGCCAATAAAAACCCCTCCCAAGCCTGGCTGCACTTCCTGATCCCTCTCCTTCCCTACCTGAGGCCAGCTGCCCAGGCAAGGTCTGCATTTATCATGGAACAGGTTCTGGAGAGAAGTCTTCTGCTCGCAGGCCATCATCTTATGCAGAGCTTCATTTTCCTCCCCTTCACGCTCCAAAATCTGCAGGAAACAGTTAATTATGTCCCAGTGCCCATTCCCAGCTGCTACTAAAGGTGACTTTATTCTTCTCCATGGCACAGGGTTGTGTCAAAAAGGAAGACCAGAAATACAACCAGCATTTACAGTCAACAAAAGGGGAGTATTTGGCAAATACCTTGCACTGGGAACAGCACTCTTTGTTATTTGGGAATTCAGGGGCTTTTGGAAAATACTGCTTGAGTTTCTCCCAGGCTTCCTTGGAAACCACCCTCCGCTCATTTTCAGAGATGCACAAGTCACCTGCAGGGAGAGAATCAAGGAAAGGCTTTGATCACAACATGCTCAGGGACGTTTTGCAGCCCTTGATTGAAGAGATTACTAGGAAAAAACATGGGGAAGAAATCCACACATTTATCAGCCAACACCATGTCAGCAAAAACCAGCAAAGTCACCTTCAACTCCTTCCTTGCTTCCTTTAGACAGAGAATAATAATAATAATAATATGACTTTAATTCCTAAAAAGGCCCTTTAGATTTCCAAGATCATGGCCTAAGCAGCTGATCAAACATAAGTAGGGATGTGGGGAAAAGCCAGAGGGCACAGGGCTACTGGCTCCTGATCCTGGCTATCCACAGCTACATCCTCATCGTGACTCCATTTGCTGAGCCTCAGGATAATAAACCTGTGTCCCATGAAACCAGATGTCTTCCACATCCTTGAAAACCCCAAATTCCCACTGTGGAACCTCAATACAGTTTCACGTGCCCTATCCAAGCACCTGAAAATGTGGAAAGGACAGATTTTGCACCCTAAATCTGCTCTGGAGAATAACTGGATGTGAAGATACCAAGCAAAATTTACCAGCTACCCCCAAGAACACTTACTTATCCATCAGGATTATTTATCCTGATATCAGGATTATCCATCCTGATGTTCAGGCAGCTCCAAAACCCCAACAAGGATTTTCAGGAGCCATTTGTGCCTGTTGTCTCTCAGAAGTGGAAGCACGAGGCACACCCAGGCACTGGGACACCACGTGCACAATGATGACACGTGCTGGCCGGATATACAAGGCTTGAAAAAACAGGAGAAGGCTCTGGGATCCAACCAGCTGCCCGCTTGCAGGGTTGCTGATGGCCAAGGGGAAAACACAACCACATCTCCCTCCGAGACAGCAGCTGGGAAGTCCCTGTGCAGGGAGAAACACGAGAAGCAGCTGTTGCGACACTGGGATGCAAACCGGATTTGGGAATATCTGCCTCAGTGGGGACTGCACCAGCAAGAGGGAAGGAAAACAGCAACTGTGGTGTCCAAAGGGCACGATCCCCTATTATTTGCTTTTCTATAGCCTGGAGAGATGCAGAGAGAGGAGAGGGAGAGAAACTCCTTCCTCCCCACCCTCTGGCAGCTCTTTAACATGACAAGCAGGTCCTCAGGCCCACAGACTCGCTCCAGCTGAGCCTGGAATTCGGCCAGCCCTGAAGAGGAAAAAATAGCAATGCTCCCCTCCTGCTTTTCCTCTAATAAACAAAGGTCAGGCCTCGATGCAGCACTTGGCCACTTGAGCTTCATCCAACAAGGCCAAGTGGCTCCGGAGGCTGGCCCAGGATGCTGCCCAGGGCCAGTGAGGATGGAGAAAAAAAGGAGCTTGTACAAATAAGTGCCTTGATACCACATGATTAATGAAAACAGAATTAATATGGTGAGTGAAAGAGGTGGAAAAATCAGCTCTGGGTGTGCAGGGCACAAGTGTTTTGCCATCTGGAAGATGAACCCAACCACTGCTGACCCCGCTTCCCACTCCCACCATCCAGAGACATGTTTTGGGCATGGACATCAAAGAAGGCTTAACTTGGTATCTGGAAAAAATTCACTGGGATCAGGCAGCTTCTGGAGAGCGAGGAATTGCAGCAGGGATGCAAAGGGAGCTGTGAAGGGAACAGCCGGGTGGCATTCCTGGAGGCCAGCCAGCCCTCTCAGATCCAGCACTGCCTTTTCCAGAGCCTACCATGGAGGCAGGAACCTCCTCCACCACAAAATTAAGGCCGTAGGAACAAGACTACAGATTTGCTGATCCACTCCAGAGGGAATTTTTCAAGGTGGAAAGCTTGTTTTACATGAGTAATCAGAGGTTAACTCAAGACAACAAAAAAACCTGCCCTGCCAGCAGTCTCCTTATTTTGTATTATTTAGTATTATTTATTCTGCTATGACCCCAAGTCACAAATCAACCAGCAATTTAACACCATACATTTTCCAAAGGCCTATTGGCCTATTTTTTATCGTGTCTGGCTCCATAAATGTTCCATCCCCATGCTCCATGCTTTTGTTGAACAGAAGCAGCCTCGAGGCAATGGGAAATGCAGAGTTTAAAGCACTGAGTAACAGCTACAGACAAAGTGCTTAAACACTCTGCTTGAAAATGAGATTTCTCAAGCCTTACTCCAGGTTCTTGACTAGCCCTGATGACAGGAGGTGTGTGGCTAATTCATGCCATTTTTCCTTCTGTTTGAGATAAGATGGAGCCTCCCCACAAACTGATGCCTACAAACAGGAGCTTAAATAAAACTGGGTTTTATGGCTGGAAACACAAGCTTTATAAAGTGGGATTAAAACAACAGGGTAGCCAAGGATGCAGCTAATGAGGCATCACTTGCAAAACAACAGATACAAGGTCAAAACCTTACGTAAACAGCCGCCAAAGCACAGCAGGTTGGGAAATCGATATTCAGGAGTGGTTCTGGCCCAGGTGTTGGGTGAGTGCTCCTGTTTTAATGTAAACCAGGATATTAAACAGACACTGTCAGCTCCCACCTGGACTGATTTACACCACCTCTCACTCTTATTGCTTTTAGAGCTTCCAAATGGCTGCAGAGCTTTAGTGCTGCCCATGAAAGGAAGGGAAGCTCAGCATCTGACAGCTCTACTTGGCTGAGTCCTTACAGAGTCTGCCTGCAAGGAAAACTTTCGAGTGCAAGAAACACCAGGAAAATGAGAATTCAGCACACTTCAGCAGTGACTCCTCAAGCTGGCCACAGTTGGAGTAAAGGCTACAAGGTTAATGTGTGCAGCAGTGGGCAACAAGGGAGATATTCAGCTCCAACCCCCGGAGAGACTCACCGTGTGGGCAAACGATGTCTTCATTAAAATTTAACTCCTCTTCTTCCTCTCTCTTCTCTTCATTTGACTCATCTAATTTAAAAAAAAATAATAATACACGAGGATTGCACAGAGTTCCTCTCCCAAGGAAAAAAATCTTAGAGGGAAAGGAGCACGGCTGCCTTTCAAATGATAGCAAACCCCCTCACCAAGGGGCAAATTTGGAAAGAAATTTGTTATTCTCTGATGTCTTGGCTTCTGGGCAGGCAGGATTACAGCCCCCAGGCCACGTAGGAGGGCTTTGAAGTGTATGGAGCACAAGCCAGGCCTTTGTGAGATTACAAAGGATGCATTTGTTAGGGCTGGAACACCGCAGGGGTTCCCTGCTCCCAGACATCTCCGAGTTTAACCTAAACAAGCCTAGGTAAGAGCAAAAGGAGCAGAATTCCTGGCAAAATTCCTGATCTAAACCAGATGCTGCCTGAAAAATGTGAGGGGGAGTCTGCCAGGGGATGACAAGCCCTACATCAATCTCTAAATTAGTTAAAGTCAAGCGTTGGCCACTGAATGGAGCATGATCAAGACAATGACGTGTCAGCAACAGCCTCTAACGAGCTGCCTAACGAGCGACCTGGCTTGTGAGTAATTCGAATGCACTACTGGGAGTTTCAACCTGGTGTGAATCAAAGTCACCCCCGAGGAACGAGGAACGATGAGTGGTAACTCAGAACTACCCTTTTCTCCATGAGTGTTCCTCCTTATCAGGAGGGCAGAGGTGCCTTCCAGCCCAAGATCAATGCCCTGAGGTATCATTCCCACTTTCATTCCAACAAGCTTCTTACCCAGTTCAAAGAAGCTCAATAAAAAATGATTTTCAAACATTTAAAGAGCAGAAAGCAAATAAAACCTCCATCTATTCTCATGATATGGGAACAGAATGGAGTGCAATTCATGATTTTTGTTCCTAGGCTGTGTTTTCCCAGTGCTGCTGTATCAGCTGTGCTGTTTTATCCCTCAACCTTCACAATAAACATCATCATCATCCCTTTCCCAAGGTAATTTTCACGTTTCTTCCTTCCCTGTGCTCTCTCATTCAGAGAAAAGTGGATGAAAAGATCATGTGTCTGGGGTGGTAATTTCACACAGCTTTGTAAAACCATTTATTACCTCATCTCCCTCTCCAGCAGGAAGATCACCCTGCAGTTTTCAAGCTTAGCAAAGAAAAAGCTCCTTAAATTAAGGCCCTTTTCATTCGATTTATTATCCTTTCTTCCCTACTCATACAAGTGGAACAAAACAGCTACAGAAACCCCTGACGTGTCTTTTGTTAGGAGGGATCAGGCAGAGCTGGTGGGTCTCTACAGCAGCAGAAATTAGGAGGAACTCAGGAGTAAATACCTTTGTTTTGTGCATTTCCATTCATTTTTCCATTACTGTGCTCTGCATCTTCATCTTGCTCATTTAATTGCTCCAGAGCCAGCTGACGCCAGCTCCTCAAGGATGCCTTTCCAACCCAGAACCCGTCGTTCCTGCAGGGAGACAAAGGCACTGGTACCTCAAAATCATAGCTCCTTTCTTCAGAGCCCAAACAGGGAAATCTTTAAGAAAAAGCCGTTTAAGCGCTTCTAAAAAGCATCTTTGACAGCATTTGGGACTTCCATACCCCTTGACTGTCATCTTCAGCAGGTTGGTCACGGTTTTGTAGTCCTCGTTCAGCTGGTTCTTCAGCCGCAGGATTCGACACCTTTCCACCACACAGTCCTTGCAAAGTGCTTTGACTGGGGTGGAGGGGAAAAGAAACACAGTTTTTTACACTATTTATTGCATAATTTATTGCACAGGTTTGAAGGCCCTCAGACTATCCTGCCTCAAGATGGGTGATTTCACGTGTAAATGAGGAAATCCTGGGGGTTACAGCCACATCAGGCCACTTCTGAAGCTTAAAGAAGCATAAAATACTCCAAATGACGTGTCATCTGTTCCACTGCTTCACAGCTCCTGGTACCCACAGCCTGCAGTCACAGGGAACCAGGGCAGCCCAGCACCCAGCCACAGGAGGCAGGAAATGGCATGAAAACAAACACCTGTAATTGTGGCACTTCGCCAGTTCCACCCAGAAAAAACACCCTCCTGCAAGGCTGCGCTGGACAAAGGCAGTGGAAATCCCAGCTGGGTGTCTACTTAGATTTTCATCCTGGAGCAAGAGAAGGGAAGCAGTGTGTCCATCCATCCTTTTACCCATCCCTCCCTCCCTGCCAGCCATACTCAACCCACATGCCTGCAGGCAATCTTCCACCTGACTAATAAACCTTGCCCTGTTTTTCCCCACAAAGGCTGCCTGCGTCACAAGCAGCTTCTTCCCTATAAACTCCCAGTAGGAACTGAGCTAATTTGGTCTCAGTGGGAGTTACTGAGCAACTTCCTAAAATGAATGAAACCTGGAGCTTGCTTGACGAGGGGATGTCCAAAGCCTGGAGGAACTGGGCTGACCCTGAAAAGCAGAATGTGTGGTAGATGCTTCAACAGGAGCAGACTAACAGGTAAGTGCTTCCTTGGATGAGGTGACAGACAGAAAGGGCTATTTTTGGCCTGAATACTCCACGAGACCCAGCCCACACAGGAGCTGTGGGTGCTGCAGGCACAGAAAATAATTGTCAAGAGTTTGGAGTGTTGCATGTGCAAGTCTTATTTTCTAGAATCGCCTTCAAACCTTCCAAGTATTATGTTTCCTAAGCCAAGTGCCCCATTCTTCCACAGCAATTCTTCCAGGCACAGCTCTTCCCTGAGCAGAGCCCAGGGCCAAAGCAGACCCTGTGATCACCCTTAAATGGGTTTGGGAAATGGTAACAGAATTAAGTGATATTTTAAAAATCCCCTGGAAATAAGGCAGCACTAAAGCCATGTGCTGAAATAAAGTTATGATGATAAAGGATGGCTCAAAACAGGGCTGGGACCAGAATAAGGCTCCAAACCACATCCCAGGAGATGACTTGAAGAGGATATTACCATTGAGCCGTGGCCCTCCTCCATATCGCCGGTAGAAGAAGTCAGCCACGTATTCTGATATCCTCTTCATGAGGGATATTTTATCAGGATGGAGTTTGCCGTGGGAGCACAGGCAGGCTGTGTTATCAATAGGTTTGGGAGGAGTAGACTCATCCAGCCACTTCTGCAGCCATTCCAGAGAGATGAAGTCATAGGGGGAACCTGGAGGGGAAAAACCACAAAGAGAAACAAGACAATATATGTCAGCTCCAACACCAGGTGGTATTTGATAATTACTCTTAAAAATTAACAGGCAATCACTGTTGATTAAATCTCTGAGGTACAGGTTTTCAAAGGTCTGATCTACTTTCTCCCACCTCATTCTGATCTCAGTGTCACTGATTTGGAAGACAGGAGCTACATAAGATTAAGATGTGCAGATCATTTTGGATTCAGCAATCAATACGCAACAGCTCCAAGAAGGAATGGGAATGCTGTCAAACCTTTTGGGGATTACTGGTGAGCAGTCGAGGAAAGGGGAAGGCTTTTCTATCATTCATCAAGGGATTGACAAAATATTTAAATCATGATAATATACTACAGGCTTTTTCTACAACAGAGAGAGTTCACTGGGGTAATCTGAAAATCAAAGGCAACAACAGCGGAAACAAAGTCAGTGCTCCCCCTGTCCTTTCAGCACCCAAATTTTCAGTGTCTCTTACAATTTTAGGCGAGAAAATGCTAAAATTTACAGTGCAAATTGAAAACTTGCTTAGATTTTTTGCTGAAGCAGAGCAGCAGGCTTGCCCTTGTTTGCTGAAAGAGAAGCACAAAGCTGAGGTTCAGGAGCAGGTCAGTGCATGTATGAGCAGGCTGGGGTGAAACCCCTGTATATCAATACTGAGGCACAGTATCACTACACAACGCTTCTGTGGGATGACTGGGAAATTAGGAAGAATTCAAACCCATTCTGTGCTGCCACAGGGCAGCTCTGAAACTGTGGGGAAATGCACCTGTTGGTGACATTTATAACTGAGCACAAACCCTTCATGTTTCCTAGGAGGGAGCAACAGAGAAGCAAGAGGAAAATACAGAAGACAGGAAAACACTCTGTCTCCAGCTTGCACTGGAGCCCTGTGAAGCCTCTTTTCCTCCACAGCCTCAATCCATGGTGTTTTCATCTTACGCAATGCCCTCCGCAGCCGTGACCTCCAGAGAATTGCATCGCTGTCAGAACCGGTTTGCTAGCTTGGGATGAAACTGCCTCCCCCAGAAAGGAGGGTTTTCTGGGGCAGGCTTCACAAAGCTGGCAGAAAACATGTCTGCACAGCTGCAGAGAGAGCCCCAACTCCAGAGAGATAGGACCTGAAGCAGTGCTGGAATGATGCTGCCTCCAGCTGTGCTGGAAATGCTGTGCCCATGATGTGCCAGCAGCAGGCAGAGGGTGCCTGAAGGCAAAGTTTTAGGTCCTGTCATCTATAAATTGGGGCAGAAGAGCTTCACCTGCACTTGTAAAAAACACATTTTTTGAGACTTATTCCTCTGTCACCTCAGAACTGCCAAGAGCAAACTCTTCTGTTCCTGCTGAGGAAAATCACACTGGAACTGTGCTGCTGTTCCTTTTCACAAGTGACTCAGGACAGGTTCATCCCTCGAGCACAACTCTGATCTCACAGTGACATCTGAGTGCTGCTCAGGCTCGTGAGGAGCTGTGACACCTTCCTGCTCCAGAGTTAAGCACCTGCATTCTCAAACTGGAGAGGCAGACATTTACAGGAACAGGAGTTCGCTGTTGGGCTACTCCAACCTCATGATGGACTCTGAGCATCCAATAATAAAAGCTGAACAGTGAATTCTCTTACAGGCCACACAATTAAACCCACTTTTAATTCTTCAGCTATAATTATCCTGCAGTTTTTAGGAAAGGTACATAGTGAAGACAAATTCCCTGGGCTGGATGGACAGAGCAAGTTTTGCGGGAGATGGGTGAGAAGAACAAGGTGGGAAACAAAACTCTGTGTACTGAGGCAACAAGACATAAGGAGAAGGAGAAAAAGCTTAACCCCAGTCTCCCTACAAAACTGAGACATGGAGCAGTGAAACACTGGCACAGATGGATCCAGCCATTTTCTGCTGGAGGTCAGGCGTTCTCTTAGCCTGTTACCTGCTGATGAATCGGGTTCACCAGCTCCCAAACCTGCCGTGAGCTGGCAATTTGGGAGCAGGCAGTTATTCCACCTCGATGCTCCTAACGAGCTCAGCTGCTCACCAGGCAGAAGAAAAGAGTCACAAAGCATGAGGCTGATGGATGGGGAAGGAGCAGGAGGGAATTAGCGATGCCAGAGGCCATGAGAATGAGCAAAGAAAGGAGAAAAATAGGTTAAGGCAGGAAAAGAAGCAAGGGAAAACAAGTGTAAGCATGCATGAAGCTCTCCCCTTCCAGAGGGTTGCAGGAATGCCTTCCAGCAAGGCCACAGGAGTTGGGAGTTAGTCACAAATCATTCCTAAGCTTAACAGCTCTACTACAGCAATACTCCACAATGTCTTACAGACCAGCTTCGGCGGGTAACCTTTGGTAGAGCTCCTTCACCTCCTCGTGTTTGATCTTGCCTCTGGCTACACTCTGTTTGCGCATCTCGGCCATTTCGTTGCACCACTCCTCAAACTTGCAGTTATCCCGCTCTACCAGCTCCTGCAGAAAAGCTGTGGAAGAAAAAAAACCCCAGGAATTGAAGGGAAAATGCCAGCTATGTTAATTACCATGGGTTATCTGGGGATAACAAGCCTAAAAATTCCCTCCTGCAGCCTTGCTGGGCAAGGTCTTTCCCCAAGCCAAGCACATGGACATTGCTCTCTGATACTGACGGTTGCAGATGATTAAATGCAAAGTTTTGCACCCAAGAAAATAATTTACTTGGGATTGGTTGCAATGTTAAGTGCAGCTCCTCTGTCCTGCCTCATCATTCCCGGAGGGAAACGAAAGTTTTTCACCCTCTAGATACACCCAAAGCCTGTCATGACCTGTGATCCATCACATTGCAAACCCAAGGGCAAAGAGCCCTCAGGAGATGGGAGATTAGCCAGGGCAGAGCAACAGAAAGGTGAAGGAAATGGGGATTTTTGCTGCCACTGATGGAAAAACCCCAAACAAATCAAACCTCAGCAGGGAAAAAAGAAGATAAACCACTGCCCTCACAAGGCTGATGGGAGGGAGCGGGGGAAGCTCTGCTTATCCGAGGCCTTTTCCTATTTAGAATTATTCTGAAGAGCTAAAATATCTGCAAAAAGGTTAATTCTTGACCAAAATATCCACCTAGGGAGAATATCCTGTATTAAAAAATAACTAGCCTGACCTCCCTGAGATCAGAGCCAAGTTACATCTCTCCACTGTCCCGGAAAAGCCGCTTTGTAACAGCATCAAAGCAAAATGCCTCAAACTTGCAGTTCCATGAAACCTCCCCACAACCGCAGAGCTCGACTGCTGCCCTTCACTCCCTGTTCCCTGGCAGGATTCCACGGGAAACAAAGGCAACCACAGGGCTGTGCAGGAATCTGGAGCTGGGTGGGGAGGTTTTTGTTGAGTTATTGTTTTGGGCAGAGGGGTAGGAGGAAAGGGAGAGCAAGAAAGCTGCGGAAACAGGCTGAAAATATAGATCCAGTCAGGAATTAGTGCTAATTCCTGAAGTTTTACGTCTTGGAGGGTGTGTTTTAAACAGGGGAGGCTTGGGAGAAGTTTGGAGTCTTATTAGGGGGGAATAAGGTGTATGATTTACCCCCTCTGCAGAGATCCAAAGGGACCTGCCACCTCTGCTGCCCCCACTCCACAGAAAAGTGAGTGAAGGGGGAATACACCTCAGCACCAGGGGCCTAATTAGTATTTCTAATCAAGGAGCAGCCAATCAGGAATCATTAAACCCACAGGCAAAGCCCACAGGGAGTTCTGGCACCCCCATAATTCTAAAGCACAACACGAAGGCGCTTGGCTCAAATTCCTATTCGGGGCTTGGAGACTCTTTATTTTCATGTCATTTATTCCTGATGTGGCAAAGCTGAAGCAGTCGCAGAAGGAACCTAACATCTGTCAGGATTATTCACCTCCTCATGCATTGCTTATGACATTTAACCACGCTGTTCTCCTGAACCTTTGGAATCCAAGCAGGATTGCAGTAGTGAATCCCAGCAGAGTGATGTCCTCCTGACCCCTTCCCAGCTTGACCAGTTGGGTAAGAATGTAATGTCTGAGTGGGCACATGAGAGGGATTAGCAGTTTAATGTGAATTAAGTGCTGGGAAAACCCAGGGGTTTCACTGGTCAAGACACCAAGGCGCCACACAGCACTTTTGGGGCTCATGGCAAACAGTCAAAAATCATGGAATCCGGGAGTGGGTTTGGAGGGACCTTGAAGATCATTTTGTTTCATCCAGGGACACCTTCCACTATCCCTGTTGTCTCAAGCCCCATCCAACCTGGCGTTGGACACTTTCAGGGACGGGTCAGCTACAGCTTCTCTGGGCACCCTGTGCCAGGGTCTTACCAGCCTCACAGCCAGGAATTCCTTCCCAATATCCTATCTAACCTTGCCCCTGTCAGTGGGAAGCCATTCCCCCTTGCCCTGTCACTCCATCTCTCGTCCTAATTCCCTCTCCAGCTCTCTTGGAGCCCCTTTAGGCACTGGAAGGGGCTCTGAGATCTCCCTGGGGCCTTCTCCAGCTCTCCCAGCCTGGAATCAGAGCAAAGGGGCTCCAGCAACTTCCTAGCCTTAACTGGGGTTCAGTAAAATTCGCCTCCTGGCCCACCTGGAGCGCTGCAGGACGAGCCAGGTCCCCAGGGACTCACCTGGCACTTCAACTGTGAGGGATTTCTCGCGGGCCTGCAGCCTGTACACCAGCATGTAGGCATTGCGGGAGCAGTGCGTGCCCTTCCCACACTTGGGCTTACGGGTCTGGGATTTCGATGGCTCCGCTGTGGGAACAAAAGACAAAACCTCAGCAACACACAAGCTCCTTCCCTGATCCTCCATCAATGGGATGAGTCTGCCACCAAGCCAGCTTCCCTGTGCGAGGCCTCTGTGCCAAGCACTGGGCTTGGCATGACTCAAAATTGTATCCCAAAGAAAGCCCCAAATCTCTCCAGCCTTTCTGGGTAAATCAAAGGGACTAAATTTAGGAGCCTGTTCTGAACCTCCCTTCTCAAGAGCCTTTCTTCTCTCCCCAGTGGAACTTCTCTGAGCCAAAAGCCACTCCTGGAAAAACATCCTTTCTCCCTTTTGCCTCTTGTTCTGCTGTCCTGACAGAAAAGAGTCAAATCCTCAGGGAAGAAAATCGTATTTACAGGTGATTGTCCATATGAAAAAAAGCACAGCAAAGCTTTTAGAAAGCCAAGAGCCATGGAAAGGGTTGTTTTTGAGCAGCTCCTGGGGGATGTAAAGTTGTGTTGCAAGAGCTGCCATTTCCAGATGGATTCTCAGACAAGGAAAACACTTATCTACAGCTGCAGCTTCAAAAATCTAACAGTTTTAAATTTAAAGAAAAAAAAAGAATTAAAGGAACGATGTTCTGTAAGTCAAACTCTAAATGGACCATTGAATTATTAAGTTTCTCTTTCCCAAATTCTAAAAACATTCACGCACCTTTCCCCTCACACCATCCAGGGGACTTCTCAGACTCTATTTGTTTGCATTTTATCCAAGAATTCTCCAAATTGTTCCCATCTGCATGGCCAAGAGTCTCCCCCCCACAGACCTCCACAAGACCTTCAGTTTACATTACTGACCTTCTCCTGCTGTTACATGTATTTGTAACAAAGAAAGGTCTCAGTTTTGCCTGGAACAGGCAAATTACATCAAAACTTGATACAAATATTGAGATCTCATCTTAAAGAGGCTCCTAAACACACATTACTCCTATTCTCCAAACAGCCTTGAACTGAAATAATGAGAAATAAGACCATTACTTGCAGTTAAGCATAAAACTTCATAAAATTGAGGTCACAGCAGTTTATTTGCATTTGATTTTGTTGCACTGGGTGAGTGGGGAGGGTAAAAACAAAAGCTGAACTGCTCTTGGTGCCTTTCAGGGCTCAGTTTCCCTGTGCACCACTAGATGTCCGGCCAGCTCCAGCCTCGGCTGGCAGCGAGTGGAGCCAAGGGGAATGGGACAGAGCTGCTGGCACAGGCNGGTCTCCCCTGAGCCTCATCTTCTGCACGCTGAGCCCCCCCCACCTCCTTCAATTGCTCCTCAGAATTCTCCAGACTCTTTTCCTTGTGCTCTNATCACTAAGGTTGAAAAAGCCCTCCAGGATGATTAAGTCCAACCATGAACCCAGCACTGCTGGTCCACCACTAACCCATGTCCCCAGGTGCCATGTTCACATACTTTTTGAACACCTCCAGGGATCGTGACTCTACCACTGCCCTGCACAGCCTCTTCCGATGCCTGACTACACCTTCCATGAAGGNTCTGGACACATTGCAGCACCTCAAGAAGCACCATGCAGGTGAGAACAAGGAAATGGGAGAAGGCTGATGTCCCATTACACGAAACCAAGGCAGCACTTAAATCTGCAGGTCCTTTCTTCTCTAAAGATGCCTTAAAGGAAAACAACATTCCATAAATTCCAGTCACAGCAAAGCATCCTGGTGGGTAAGAATTCCTGGGAATGGATTGCTTGCACTGCAAGTGAATTTCTTAATAATTTCCCTGGTTTTCCCTGCTGTGAGCACCTGCACTACAGAACACTGAGCCACTACAAAAGCATTTCAACTCCAAATAAGCTGCTCTTATTTATTGACTGCAGAGTGAGAAATCCACAGGTCCAGCCTCAGCCCAAACTTTCCAAGAAATCTCCAAGAAATCCAGTGTAGGAACATGGTGATCTGGGCAGCACGCAACGAGCCAGTAAAATAGAAAACCATCAATGAAAAAGCACAGAGTAAAAAGGCAGTTTTAGCTTCCAAGTTGTTATTTGGATCAAAATCTTTTTTACTGCCCCCAAGTAAAACACTCAGTGGAAATAGAACCATAATGTGTTAAGGAAACCGAAAGCATTCTCCTTATCTGTTCCAAGGAAGTGGCACCTGCCTGTTGCTCCCTGATAGGAACCGGCTGCCTGCATTATCAGCATCTTATCTGCCATGTAGCAGCCAGAGAAATACTAGAGCAGCTGATCACGAGGTGTAAACACTCACAGTGGGCTGAAACGAAGCAAATCTGGCTGCAATCACCAGGACTGCTTTTTCCCACATCCCTCCGAGTCGTGACAGCCCGTGTAGGAGCATTCTGGGGAGGAGCAGGAGGCTGCATCTGGGGACGTTCGTGGTTTTGGCAGAAAGAGTTATTTTAAAAGGGCACTCACAACTGAAAGGTTTTACCTAGATCTTCCTCAATCCCCAGCTGCAGTTTCTTCCCCTCCATCTTCTCGATGTCCTCGTCGTTGAACTTGTACCACTCACCCGTCTGCGGGTCCTTCACGTGGGCGATGTAGTGCCCGGAGTAGGCACTTACTCCACGGTGTATGAGCACAGCGCTCAGCTCGTACACGTACACACCGTCTGCAAGGCAAGCAGCACTTACACAAAGCTTTGCAGACAATAGACTCATCCTTCCTGTCCTAAAATTTCGTGTTTCCACCAGGCAGTAAAGCCTGCATACACAGGCTTTGAACTCACAGCTCTTCAGGACATTGCTAAGAGGGTTGTGGCTTAATAACAAGGATATTGTTTGAAATATGGGCTTCAAACAACTCTTGACAGAATTTTCAATCAAAAAGAGGATTCAGAGGAATCACAGAACCCCAAAATGGTTTGGGTTGGAAGGGATTTTAAAGCCCATCTTGCCCCACCTCTCTGCTACAGGCAGGGACATTTTCCACTATCCCAGGTTGCTCCAAGCCCCGTCCAACCTGGCCTTGGACACTTCCAGGAACGGGGCAGCTACAGCTCCTCTGGGCACCCTGTGCCAGGGCCTCACCACCCTCACAGGGAGGAATTTCCTCCTAAACAGAATCACAGAGGAGATCTCCCAAGAGGCAATGGGCAAAGACAACAAAAAAGTGCCCCAAACTCACTTTTTTGCTCCATGAAAGGCTCCATGTCCAGCAGCTCTGAGAAGCCGATGTAGGTGTTCAGCTTCTTCTTGTGGCCAGTTTGTCTGTTTGGAGGCAAAGCTTTGGCTCAGGGCACAGTAACAACAGCTCACACCCCAAAATACTTCCCTTGAACCCCCTGAGCATCCCGAGAGGCTCAGACACCCCGTCACCCCTCAAACTGAAGCAGGAAGAGGAGCGTAGGTGACTTCCCCAATAGCTTCCAGGGTGTTCCCCCTCACCTGTCAAATACAAAGCGCATGAGCTGCAGGTTGAGTGTGCAGGGCAGACTGAGCAGCCGGATCTTCCTCGTGGCATTTTGCTTGCTCTGACAAGTCTCACAAAAATAACGATTGTCCCCTTCTAATTTTTCCTCCTGAGTGTGGAGAGGTAGAGGAAAAGGTCTTGAGAACATGTCAGCACTAAAAAGTCAACTGAGCTACTCAACAGCTGGAGAATGAGAAGCACTGAAGTTATTTTAATTATTTAAGTCTCTTCTCAGCTGCTTCCCAAATTTTTCTGAGTTAAAGACACACTAATGACTGCACTTTACAGCATGGCCATAGCAGGCTGCTCTCACTTTAAGGCAAATTTTAGACTGAATCAAGCCCCATTCCAAGTTCTCAGGTCTCTTACTCTTGCTCCTCATTTGACTGAGTTGGTTTATACCAAAGAAAATTATTAAATCGCCCTTTTTACAAGTTCACATGGACCCAGTTAATGTAATGCCACATTTTAGCTTGGAAACTACAACCCTCTGCTCAGCTACCCAAAACCCTGCAGGAGACACTCACTGCCTAAGCAGCTCCAAGGGCAGGATTAGGCCAGAGGAAAATTTCAACCCCTCCTAAGAAATGCCACAGGGTTGTTTTGTGTGAAGGAGGAGCAGTCAAATGCCAAGTACACCAATTCAGGAATTTAATCTGTGCACCCAAACCAGTTTTTTTTATAGCAGACCTTCCAGGAAGAGCAACTGGTTTGCTGAGTGCACCAGCAAGAAATGAGCTCAGGGAAGTGGTTCAGGTTAGTTCTGTCCTAAATAGTTTGAGTGGAATCCACACCTTAATGTGCCAGAGCTGAACTTCAGATCCAGGCAAATTTTCAAGCTGAATTGAGAGCACTTGCAGCTGTTCCTGCAGCTATTCCCAGCGCTCCCTGGTAGTTCTGAGAGCACATTTTTCAGCAGGGAATGTCTCCTGTTGCTATGCAGATGAGCACTGACACAGAAAACATGGAAAGCAGCCGTTCTCCCAGTGCTATCTGTGACAAAGCAGGCAGACACTTTTCTCTAACTTTCCTGGCAAAGTATTTTAATTAAAAATGCAACTTTAAAGTGCTTTTTAAAGCCATAACAGGAGCATGTGGTATCACAGAGCCATTCGTTGCTCCATGCCTCAATCCTCATTTTTAGGGTCTGCAGAAAAAAATATTTTCACTTGGATGCATCTCCCTGAGCAAGTCAGTAGCTTTGCTCTGACACCGACCTCGAAGGCTGTGAATTGGAGGAAGGAATTGAAATTCCTTCCTAAAAATAGCAGGACTCCAACGCCAACGAGCTCATACCTTGAGGAATTCTGTTATACAGTCTGTCAGCTGCTTGTGTCCTTGGATGTTTAACTCCAGCTCGTAAAATTTAGACACCAGTTTAGATTCTCTGCCACACTGGTTGCAGCTGGGATAGGAAAGAAGACAAAAATGTATCTGAGGACAAGCCAGGGCTCACACGCTGGGGCTCCCAAGTCTTTAGTAAAATATTCTTTGAATAAAACCAGGAGAAAAACTGAAGTCGGGGCTAAGGAGATTCACATCTCCACACCATAAAAACTCCAGGAGAAGTTTTAAACAGCTTAACAGCACCTACTAGGACCTGTCACAACTCACATGCACAATTTTATGTTATTTTTAAGGTGAAATTTACAGCTCTGAGAAGACAGGAATGAAAATACAACATCCAGGATGCTGTTTTCTGGCTGCAGGACCTGCCACTCAATTAACTCACTTGCAGGTTTAGTTGGTAAATTCTCATTAAAGGAGTAAAAGCAGCTGGGGAACTGTCACAGCAACACCACACACACAGGAATAGGAAACGGAAAGGTAAATATTTCTCAGAAAGTGTTTCTGGGCAGCTTAACTGCCTGCTCTGGTTGTTAAGAGGAATCTTTCCCTCCCAAATCCTAAAAATTTAAATATTTACAGAAAGTGTCTTCCCACAATTATTACTTACACTGTGACATAGGCACACTCTCCACAGAACTGCTTTTGCACAATGTTCCGAACATCTGGGTTTTTCTGTTTGGACAAAGTATCTTCCAGCAGGGACATGAACAGCTTGGAAAACTCCTGGGCATCCTGAAAGAGAAAACTAGTTCATTAACAATCCACCACAGCACAGCCCCAACCCTGTCACTAATTCATTGGTAATTACCCCGAGCCCTCCACACAGGCTGTGCCGAGGCTCCATGCTCGGCATGGAAAATAAAGACCAGGCAGGAGAACTAAGGAAAACAGAGGAATTTGGCTCAAAGGAGTGTGAGGCCCTCAGTGTGGGAGCACAGCAGGAGCTGCCCTGGCTCCCTGCCAGCCCTGCTGGGGACTTTGACTTCTGCCCTGCTCCTCCCAGGATTCTGGAAGGGATAAAAACCCTCCTGCAAAGCTTTTGAGCCCCTTGATCCTCATTTTTGCAGTTGTCTCTGCTCAGATCAGAGGTGAGAAGAGAAAAAAAAAAACAACCCAAAAATGAGAAGCTGCCCTATGGGTGATCCCGGTGATGTTCCAGAGCTTCCCCACACCCAGCTCGGTGCCTTTCTCTCCCACCCTGGTTCTCTGCTTCTAAAAACAAGGCTTTAGTGTCTCTCAGCTGTCCTTTGGTGTCCCTGGTCAGCTTCCTTCCCCTCCTGAGGAAACATGTGCCAGTTCTCTGGCTCTTCCTCCAGAACCTCCCATTATCTTTCCAAGTGGATTTCCAAGCCGTGCCCCTCTCCCAAGCTCACTCCAGCTGCAGCCCCATAGGGCCCTGCAGCACTCACCTCCCACACGATCCCCTTGGATCCTGGCTGGCTCCTGGTGACCCACCTCACCCTCACCACCCAACCCCCCCACCCCAGGAGGAGCAGCCCATGGAACACCTGCAGGACCCTTACTGCAGCTCTGGCTCCCACCTGGCCCCATCCCATGTTCCTGGTCTTCATCCCACCACTCCCTTGGCTCCTCCTCATCTTCTGCACTCATCACTTCCTAGCCTCATTCCATTGCTCCCTGGGCTCCTCTTTACATCCCTGTACTCATCCCATTGTTTCATGTCCTGATCCCATCATTCCCTGGACTCCTCCTGATTTCCCTGTCTCCATCCCACTGCCCCTGGGCTCCTCCTAATCTCTGCATCGTCATCCCATTGTTCCATGTCCTGATCTCCTCACTCCCAGGGCTCCTCCTTGTCTCCCTGTTCTCATCCCATCACTCCCTGGGCTCTTCCTCATCTCCCTGGCCCCATCCCATCACTCCATGTTCTCATTCCCTCACTCTCTGGACTCCTGATCTCCTTAGCCCCATCCCACCATTCCCTGGGTTCCTCTTGTTTTCCTGTCCTCATCCCATTCCTCCTTGGGATCCTCCTGATCTCCCTCTCTCCATACCATTGCTCCCTGTTCTTCTCCTAATCTCCCTGTCCCCACCACATCACTCCTTGGACTCCTCATCTCCCTGGCCCCATCCCAACATTCCCTGGGCTCTTCCTGATGCCTCTGCACTCCTGACATCGTGGTCCACTCCTGTTCCCCCCTTGCACTCTGAGAGGGGCCCAGAGCCCCACCTCCCCCTTCATGTTTGCACCCAGAAGCCAGACCCAGCTGGGAGCTGCCCAGTGACTGCCCAAGGGTGACTCCCAACTTCTGGAAGTGCCAGGAATCCCCTCCCACACACCTGCTGCTGCCCCGTGTCCAGCCCCAACGCCTTGACAAAGCCCGAAGGGTCGATGTAGCGCCGCTTGCTGTTCTGCAGCAGAGCAAATAGGTACTGCAGGTGCTCACAGATGGTCTGGGGCTCATAGTCTGGGAAAAACACAAGGCACAGCAGGAATTCAGGCAAGAAGGGATCACTCCAAGTGTTTCACAACCACTGAAAGTGATGGGGTTGGAAGGTAGCTTGGGTTGTCAGGAAAACTGAAGTGGATCACGTAGGTGATGACGGCAAATCCCAGCACAAGCCAAACAGAGAATAATTTAGCCTGGAAAAAACCCTTAGGATCATCAAATCAAATTTTAAATATTTACATTCTGCAGCTTTCAGACAGAAGGGTGCAGCGAGGCTCTGCTCTGAGAGAACAAGGGACAGGATGAGAGGAAATGACCTTGAGTTGCACCAGGGGACATCTATGTAGGATATTAGGGAAAATTCCTCCATGGAAAGGATAGTCAGGTACTGGAACAGGCTGCTCAGGGCAGTGGTGGAGTCACCATCCCTAGAAGTGCTCAAAAACCGTCTGGATGTGGCATCTGGGTACATGGGTTAATGGTGGGCTTGGCAGTCTTGGGGGAATGGTTGGACTGATATCTTGGAGGAATTTCCCAATCTTAGGGATTCCATGATTCTATCCTGCAGTGCCCAGCATGAACTGTGAGTGGTTTACATAGCACACACCAATTACCCTAAAAAACAGCTTCTTATTTACCCCAGAAGGTGAAGCATCATTTACAACCACTATGAAACTGGCAGAGTTGAGGTGGCTGTGCTGATCCAGAGCTTCCCCAGGGAAAGCACCCACGAGCGGAAAAAACTGGGCGCCTTAATCCTCTCTGGGGCCCAAATTTCAGCCCTGCTATGGGATAAGTCCAGCTCTGTGACAGCACAGACCAGGCCTGATCCACATGTTCCACCCCCGGCATCACCACTAGGCTACTTTGAGAAGCAAGACCAAACCAGATCATCATTTTCAATCAGTTCAGATCACTGATCTAAGAAATCACTTGGATTAAGGTTGGTTCATTCCCAAAATCCAGACGATGGCTCCAAACTAACAATGCAGTGACAGCATGTACGGCTGTAGCTTCACCCATGTTCTCCTGATAAACCTTAATGTGTGGTTTTAGGAGGAAAGGAACAAATCTCTTTCTGCCATTCACCTGTGTCCTTGGGAACGCCATCCCCACAGGCGCTGGGGCACAGGTAGAGTGCCTGCCGCAGCTCCAAGTTCAGGAACCACATCTGCAGGAAGGTGTTGACGTAGCATGTGGCGCCGAGGTTCGTCAGGCCAACAAATGCGTTCTAGGGGAGCAGAGAAAGTGCCAGGAAAGGTCGCCTCCCTGGTCTCCAGTGTCCCCCTGGGCCCTGGGGTGGGGTTTGGGGATACCTTCTTGCGGCGCTCACAGTTGGGGTCGTCAATGTTGTGGAAGCTGTTCTCGTCGATCTCGCCCAGCCACACGTGCTCCCCAATGCCCACCAGGCAGTTGGGGTTCCCCCGGCAGTTCCTCCTGGGGAGCCAGACCCCAGCTGTCACCCCCATGTCCCCTGGGGGCTGGGAGGGGTGACCGGGGGGGCATGGGGAAGCACATAATGTTGAATGGGATGAGACATGGAACACTGCCCCCGCAAAAAACAGTGGCCATGGGTGAGGAAGGAGGCGGAGACCTAGAGGGGTTTTTAGGTAAAAAAAGGGACCCCAGGGGCAAGTATGGGACCAAAGGACTTCCTTTATCCGGGAAGCCAGGCAGGGACAGGGCTTGCCCCAACTCCAGGGTGATGCTATACATTCAGTCAAGGAGATGGGCTCCCTACAAAGCACAGGGATCCCCTATAAATGAGGAGCCAAGCAGAGAGGGGTCCCTACAACCCTGGGGTGGGACCAGTCCCTTATATCTGAGAAGCCAGGCAAGAAGAGGGGTTCCCTGCAACTCTGGGGTTATCCTATAAATGGCGAGGGACAAGCAAGGAGAGGGGCTCCCCACAACCCCATGGGGTTTCCCCTGTATCCGAAGAGCCCAGCAACAACGGGTCCCCCACAATATCAGGGTGGTGCTTTGTATCCGGTAAGCCACGTTGGGAGGAGGGTCCGCCACTACCCCAGGGGAGTTCCCCCACATCTGAGGAGCCAGAGAACGAGAGGGGTTCCCCACAACCCAGGGCGAGGCGGTCCCCTATGTCTGAGCAGAGGATAGAGGTTCCCCACCAGCCCAAGGGAATCCCCTGTATCTAGGGAGCCACACAAGGAGACTGCTGAGGACCGCCCCAGCCCCAGGGAATGGGGGTCCCCCAGAAAGGAACACGGGGGAGCTTCCACCGACCCCACGGGATCTCGGCAGGGGCGGGGAACGCCCCGCGCCTCATTGCGGGAGGGAACACGGGGGGCCCCCCCAGATCCCAAGCGCGCTGCCGGGGGGGTACGGTGCCCGGCCCGGCCCCGCGGTACCGGCAGGCGCCGCGCTGGCAAGGCTCCAGCCGGACGCGATAGGCCGCCTCGATGTGCTCCTGCGCCACCGCCTCGGGCGGCACCGTCTCGGTCCAGCGCCACGCCGCCTTCTCCAGCTGCAGCCGCGGCGCCATCGCTCCCGCAGGCGCCCCGGGGCTGCCCTGCCCCGGCCCGGTCCTTGCCCCGGTTCTCGCCCCGGTCCCGGCCCGGTCACGATCCCGCCCGGCCCCTCCCGCCGCCCTCAGGGCCGGTGACGCCACGAGCGCGACGCGGTGACGGCACGAGGGGCCGACGTTGACGGGCCGCGACGCGCGGGGCCGGGGGTTCCGCCAAGGGGGCGTGGCTTGGGCGTGCCAGATACAGGCTCGTGCCCGCCGGGGAGGGGGGGCCTCAGCCCGTCAGGGGCGTGGCTTCGGACCACCAGGGGCGTGACCTGTATGAGCTCCCAGGGGGTGTGGCCTGTGGCAATGGGGGCGGGGCTCGATTGCCATGCGGGCGTGGCTGGTGCGCTGTGGGCGGGACCTGCGGCGCGGGGCCGCTCTGGGTCGTCCCCCCCGCTATCCACACGGTGCCCGCCAGACCCCTCCGCCCCTATACTACAGCCCCTCACGCNCCCTAATACCAAAGCCCCCCTATATCCCCAACCCTCATGCTCCCCATCCCATATTGCCCCGGCGCAGCCCCCAAACACGGCAGCCACACTGGTTGTCTCTCCTTTAATAGCTGTCCCTGCAGGGGGGGTGCCTGCCAGCACCCCGATTGTCCCTCGCGCCCCCACCCCGCCGCCACCCCGGGGGGCACCCAGACGGCCCGGCCGCCCCAGCACAGT
>VWZS01002665.1:61647-81772 GCA_013397075.1 Rhabdornis inornatus | reverse complement strand
CGGAGTCACCCCGGGGCAGCGAAGCACCGTTTCCTCCCGGTGGTTTTTTTTTTTGGAAAAGAATAGAATTGGCCAAATTCCCCCCAATATGTGTTTTGGGGGGGGGTTAGGAGGGGCAGGGGGGCACAGGGGAGCCCCCCACAGCACCGTGCCGGAGGTCGATGGGGTGTCGGGGGATCCCGGCAGACTCCAGCGCCAGTCCCCGCACGCATCCCAAGAGGCCGGAGCTGAACTTGCCGGCAGTCAGGGCGCGGGGGTCGGGGGCACCGCCTGTGGGGGGACACAGGAGGTACTGGGTGAGAGGCAGCTGCTGGGCTCACCTGTGTCCTGGCCTGCGACACCTGCCCATGTCTGTCCTGGGTCCCATCAGGTGTCCCCACCCCATGTCCCACCACGTGTCCCATCCTGCGTCCATCCCTGCATCCCATCCTCTATTCCACCCTGTCCCATGCCATGTCCATCCCGTGTCCCATCTCATGTTCCACCTGGTGTCTTATCCCAAGTGTCATCTCATGTCCATCCTGTGTCCCATTCTGTGTCCATGCCACATGACACCCCATATCTGTGTCCCACCCCATGTCCACCCCCTGTGCCATCCCATGCCTCACCCACATCCACCTCGTGTCCATTGCATGTCCATCCCACATCCACCCTGTGTCCATCTGTGTCCCAACCCATCCCCCCCATGTCCCCATGTCCCACCGTACCCACGTAGACGCTGCCCTCTGTGTTGGCCATGATGTTTGATCCAGGTGATTCCCCGCTCACTGGCTCCTCTCCATCCACCTGTAGCTGCCCACGCCGGCCCTCCCTGTAGGGCACTGTCAGCACCTGCACCCCAACCCCACCCCCCTCACCCCCCGCCCAGACCCCCGCCCACCTCGTCACCGTCACCCGGTGCCACTCGCCGTCATTGACGGGGTCTTCAGAGGTGATGGTGGCCTCGCCACTGCCCAGCTGGTAGCTGTGGGGGAGCATGGTGTCAGTGTGCAGGGCACCTCAGGAGGCACCTTGGGGGGCTCGAGGGACCCCTGGGTGCCGCATGTTACGCCAGGAGACCCTGGTCATCCCCTCACCTGAACACCAGGTGCCCATCCTTCAACCCAAGGCCAAGGAAATCTTTGGCTTTGCCATCCTCACCGGGCTCCTGTGGGCACAGCGAGGGGTGAGCGGGGGGGCACCCAGACCCCCGCGCCCGAGGGGTCTTACAGCCCGGTGCCCTCCCTGTCACCCTGTCCCCTCTCTCACCGCGCCGTGCCACAGCAGCAGCCCCTGGGCGCTGTGTGTCCGCAGCTCCAGCTCGATGGTCTCAGGAGCCTTGGGGGGGCTGTGAGGGGAGGGCATGGGTGATGGGGGGCAGCACCCAAACAGGAGGTGGTGCCATGGGGGGGGTGCAGCATCTCAAAACAGAGGGGTGCTATGGCGGGGGTGCAGCACCCACTCGGGGTGTCCCATGCCACTCACCCACGAGGGAAGAGGTGTCCGGGAAGTGCCAGGTAGGATCCATCCTGGAATGCAGCGCTGAACTGCCCAGGGGCATCTGGGGGAAGATGGGGAAAGATGGGGGATCAGGGAGGGATGGGAGAAGGGGGCCCCACCTGCAGTTTGGAGGGAAAAAGGGGAAATGGGTGCAGTGACCCACCGTCACCCCCGCTGCCCTCCTGCCAGTCCTGCTCCAGCTCTGCCAGTGCCGAGCCTGCGGGAGAAGAGGGGGTAAAGGGGGGGCTTGTATCCAGGTATCCCCAGGTGCTTCCCCATGTCCCAGGTGTCTCCAAATGTTGTCAGGTCTCCCCATGTGTGTCCCCCCCATGTCCCCAAGTGTCCCTAAGTGACCTCCTCCCACACCCCCAAGTGTCACCCCACGTTCTCAAGTTTCCCCATGACCCCACACGTCCCAAACTGTCTCCAAGTGTCCCCAGGTATTTCCAAGTATCCCCAAGTGTGCATGCCCCTTATGTCCCTGGGTGTTTCCTTTGTTCCCACCATGTTCTACAAAGACCTGAGATGTCCCTCTGTGTTTTCAAGTGTCCCCAGGTGTCCCCCCTTGCCCCTCCATGTGTTCCCCCCTCACTGTGCTGGCAGTGTCCCTGCATGCTCCCTGTGTTCCCAAGTGTCTCCAAGATCTCCCCCCATGTCCCTGTGCTGTCCCCTCACGGTGCTGGCAGCGGGCCCCACTGTGTCCAGGGGGGCAGCGGCAGGAGCCATGGACACAGGAGCCACCATGCAGGCAGGGCCGGGAGGGGTGACAGCCTTTGGCCTCCTCCTCCTCCTCCTTCTCCTCGCAGCGTGGGCCTGGGGACAGAAGGACATGGTCACTGGGGGTGACGGGTGAGTGTGCACAACACGCACGGGCACAGCCCCCGCGGGCATGCTGGGCGAGTGCAGTGAACAGGTGTGCACTGCATGTGTGCTCACATGGCACAGGGGAGTGCAGTGAACAGGTGAGCGCTGTATGTGCACAAGGCACAGGTGTGTGCAGTGAACAGGTGTGCACTGTGTGTGCGTGCCCACAGAGCACAGACACACGCAGTGCATACACGCGTGCAAACGCACCCCCCGTCCCCACTCTCACCGCGAGTCCCGGGCCGACACGGGGCGCGGTGGCCGCACGGCCGCACTCCCCGGCTGCGCAGGAACCGCTCCCGCAGCTCCACCTGCTTCCCGCTGACGGACACCTGTGGGGGCACCGCCCAACGTCACCACCCTGCCGGCGGGGTCCCTTCCCGGCCCGAACGCCAACGGGTTCCCCCTCCGCCAAGGGGACGCCAGTGAGGGTCACCTCTTCAACGAGGGGATATCAACAAGGGGACACCAATGGCACCATCCCTCAGCCACGGGGGTCACTTCCAACCAAGGGGACACCAAGGAGAGGCCTCATCAGCCCAGTGAGGCAACTCCAACAACGGGATGTGAAGGGAAGTCACCTCCCCAACAACGGGAAAGAGACACTGCCAACGGAGTCATCTTCCCCAGGGGACACCAAGAGGGGTCATCCCCCAACAAGGGGACATCAGTGGGGGTCACCTCCCTCCTCACCAAGGGGATCATTCCCCCAGTACGAAGGAATCCCTTCCCCACCTGAGGGGGGTCACCTGCCCTCTGAGGGGACACAAGGGGGGGTCTCACCTCTCCGATGCAGCCGTGGAAGGAGGCATTGGTGGGGGGGCGCAGGGGGGGCTCGGTGCCCCCCAGGTACAGGGGGCTGCGCAGGTTGAGCCCCTGGCTCTTGCCAGGTGAGGAGCGTTTCACTGGGGTGGCATCATCCACCACCAGTGTCCCATCCTTGTGAACCCGTTCAGCTGTCACCCAGTGCCACTGGCCCAGGGCCACCGGCTCTGTGCTCCGCAGCACTGCTGGGCCTGTGGGGATGGGGGGTGGTGTTATGGGGGACGCTGGGAGACAACCAGGGATGCTCGTGGACCTGAGATGTGCCCTGGGTGATGCTTGGGGACCAGAGTGACTCCCAAGGGCCCCAGTGACATTTGGGGACCCCAGTGGTGCCAGGGGACCCCACTGTGGCTCAGGGACCCCTTTCATGCCAGTGAACCCTGGTAACACCATGTCACCCCCTTATTCCCCCATGCCACCTCTCCATAGTGCCCTGTGCCACCCACCTGAGCCTAGCTCGTAGCGGAACTCGAGGTGGCCACCGATCATGGCCAAGGCCACAAAGTCCTCGACAGGGGCGGCTTTGCCGACACTGAAGAGCAGGAGCCCGTCGGGCGCCAGCGGCAGGAATTCAACCTCCAGCCGCAGCTCATGGTGCACGTTGGTGAGGGGCGGGTATGCGACGAAGGCTCCCTCCTCATCGAATGATGGCACGTTCACCACCTCACCTGCATAGCCCAGTCAGTGCCCAGTGTGGGATCCCCCCCTCCTCAGGGTGGGACCTCCAGCTCCATCCTCAGAGCAACATCCATCCACAGCCTTCATGCCCAGGGTGGGACAACCATCCATCCATCCATCCATCCATCCATCCATCCATCCATCCATCCATCCCAACCTTCATCCCCATGATGGGACCGAATAATCCATCCTCAGCCTCTATCCCCAACCTCCAACCCCAGAGTGGGGCCTAATGTCCAGCCCCATGGTGAGACCCAACTAACATCCCCAGGATGGGACCCCAGCCTCCATCCCCATGTTGCCCATCTTTCCAGGCTGCTCCTTATCTCTTGCCACTGTCTCCAAAGTGGTACCCAGGTGGTACCCCATCCTCATCCCCATGTCACCAGAGTGGTCCCAGCCATGTCTCCATTTCCCTGGGTGGTCCCCACCCCATCCCCATGTCCCAGGATGGTGCCAGCTGTGTCCCTGTGTCACTCACCCTCAGTGCACCTCTCCCCAGTCTTGCCCAGGTGGCAGCGGCAGGTGTAGCCCTGCCCGTCCGGCCGGTTGACACAGGTGGCATCAGGCCCACACGCCTCTGTGGGGTGAGAAGCCATGAGCACCATCCTGAAGGGACCCTGTGATGACGTCCCCATGGAGGCAGTGATGTCACCTACCTGGGTGACAGTGCAAAGCCTGTGAGTACTCGCAGTTGCTGCCAGTGAAGCCATGGGGACATCGGCAGACGTAGGTGCCACTCTCATCGTCCTGGCACTTGCCGCCATTCTGGGTGAGGGGTGACATGGGTGTCAGCAGTGGGCAGGGATGGGAGGGCATCACGTCCTCCCCTCCATCCTCACCTGGCACGGCCGATCCTGGCAGGTGGGACAATTGGTGACACCGTGTGCCTGGAGGTCCATGTCCCCAAAGGCTACCTCTTCCCCTTGGATGCGGAGCTGGCGCACGCAGCCTGTGGGGTGGTGGAGATGGGCAGAAGTGACATGATGCCCAGCATCCCCTCACCCCGGTGCCCTCCTAAACCCCTCACTCACCCATGAAACCCCGGCTGAGCCCCGTCTTTGCCACAGCACCAATGTCGGGGTATCCCCCCAGGTACAGCTCCTCATTCAGATCCAGCCCTTGGAACTTCCCCTGCAGGCACAAGAGGGTGGGCACCAACTCCAGCACCCTGACCCCCACCCGACACCCCACTCCCAAACTGATACCTGGGAGGTGCCGTTCACAGCGGGGTGCCCATCCAGGCCCAGCGAGCCCCAGGTGAGGTTGCGGAGCAGCCGCACGGTGTGGTACTCGCCCAGCCGCAGTGCTGTGGGGTGACGGATGGTAGCCATGCCCGAACCAGCATCAAACCTGATTTTTTGCGGGTACAAGGGGTGTGGGTGGGTGCTGGCACCCATCTCCCACCTCTCCAGTAGCACGCACTCACAGGTCTCACCTAAATTCGGGGCGTCCACCCACCAACCCGAAGGAGATGAAGTCAGCACCGCTGTTTTTCCGCTGCCCATTGTAAAGGAGAAGTCCTGAGGGGTGGCAGGGAATCAGATGGGACAGTCCCCATCCTGAGGTGGGGGACATGTCCTAGGAGACCCTAAAATCCTCCCAGAATGGAGGAGAAACCCTCCATAAACTGGAGGCTCTCAGATAAATAGAGAATGGGAGATAAAGGAGGGCAAGTGGAGCATGAAGGCAGGGGAGGGGGAAATGATGGAGGGGACATGAAGAGGGGCACAGAGGACACATGGGGCACACGGACTCACCATCAGCAGCATCAGGTCGGAAGGTGATGAGGATCTCAAACCTCTTGTAGGCATCCTTGATGGTGGGCAGGGGGAGGAAGGAGCGGGGCGACTGCCCAAAGTAGGGGACCACGTGCTCTGCAGGAATAGGGGGGTAAGGAGGGGCAGGGCACATCACCCCCACTCCCATCCACCCATCTGTCCCTCTGTCTGTTCTCACCTTGGACCTTCAGCACATAGTAAGCTGTCTGCTGGCCGCGGTGGTTGGCAGCCACGCAGGCGTAGACACCGGCATCCTCGGAGCGCACGGCCGGCAGCGTCAGCACGTTCCCCTGCACCCTGGCACCCACCGGCAGCTCCCCCTCCAGCTGTGGCACAGCAGAGGGAGGTCAGCACCCACAAGCAGCCCCCAAAACCCCTGCCACTCCCACCCTCCACCCTGCCATCGCACCTTGCTCCAGGTGATCTCTGGCACGGGGAAGCCAGATGCCAAGCATGGCAAAACAGCTGCTGATCCCAGAGACACCTCCTTCACCTCGGGCTGCCCGGCGATTTGAGGAGCGGCTGGGGATGCACGGAGGTGTCACCACCCTGCAGTGACACGGTGTGCGTCCCCACCTCTGTGTCCCTGTGCTCACCTTGCACATGGAGGATGACGTGGGACTGGACGGTGCCCACAGCGTTGGTGGCGGTGCAGCGGTACTGCCCGGCGTCTGCCCGCTCCACCTGCTCGATGGTGAGGGTGCCAGCACGGACCAGCACCCCGGGGCGGATGCGGCCTCCCACTTTGCTCCAGGTGACATGGGGACGAGGTTCCCCCAAGCCCAGGCACTCCAGCTCCACTGCTGTCCCTGCCAGCACCGTCTGCACTGCAGTCCGGATGTTGATCAGGGCCCTGGGGAGAGCTTGGAGGACAGTGGGGGTTTGGGGTGAACCCCTGGCACAGGGAAGTATCGTGGTATGGCAACGGAGTGGGAGATAGGGAGAAACAGGGTTCCTTAGGGCATGTGGGACAATTGGGGTGGCTCTGGGAATGGCGAGAGGTCAGACATGTCGAGACCATGGGGAGACATAGAGGGTACCAGGGTGGTCATGGGTGTGGGAAGAGATAGGGGCCACTGGGGTGGGTGTGGAGAGAGACTGATTGTGTCAGGATACCCACAGTCATGGGGGAGGGTTGGGGGTACTGGGGTGCCTGCAGGCTTGAGGAGAGATCTGGGTCACCATGGGCATTGGGGGGTATCTGGGTGCCTGTGTGTGTAGGGAAATGGAAAGTGCTGGAGTGCCCCTCAGTGGGGGGACATGGGGGTCCTAGGGTGCCCTTGGTGGTGGGGGACAGGTCAGGGGGTGGACATGTCCCCTGGTGCCAGGGTGATGCTCCTACCCTGGATAGTGAGGGTGGCCCTGTCCTCTGCCTGCCTGCCTGGGGCACTGGCCCGGCACACGTACACGCCCTGTGCCCCCAACACCAGCTCCGGCATCCTGCAGGGACATAGTCAGGGTGAGGGACTCCACGGGGAACCAGTGTGGGGGTCCCACCTCCCTGTCCCATGTTCCTTACCGCAGCACCCCGTCCCGCACGCTGTGGGTGGAAGGCAGCTCCCCACCTTCCTTCAGCCACTCCACACGGACACGAGGGTCCCCGGAGACAGAGCAGGCGAATTCGGCAGTGCCACCCACCCCCTTGACAAGGCTCCCTGGTGTCACCCGTACCACCAAGGGACCACCAGCGATGTCCCCACCTTCACCAGCATCACCTGGAAGGGATGCAGAGCCCCAGTGGTACCCAGTGGCACTTGCATCACCCCTGTGGGATGCTGAGCCCCGGTGGTACCCAGCAACACCAGGATAACCTGGGTGGGATGCAGACCCCCAGTGGTACCCAATGGCACCACCCAGGTGGGATGTGGAGCCCCAGGAGTACCCATCAGCACCGGGACTGCCTGGGCAGGATGCAGAGCTCTGAGGGCACCCAGAAGCACTGCCACCACCCAACGTGGAGCACCAATGGTACCCAGGCTGGGGATGGGCTCACCATGAACAGCCACATGGGCGAAGGCCTCGGCGCTGCCGACGCGGTTGGTGACGAGGCAGCGGTAGGTGCCGGTGTCGGCAGGGGCTGCAGGGCTGAGGCGGAGGAGGCCAGCACGGTGGGCCACGCGCGCCGAGAGGCTGCCATTCACCTTGTCCCAGGTGTAGTGCAGCGGGGGAGTGCCATGGGCCAGGCACTGCACCTGCAACGCGGCACCTGCCCGCACTGCTGTGTCCTCCGGGAGGATGGTGGCATATGGAGGTGCTGCAGGATGGGTGGAGCTGTCAGCCATGACAGGGCCAGGAATGGATCAGTGGGTAAGGAGGGTGTTGATGAGGGATGTAGGTGGTGATGGAGATGGGTGTGTGTTGGGATGGATCCATGAGGAAGGGTGGATAGAGGAGTGTGAGAGGAGACAGAGATATGGATGGCTGAGATGGCCAGGAGTGATGGATGAATCCACCAGGAAGGAAGGAATGGATGGATGGATGGATGGATGGATGAATGGATGGATGGATGATTGGAGAGTTTGAGAAGAGATGGTGAGCTGGGTGTGTGCTGGGATGGATGGGATGGATGATACACAAGATGATGGATGCAGGAGTCAGGAAATGTAGACTTGGATGTGAGCTGGAAAGATTGAAAGATGGATGAATGTACTAGGAAGGGGTGGATGGAAAATGTGTGAGAGGAGATGGAGAGATGGTATATGCTAAGATGGACTAGAGATGGGTGCACAAGGATGAGATGCATAGAGGGGTGTGGGAGGAAACAGAGAGGAATGTCAGCTGGAGTGTGTGAGCAATGGATGAGTCCACCAGGAAGGGATGGATGGAGGGGCATGAGAGGAGATGGAGAGATGGATGTGAGCTATGATGGATGATGGGTGAATTCACAAGGACAAAATGGAAGAGTAAGGAGATAGGGAGATGGGTGTGTGCTGGGATCTATGAATCCACAAGGAAAAGACAGATGGAGAGATGGACATCAGCTGTGAAGGATGAGTGATGGGTGAATCCACAAGAAAGAAAGGGATGTTAGAGTAAGGAGATAGAGAGATGGGTGTGTGCTGGGATGAATGAGATGGATGGATCCATGAGGAAGAGATGGAAGGAGAGGTATGAGCAGAGATAGAGAGGTGGGTTTGAGCTGGGATGGATGAGCCACAGATGGATCCATGACGAATAGATAGATAGATGAATGGATGAGAGAGCAGAAGTGGAGAGGGACATGCACAGGGATGGGACAAGCAGGTGGACACATCCACAGGAAGGGTTGGTGATGGAGCTTGAAAGGAGCTTGAGAAGAAGAGGATGAGTGCTGTGATGGAGCAAGGATGGTCCCATGAGGAAGGGCTGGATATAAGCATGGAAGTGGCGATAGAGGTGGCCACATACAGAGGAGGGACGGGTGATGGCCACAGCGGAGGTGGCAGCAGGAACCCAGGGCCATCCCAACCCCCTGCTATCTATCCCCTTCTTACTCTCCACATCGAGGGTGACAAAGACTTCGGTGGAACCAACGGGGCTGCTGGCATTGCAGATGTACTGGCCTGAGTCCTGCTGCGCGGCATGAGGGATGACCAGGCTGCCGTTCACCACGCGGTGCTGCCAGGGGAGGGGTGCCCGCAACTTGGACCACTCAATCTGGGGCACTGGGTCACCTATGACCACATCATGTCCATCACTGTAGTGTCAGGTACTGCTCAGGACCTCCCTTCTCCACCACTGTCCTCCAGGCTCCCCATACCTCTGGCCATGCAGTGCAGTGTGGCGGTGTCCCCAGCCACCACGGTGACGGTAGATGGTGCGGTGACCTCGGGGGCCCCAGGGTGGCGCTGCGCTGACTCCACGCTGACATCCACCCGTGCCTGCGCTGAGCCCAGGGCACTGTGCGCCGTGCACACGTAGGTCCCGGCGTGCTCCAGCTTGGCCGGTGAGAGCTGGAGGGGACAGGGAGGCGATGAGTACCAGGCACTCCTTGGTGTCCCACGGTGCCCCATGGTGCTCCCTCACCTGCAGGATGGCTTGGCTGTCCATGTGCAGCAGCATCTGGTGCTCCACCTTCTGCTGGGAGCCCAGGCGGCTCCAACGCACCAGCGGCCGCGGCTCGCCCCGGCCCAGGCACTCCAGGCTCAGGGATTTGCCCTCCTTCACTGTCACGGGGCCTGGTGGCATCACTGACACTGTGGGGGCACCTGGAGGAGGAGGAGGGCATTGGGGTGGGGATTGGGACACCACCATGAAGGGCACCTGGCAGGTGCCTGGCCATAGGGGGACCCATCACCCTGGGAGAACTGGGAGCATGGGAGGAAATGAGCATGAGTGTGAGGATGGGGACACAACACGGGAGCATGACTGTGGGGATCTCAGGAACATCTGAAGCCCATAAAGGACATCTGCATGGGGATGGAGACATCACAACTCTTGGGGCCCTGGAAGGACACCAGCATGGGGACATGGGCACCACCACTCTAGGAGCACCTGAAGCATGGAAAGGAGATGAGGATAAGGATGATAGGGACACCATCACTCCAGTGGTATCTGGATGACGTGGAGGACACCAGCATGGTGACAGGGAGACCACCCTGAGGGTACCTCAAGCACATGGAGGACATGGAGATGGGGACACCAGTGCCCTGGGGACACCTGGAGCACAAGAAGACAGGGACAGGGCCACCTCATACCTTGCACCACGAGGTTGACGACACTGCTGGCGACACCGAAGCGGTTAGAGGCCACGCAGTGGTAGGCACCCTGGTTGCCCACATGGGCACCAGTGATGGAGATGACTGAGCCGTTAGCACTGATCTTCACATTGTCTGGGCAAGGAGGAGCCATCAGCACCAGAGCCACCCTGGGGAGCATGCCAGGGCCACCGTGGGGACCACCATACCTTGGAGATGTTGGCCAGGCCCCATCCGCCAAGTGATGTTTACAGGCCGGGCGCCATCATGGATGCGGCACTTGAAGGTGGCATCTTCACCTGGTGCCACAGCCATGCTGTGTGGGTCGATGGAGATGATGGGGCTCTGCAGACCTGTGGGGACAAAGGAACAGAGAGGTCACTCGGTCACTCATATCACCCATCTCCCCTCAGCACCCTCCGTCGCCCTGTGACCACACTCACGGTAGCTGGAGCTGTCATGGGAGGTGACAGTGACAGACACAGTGGCCTCCCGGGAGACGCTGCCTGTGTCAGCCCGGCACACGTACTCTCCTGAATCGGCCACCGAGAGCTGTGACAGCCGCAGCCGGGACCCTGAAATCTGGGGACATCATAACAGAAGGCGGTGGCATCACCCAGCCATACACGGCAACCACCATCCCCCACCCCACCTGTCTCCCCACCTACCTGGTGCTTGGCTGGGAGGGCCCCACTGCGCTTGTACCAGGTGATGGTGGCCTGTCCCTGGCCAGTCACCACGCAGTCCAGGTCCAGAGTCTGTCCCTCGGTGACAGAGGACGCTGAGGACTCAATGTGGATGGGTGGACTGATGCCGGTAGCTGCATGGGCAGGGTTAAGGGTGAATGGCCCCAGTGATCCCTGACACCAGTAGGAACCTGTCCCCTGGAGGGTGGCACTCACAGTGAGATGGATTGTCCCCATCATCGATGGTGACAATGAGGGATGTCTCCTGCGTGACGCCTCCTGATGTCACCCGGCACACATACTCCCCTGAATCAGCTGCTGTCACCTGGGGGATGCGCAGGCGGGTGCCCGACACCTGGAGGGAACAATTAGCGGACAAGTCAGCACTCTAGAGCAGGGGATGGGACAAATTGAGAGTGACCCTCCCCTGTCCCCTACCTGGTGGCCAACAGGCAGGGAGCCACCACGCTTGTACCAGGTCACAGTGGTGGGGACGGACCCTGCCACCATGCAGTTGAGGTCCAGGGTCTGTCCTTCGGCGATGGCTGAGGACAAGGACTCGATGCGGAGGGGCTGGGAGATGCCAGAGGCTGGGGCAGGACAGGTAAAGGGAACATTTATCACCAAGGTGGCACCCAACTGTCCCCAAGTGCTGTTGTCTCTCACACTCACTGTGATAGGTGTCGGCACTGCTGGGCACGGTGACAATGACAGATGCCTCCTGGGTGACAGTCCCCAGGGTCACCCGGCACACGTACTCCCCTGAATCGGCCACTGCCACTTGGGCAAGGCGCAGGCGGGTCCCCAACACCTGGGGATGTGACAAGTTGGGGATACATCAGTACCTGATGCAGGGTTCTGGCCTGCAGGGCAAAGCCACCTACCCCATGTCCCACCTGGCTGTTTGGTGGCAGAGCCCCCCCACGCCGGTACCAGGTGACATGGGGATGACCCTGTCCTGCCACCATGCAGTTGAGGTCCAGCATCTGTCCCTCGGTAACATCAGCAGAGGAGGTCTCGATCCTCACTGGTGGCATGACACCAACAGCTGGGGGTGGCAATAGGGTCCATAGGGTCACCACTGTGTTCTCACCACGTCCCTATGTCACCTCTCACCCATCCCAGTACCATAAGAGGAGCCTGCCCCAGTCTGGATGGTGATGATGAGGGATGTCTCATGTGTGACACTGCCTGATGTCACCCGGCACACGTACTCCCCTGAATCAGCTGCTGTCACCTGGGGGATGCGCAGGCGGGTGCCCAACACCTGGAGGGGTGACACACATGAGAATGAGGACATAAACCCCTCAACACCACCAAAAATCCTTTTTCCACCCCAAGATGCTCGTCAGTGTCCCCCACCTGGTGCTTGGCTGGGAGGGACCCCCCACGCTTGTACCAGGTGACAGCGGCCTGTCCCTGCCCAGCCACAATGCAGTTGAGGTCCAGGGTCTGTCCCTCGGCCACAGAGGAGGACGAGGACTCGATGCGCACCGGAGGGGTGACACCAACAGCTGGAGACAGAGACAGGAGAGTCACCCCAAGGACTGCAGCACTGTCCCCCCGTCCTCAGTCACCTCCTCCTGTCCCCACTCACGGTAGGTGCTGGCACTGCTGGGCTGGACGGCCACTATGACGGAAGTTTCCTTGGTGGTGGCCCCGCTGGTCACCTGGCACACGTACTCGCCCGAGTCAGCCGCTGTCACCTGCAGCAGCCGCAGCCGGGAGCCGGACACCTGTGGAGAGGGACACGGGTCACAGGGGCCACCAGCTCTGGCAAGGCGTCATCTGAGATTGCACTAGGCCACTTGAGCTTACACAGGACCACTTTAGGCTTGCATGAGCCACCTGGGCTTATATGGGGTCATCTGGGCTTTCTTGGGGTCACTTGGTCTTCCATGGGGTCACTCAGGCTTCCATAGTCATGGGGTCACCTGAGACTGCCCAGGACCAGCCAACCTTGCATGGGGTCATCAGGATTTGCATGCGATCCCCAGGACTTGGATAGGCCACCTGGTCTTGCCCAGAGCTGTATGTCATTCCTCTCCTCCCCACTTGGTGACATCCCCACTCCATGTCCCCTACCTGGTGCTTGGCTGGGAGGGTCCCCCCACGTCTATACCAGGTGACAGAGGCCTGCGCAGGGCTGGCGATGACACAGTTGAGGTCCAGGGTCTGTCCCTCGGTCACAGGGGATGACAGGGACAAGGACTCGATGCGCAGTGTGGTCGTGCTGCCTGGGGCTGGGGACCAAAATGGGTTAGAGACTGTGACCACCACCAAGTGTGTGATCCTCCCAGGGACACTGGCAGCAGTGCCACCCCGCCATGGGTAACCTCCCGCATCCCCTGTCCCCACTCACAATAGGCACCAGCACTGCTGGGCTGGATGGCCACTATGATGGAGGTTTCCCTGGTGGTCGCCCCGCTGGTCACCCGGCACACGTATTCGCCGGAGTCGGCCGCTGTCACCTGCAGCAGCCGCAGCCGGGAGCCAGACACCTGTGGGGAGTGGACACAGGAGTTACTGGGGACACTTGGGCTTCCATGGGGCCACGTGGACTTGAATGGGACCACCAGGGCTTGGATGGGGACACCTGACCTTTCATGGGCTACTTCAATTTTTATGAGCTACATGGGCTCCCATAAGTCATCTAACCTTTTATTGGCCACCAGGGCTGGCATGGGGTTTCCTGGTTTTGTATGGAGTCACCTGGGCTTATAGGGGCCACCGAGGCTTCCATGGGACCATCTCCATCCACAGAGGTCACCTGGGCTTGCCCAGGGACAGTTGGCCTTTCATGGGCCAGCAGGACTTGCAGGGGTCACCTAGGCTTGCCCAGAGCTGTTGGTCAACCGCATCCACCCCCTTTGGTGACATCCCCACTCCATGTCCCCTACCTGGTGCTTGGCTGGGAGGGTTCCCCCACGCTTGTACCAGGTGACAGTGGCCTGTGCAGGGCTGGCAATGACACAGTTGAGGTCCAGGGTCTGTCCTTCAACTACGGCCGAGGATGGAGAATCAATGCGCAGCGGAGTTGTGTTGCCCGGGGCTGGGGACCAAGACAGGAGGGTGACACCAGTGACCACAGCAGGACCTCACCAGTATGGGCACCTGAGCCATGGCTCAGTGCTGTGACATGTGAGGACCCCCCACCAGCACTGCCACCCCTGTCCCCACTCACAGTAGGCACCAGCATTGCTGGGCTGGATTGTCACCATGACTGCGTTCTCCTTGCTGGTGGCCCCGCTGGTCACCCGGCACACGTATTCGCCGGAGTCGGCCGCTGTCACCTGCAGCAGCCGCAGCCGGGAGCCAGACACCTGTGGAGAGGGGACACAAGGGTCACCAAGCCGCCTGGGCTTGCACAAGGCTGTGCATCAACCCCAGCCACCCTTTGCATCATCACCCTGTGTGTCCCCCACCTGGTGCTTTGCTGGGAGGGACCCCCCACGCTTGTACCAGGTGACAGTGGCCTGTCCCTGGCCAGCCACAATGCAGTTGAGGTCCAGGGTCTGTCCCTCGGCCACGGTGGATGAGGATGCCTCGATCCGGACAGGGACACCTGAAGCTGGCGGTCCTACAGGGGACGACAGAGCTGTGACTGTCTGATGGGAACCAGCTTGTTCCCTTCAGTGCTGCTGAGCCCAGACTCACCATAGGATGAGCCTGATGCGGCCACGACAGTGACAATGACAGATGCCTCCCGGACAGTGGTCCCCAAGCTTGCCCGGCACACGTACTCCCCTGAATCAGCTGCTGTGACATGGGGGACACGGAGCCGGGACCCTGAAACCTGCAGTTGGGGACATGCTTTGGTGTCACACAGCAGGGGACAGGGCAGTGTTTTGAGTGCTGCCCACCCTGCTATGCCCTACCTGGTGGCCAGCGGGCAGGGAGCCCCCACGCTTGTACCACGTAACGGTGGCAGAGCTGGGTCCTGCCACCACACAGTCCAGGTCCAGGGTCTGTCCCTCGGTGACGGATGGGGATGAGGACTCGATGCGGACAGGTGGTGCCACCCCTGTGTGGAGTAAAAGGGGCAACATGGGTTGCTTGTAGCCCCCCAAAACCATCCCCGAACACCATTGGTGTCCCCCACCCTCCTCACCTGGCACCACGGCCACATCGATAGCAGCGCGGGCCGTGCCAGCGGCGCTGGTGCCCACGCAGAGGTAGATGCCACCATCAGCCGCCGTCACAGCAGGGATGACGAGTGTAGCGATATCACCATGCTCGGCACGGGACTGTGGCATGAGGATGGGTGTCAGTGGCACCTGTGGTGCACGCACACCCCCTGGAGCGCCCACAGGTGCCAGCACCCCACTCACCTGCGGTGGCAGAGTGGCCCCCTGCTTCTCCCAGGTGATGGTGGCAGTGGGGGACCCCGAGACCCGGCAGTAGAGCCGCACCGTGGAGCCCTCCTGCACCTCTGTCCGCTCCGGGCTCACCTGCACCTCTGGGGTGCCTGCGCCTGTGGGGAGGGGGATCAGGGCGGTGCTCGGGGCAGTGGCAGGGTGGGGACAATGGGGGTGACATGAGCGACGCAGACGATGAGGGTGAAGGGCAGTGTGGGATGATGGAGCTGATGGAGGCAATGGGGGCCAATGAGACTGATGGAGATGATGGAGATGATGAGGATGATAAGGGTGATGGGAACAATGGAATGATGGGGATGGCAGTGATGATGGGAGTGATGGGGGTGTTGGGAGCAATGGGGACAATGGGAGCAATGGGAACAATGGAGTGGACAGAGATGATGGAGATGATGCAGATGATGAAGATGATAAGGGTGATGGGGAAAATGGAATGATGAGCGATGATGGAATGATGGAGATGAGAGGAACACAGGCCATGAAGGGGAAGAAGAGAACAGTGGGGACAATGAGAGTGACAGGGATGGTGGGGACAATGAAGGGTGTGAATAGGAGGTGACAGACAATGGTGGTGATGATGGGATGATGGAAACAAAGGGGATGATGAGATGATGGGATGGTGGAGATGAGGGGGATGGACAATGGAAGGTGACACGGATGATGAGGATGACAGGGATGATACAGACCATGGAGACAATGGAGATGGACAATGGGGATCATAGGGAGTGACAGAGATGATGGATGATGATGGGAGCAAGAGGGGTGACAGAGACAATGGGGACAATAGGGGTGATGTATGTGACAGCAGTGATGGGATGATGGGGACAATGGGGAGACAGAGACAACAGAGATGATGGGGATGGGATGAAAGGGACACTGGGGTGACAGGGATGATGGTGGCGCTGCTCACCTTGCACATGGAGGAAGGCACGTGCTGTGTGCTGCCCGGCGCTGCTCCAAGCCCGGCACTCATAGTGCCCTGCGTTGGCAGGCTCGACAGCGCCAAAACGCAGCGTCCCACCCTGAACCACAGCCTGCGGCGGCAGCACACCTACAGGGTCACAGCCTGCCATCACCCCTGCTCTCTGTGTGGCCCCCCGCGTGGTCCCAGTGTCCCCCTGTCCTCAGTTGGCACCTACCGAGCCACTCAAGGGTGGGCTGGGGGCTGCCGGTGACCACGCAGCGGAACTCGGCCGGCTGCCCCGGTGCCACACTCAGCTGCACCGGTTCCACAGTGGCGGTGGGGGCGCTGGCGGTGCCGGCTGCGGTGAGACCCGGGAGGGTGCTTAGGGCTCGCCAGGCCCCCCCCCCGGTGCTGTCCCCAGGTGGTGGGGTGGTGGGAAGCAGGGTGGTGTGGCACAGCCGGCAGCGGGGTGCACGTGGAGTCCCAGCATGCAGTGGGTGGGGGGAGTGTGAGGACCCCCAGGAACCCTCCTCTGGTGACTTACCTGGCCTGTGCCCCTCCATGAATTCAACGGGTCCATAGAACATCTGAGTCTTCGAGGCAGCTGCAGGAGGGGATGGGTCTCAGGGGAGTGTGCCCATCACCCTGGAGTCCAGACACCAAACCTGCCCACCACCTTGGTGTGCAGGCACCAAACCTACCCATCACCTTGGCAGCTAGGCACCCAACCTGCCCACTGCCCCAGTGTCTGGGCTGCAAGTGTGCCCACCACTCCAGTGTCTGGGCATTCAATGTGCCCATCACCCCAGCATCTGGGCACCGTCACTGCAGAGCCAGGGTGCTGAGTGTGCCAGCCACCTGAAGGACTGGGCACCAAGCAAACCCATCACCCTGATATACAGGCATTGAATGTGCCCATCACCCTGGCATCTAGGCATTGACATCCAAACAGCAAGCATGTCCATCAAACCCAGCATCCGGGGGCCAAGTGTGACCACCACAGCGGTGCCTTGGCACTGTGTGTGCCCATCACCCTGGTGTCTGGGCAGTCAATATGCCCATCACCCTGGTGTTGCCCATCACCCCATCTCCATGGGGTGAGCCACAGTGTCAGGGCTCACCCTGGACGTAGAGCGTGGCGGTGCCCTGGTCCATGTCCAGCATGTTGGAGCCGGTGCAGACGTAGACTCCGGCATCCTGGGGCCGCACGCCACGCAGTGTCAGGATCCCATTGAAGTCCACGGCGCCTGCCGGCAGTGTCCCGTGGTTCTGCCGTGTCCACACCAGGGTGTAGGCGGGAGACTGGGCGGAACAGAGGTGGGGAGGCCTGAAGCCACTGGGATGGGCACATGGCGGGGCACATGCCTGGTTGTACACCCATGGGGGAGAGGTGGGCACCAGAGATGTCCCATAGAGCTGTGTAAGGACCCAAGGGAGCTTGGGTGGTCCATATGGGCACAGCTGTTCCTGAGCCCTGGCTGGGTGTCCCTTTGCTCTGTAGGACCAGCTGGGCACCCAGGGGCATCTCCACATCCTGAATGTCCCTGCATACACCCAGGGCTGCCCTGCAGTAGCCCTGCCATGCTGTGCCCCCTTCCCCTCACCTTGCTCTTGGCTGTGCAGACGAAGGTGACATCGGCACCAGGCTGCACCCGCTGCACCCGCTTCTCCTCCACGGTGACGGTGATGGGCTTGTCGGGGGTCTCTGCGCCACACGGAAAGGTGAGTCTTGCTTCTGCCCCCCTCCGTCGTGCATGTGCCTCCCCCTCAGTGACAATGACCTACCGGTGACAATGACCTCGGCACGGCTGGCGTTGCTGTACCGGAGGTTGCGGCAGGAGCAGATGTAGACGCCGGCTTCAGAGGGCTGAATGCTGGGGAAATGCAGCTCCTCACCTAAAGAGTGATTCAGGTGATACCCCACACCTTGGGGACACCCCGATGTCCCCCCTGGAGCCACCTAGTACCTTGTCGGCGGCTCTGGGCACCCTCTGGGAGGGGCCGCCCGTCCTCTCGCACCCAGTGGTAGTAGAGTGGGGGGTCCCCGGTGGCATGGCAGTGCAGGGTGACGGCGCTGCCCTGTGGCACCGTGGTGCGCAGGGGGTGCACGCGCACGGCCAACGCAGGCGGGGGCCCCGTGGGGACACAGCTCTGCCCCCGCACCGTGGGGTCACCCGTGTAACCCGGGGCGCACCTGTGGGGAACAACGGGGGCACTGGGTTTACGGGAGTGCGGTGGGGTGCAAATGAGAGGAAGTATGTTGGGGTGGGTGGGCTGGAGTGGGTGCTTTGGGGTGTGTACGGGGATGAGCATTTTGGGGGACACAGGGTGGGTATATTGGGGTGTATATGAGTGTGTATATTGGGGTACATAGGGTGGGTATATCGGGGTGAGCACATCACAGTGAGTACATCAGGATGAGTATAGTGGGGTGGTGATGGTATCAAGGCAGGTGTAAGGGTGGGCACTTTGGGGTGTCTCTATTGGGGTGAGGCCATCAGGGTAGGTGCACTGTGTATGTCAGGCTCAGCCCTTTAGGATACAAAATCTGGGGTGAGTTCATAAGGGTAAGTACATCAGGGTGGGTGGAGCAGAACACTGCAGTGGTTATATTGGGGTGGGTGTATTAGGATGGATATGTTGGGGAGCACTTTGAAGTGCGTCTATAAGGGGAAGGCCATTGGGGTGAGTATATCAGGGTGGGTACACCAGAGTGCATAAATTGAGGTGAGCATATTGGGGTGCATATGTTGGGGTGAGTATACAGATGTTCTTTAGGATGCATATGTTGGGGTGAACTCATAGGGGTGAGCACATTGGGTGGGTATAGTAGCAGTACAGTGGGGCGGGTATGTGTGCGTGGATATATGGGGGTGAGCCCATCAGGGTATGTTGGGGTGAGGCAATGGAGGTGGGTTTTGGGGATATGTATATAAGGGTGACTCAATCAGGGTGGGGTTTTGGGGTGGGTATATGGCAATGAATGCACCAGGGCAGGTATAGCAGAGTGGATATACGGGGTGAGCCCATGGGGTGGGTTTTTGGAGCCAAAATGGTATATTGGGGTTGGTTCTGGTGGGGGGTATATTGGGATGGGTTTTGGGGGTGGGTATATAGAGGTGAGCCTGTGCAGTGGGATTTTGGGGCAGGTTTTGGGGTGTCAGCAGCCTCACCGCTCACAGTACTGCCCACTGTAGCCCAGCTCGCAGGCAGTGCAGCGGTACCCACCACCTCCCAGACTCTCACAGGTCCTGGAAAACCTGTGGGGACAGAGCAAGGTGAGGGCATGTCCCTTCCCTGGCACCCCCAGCCCAGCACCATCACCCCAGTGCAGGCACCCACTGGTTTTCAGGGTATGGGAGGGGACAGGCGCAGGGCTGGCAGTCCTCGGGGGTCCCGGCGGTGGCGTCCCCGTAGAAGCCAGGCGCACACTGGTCACAAAAGTCCCCTGCCGTGTTATGCAAGCATCCCTAGGGGATAGTGGGGGGCACAAATTGTGGGTTTCACAGCTAGAGTAACACCACAGCCCCCCCAGAAACGTTTGGAATGTGGGGCCTTACAGAGCAGGCGCCGCTCTCGGGATGGCAGCTCTCGGAGTGGCCGTTACACTCACACAGCTCACAGTGCCCCAGGTACAGCCCCCCGCCGGTGCGCGTGTACCCCAGGGCACAGTCCTGCAGGAAGGGACAGCCTTGGGATCCCCCATAGCCTGGGGAAGGGGTGTGGGGAGGGGTGAAGAGGGGGCTTGGGGGACAGATGGGTGATAGGGGTGCTGGGGGTGACAAAGAGTGATGAGGGTGATGAGGGTGATTGGAACAGTGCTGGGGGGAAGATGGAGAAGTGATGGTGATGACGG
>VWZS01002665.1:50850-61513 GCA_013397075.1 Rhabdornis inornatus | reverse complement strand
TGATGAAGAGTGATGGGGTGACATTGGGAGGATCCTGAAAGGGTGATGAGGTTCATGGAGGGTGATAGGGGTGATCCTGGGGACGATGGGAGAACGCTGAGGGTGGTGGGGGGATGTTGGGGGTGATGACAGGGACAATGATGAAAGGAGCGATGGTGGTGATGGAGGGTCACCCTGGGCTGATGGTGGGATGCTGGGGGGTGATGACGAGGAGATACTGAGGAGGAGGGTAGGGAGGTGATGGGGTAACGCTGGGAGGGGCTGGGCTCACCTGGCAGGACAGCCCGTGGTATCCAGGGGGACAGCGACATTCCTCCACCTCGGGGGCTGGGGGCAAGCCGGGCTGAGGGGGCACAGCCACATCCATGGCCACGTTGGCGATGCCAGCCACAGCTGCGCTCGTGGAGTAGGTGGCTCGGATGAGGATCTCATCCAGGTCGGCCAGTGCCATCAGCAGGTGCTCCCGTGTCGCTGGCTGCCCGTCTGGCCGCTGCCAGTATTGCTGCGGGAACACGGGGGTTAGTGGGGGACACACTGTGGGAAAGGGGGACATCAGGGGCAAAAGCTGCCCACCACCTCCTACCTCCCGAAAAATGATCTCGAAGGCCTGGGGGGTCTGCGGGAGCAGGTCAGGCTGGTAGGCCACCAGTGTGATGTCATTGCCCTGTGGACAAGGGAGCCAAGGGGGTCAGGGAATCCTGGTGTCACCTGGTGTGCCCCTGTCCCACCCCAGCCAGCATCCCCTTACTGTGATCTGGACGTCGGCATCGTGCAGGGGGGTTCCCTGTCCCCCCGGCGTGTAGGTCAGGATGTAGCGGAGCCGACCGCCATAGGAGCCCACCTGCACCGGGAGAGNATGGGATGGGATAGGATGGGATGGTCAAAGGGGAGAGGAAGAAGAGGAGGAAGAGCATGATGGGGACAGCGATGATGATGGGGAAGGTGATGAGATGAAATACGGGTGAGGAAGAGGAGAGGGAAAAAGGAGAGGGTAAAGTGGAAGGGGAAACGGGAAAGGGGAAAGAAAAAGGATAGGGATGAGGAAGGGAAGAGGATGGGAAGAGGATGGGATGGGGAAAGAGGAGAAAGAAAACATTGGGGATGATGATGGGGACAGGGGATGGCACAGGACAGGGATGAAAACGGTAAAAAATATGAGAAAAGGGTAAAAAGGAAACAAGAAGGGGCAAAGGGGAAAAAGACAAGGTGAAAAGAGAAAAAAGGGAAGGGAAAGGGGAAAAGACCAAGGGGAAAAGGAAGAAGTAAAAGGAGTGCAGAGACAAGGACGCTGTGCCCACCTTCCCCCCCAGGGTGCCCACGGGGAGGGGATGCAGCCTCTGGCAGGGCATTCCCATGGCTCCCATGGGAAGCCCTGTCCTCCTGGGGGTCACCCTGTTACCTTGTCCCCCTGGTAGGGTGGTGGCAGCTGCCAGTAGTAGGAGTCAGGGGGCAACTCCCCGAAGCGCTCGTAGGTCAGGTGGGGCTGGGGGTGCCCCAGCTGCACCCCAAAGCCGCTGCCCACGCGGGTGCTGCGCTGGCGGTTCACCAGGGCAAACCCCTGAGCATCCCCTGGGGCAAAGGACGTCCGGATCTGCGGGATCGAGGGGTGAGAGGGGTCTGGGACATGTGGGGACACCCTGGGGACATGTGGGGACAACAGGATACACTCACGGTGCCACGGGCGTAGGCAGTGCTGGTGCAGTGCTGAACGATGCCCATGCAGAAGCAGGGCAGGCACCCAGCTGGCTCATCCCTGCTCAGGTGGAAGTGGTGGGGACGGCACGTGGCACAGTGGGGACCCTCCACATTGGCCTAGGGAGGAAAGACAGTGTGGTGACATTGCCCTGTCACCCTTCCCAGGGTTGGGGACACACACAAGGCTCACCTTGCAGTGACACTGCCCGTTGGCATCACAGCCCTCACTGGTGCTGCCACGTAGATCACACTGGCATTGCGCACCAGGAACACCAGGCACTGAGGGGTGACACATAGTCAGCCACAACTCCCCTTAGTGCCACCACAGGGGACATGATTTTGTCCCTGCTCTGTGACACTCACCTCGGCATGGCTCTCCCTGCAGTGGGTCCCCCACATACCCGGGTGAGCACCTAAGGTGGGACAAACCAAAATGAGGCAGTGAGAGGAGCATTCACCCCAAAAGCACCCTCCACCCCACCCTGACATCCCTGTCACCTCTCACAGAGGCGCCCGCTGTGCTCTGGGGCACAGGCACTGCACGTAGGCTGCCCGTCCGTGTCCTCAAAGCAGATCTTTGTCACCCTGTGGAGGGGACAAAGGGACAGGTGACACCCAGTCAGTGTCCTCAGGGATGTGACAGACTATGGAATGGCACCTACTGGGTGTCCCCATGGGGTCCGTGGCAGGGACAGGGTTGGCAGTCACCCGGCGTGCCCTGGGTAGCATCGCCGTAGTAGCCAGGTTGGCACTTGTCACACTGGGGACCCTCTGTGTGATCCCGGCAGCCCTGGAAAGAAAGGGGGTGATGGCATTGGTGTCCCTGCCATGGGGGCCCCCGGGGTGTCCCCTGGCTGTCCCCAGCTGACCTGGCAAACACCAGTGTCAGGGTGGCACTCGCTGGCATGGCTGTGGCACTGGCACGGCTCACAGGTGCCCAGGTAGAGCCCGGCGGTGCTGCGGGTATAGCCGGTGTCACAGTCCTAGAGGGGACACAGTGGCAGTGGGGTGGGACACAGCTCAGCATCCCCATGGTAGTGGTGAGGGGACCGGAGGGTCTTACCTGGCACGAGGCCCCGCGGTACCCAGGGGGGCAGGCGCAATCCTCCACCTCCAGCGCGGGTGGAAGGCCGGTGGCGTGTGGCACTGCCACGTCCAGGGTGACATCGGCCAGTCTGCGGGGCCAGAGGGGAAGTCAGCACTGCCCTGCCATCCTGCTGTGTCCCCTCCTGACTCCACAAGGAACTCACCTGCTCTCCTCTGGCTGCTCCGAGTAGGATGCCCGGATCATGAACAGGTCCACATCGGCCAGGGCCATCAGGAGGTGCTCGCGGGTGGCATCATGCCCATCTGCGCGGCGCCAGGCGCCCTGTGCCACACCAGGGTGACATGGGAGCTGCCATCCCCCACTGCACCCAGCCCAGCCTCTGGGGCATCCAGGGTGACCTCCCCATGGCACCCAGTCTGACCCCTGGGGCCCCCAGACCAACCCCTCCCCATCACCCAGTCTGACCCACTGCCTCCATGACCCGTCTTGCTGGGTGTCACACAGGGCCCCTCTCACCTCACTGATGGGGACAGTGACAGCAGTGGGGACACCAGCCGGGGGGATAGCACTGGAGAAGTGCTCCAGGAGGATCCCATTGCCCTGGAGCAGGACGTCAGGGTGCCGGGGGGGCAGGGGAGTGCCAGCTGGGGCCTGGTGTGTCACTGTGTACCGCAGCTCCCCGCCATAGGCTGTCACCTGTTGGGACACTCAGCATGGCTCGGGGTCACCTGCTCCCCAAACTGGGCAGTGGGGACACAGAGAGGCACAGAGGTGTCCCCTGGAGCAGTTGTGTCACCTTGTCCCCGGTGAAGGGTGCAGGCAGCACCCAGTAGTGAACGCCCTGTGGCAGCTCTTGGAAGGCGTCGAAGTGCAGCTCCCGTGGGGACACGAAGCGTGGCATGGCTCCCACCAACCGTGTGCCCGACAGGTTGGCCAGGGGCAGTGGCGCCAAGTCCTCAGAGCTGAGCAGCACCTGGGAGAGGGATTGTGGTAGGCACGGCCTGGCATGGCACGGCACTACATGGCATGGCATGACACTACATGACATTATGTAGCACTACATGGCATCACATGGCACAGCATGGCACTATATGACATGACAAGGCACAACATGTATGTTGTATGACATGGCACTCCATGGCATGCCATGGGATGGATGACGCGACATTATGGTATGGCATGGCATAACACGGTGCTATACGGCATTACATGGCATGGCACATGGCACACGACCTACCATGCAATGACATGGTGACATGTATCATGACAGTACATGGCACGGCATGGCACCATAAGGCATGAAATGTCATATAATGGCACATCACTGCATGACACAGCAAGATGTGGCAAGACACAGCACAACATGGGCATGACACAGTATGGCCCAGAACTTAATGGCATTTCATGGCATGGCAAGCCATGGAATGACGTGTCAAGACAATGACAAGACATGGCATGATGTGGTCCAGGATGGCACAGGCTGTCCTGGCCTGTCCCATGCTGTGGGGTACCTGGTGGCGGTGCCAGGCAGAGCTGGCACAAGAGCGGGACAGCCCCATGCAGAAGCAGGGCAGGCAGCCCGCGGGGTTGGCAGCGCTCAGGTGGAAGGTGCCAGCGGCGCAGGAGTCACAGAGCCGGCCACGGACGTTGGGCTGGGGGCACAGGGCAGGCAGGGGTGAGCAGGGAAATGGGTGGGACTGTGTGCAGAGGGTGGGATGGAGGCTGGGGGGAGTGGTGGGACTGCGTACCCAGGGAGCAGACTGGGTGCCATAGGGGGTTAGACGGGGTGTTAAGGGGGATTGGAGTGGGTCACATGGGGGATGGACTGGGTGCCATGGGGGGTTGTCATTGATGCTGGGGGGATTGGACTGGGTGCCCCAGGGGTCAGATTGGGTGTTATGCGGAATTGGAGTGGGTCCTAATGGGGGGTTGGGCTAGGCACCATGGGGTAGGGGGTGGGATTGGTGCTGGGTGGATTGGACTGGGTACCTCAGGGATTGGACTGGGTGCCTCCGAGGATCTGACTGGGAGGTGGAGTGGGTGCTATGGGACAGAGGTAGGATGGGTGCTAGGGCAGGGACTGGGTACCTGGGACCAGGCTGGTGCAGTGGGGGATGGAAATGCCCAGACCCCCATTGCCCCCCTGTTGTCCCCACCAATATTGCCCCACTGTTCCCCCAGCCCCGTGCCATCACCTTGCAGCGACAAATTCCACCCGCCTCATCCTGGCCCCCGCGGGCATCACACTTCACGAGCTCCTGGCCTGCAGGCAGCGAGGGTGAGGGTGGGGGGCACCCAAGGGTGCGGGGACCCCTCCAACCAGCACCCTCCACTCACCAATCGGGGTGCACTTGCCACCTGGCTGGATGGGGTCTCCCTCGTAGCCTGGGGCACACCTATGGATGGGTAGGGGATGGGTGGGTAATAGGTGGGTGATGGGTGGGGGGTCTCAGGCAGGAGGGTTATAGGGAGGGACCCCCCCCGCCCACCTCTCGCAGCGGCGGCCAGCATATCCAGGGGCACAGGCGTCGCAGGTGGCCTGGCCATCTGTGTCCAAAAAGCATGACTCCGAGAACCTGTGGGTGACAACGATGGTGATACCAGGGTAGTGACATCAGGGGCTGGTCCCCGGTGTCGGCACCCACCTGCGAGACGGCTCAGTGTAGGGACAGGGACAAGGGTGACAGGCAGTGGCTGTGCCCTTGGTGGCATCGCCGAAGAAGCCAGGTTTGCACTTCTCGCACTGGGGACCCTCCGTGTTGTGCTGGCAGTTCTGCGGGGGGACACATGTTAGAGGGGAGCAGTGATGCTACGCTGTGTCCCTGTCCCTTTTTCACCTCATCAACCCCTCACTCCTTACCAAGCAGTGCCCAAAAACGGGGTCACAGGTGTTGGAGTGGCCATGGCAGCCACAGCCAGAGCAGGTCCCCAGGTAGGGTCCCCTCATCACCCGCTCAAAACGGGGGGCACAGCGCTGGCATGACAGCCCCATATAGCCCACAGGGCACCTGGGGACAGAGTGGTGTGACAGTGGCATCACAGCAGCAGTGGCACCGAGCCCATGACCTTGCTGCCAATAGTCACCTGCACTCCTCGATGTCGCCAGCTGGCCCCAGGCCAGTGTCCATGGTGCTGGTGATGTCCATGGCCACGTCGCTAAGCCCCACGCTGGCCATGCGCCCGTCATAAACTGCCCGGATGAAGATACCCTCCAGCCCCTGCAGCACCAGCAGCAGCAGCTCCCGGCTCACTGGGGTACCTTGCTCGTCCTCCCAGTGGTCCTGCCGGGACGGTGACAGCAGTGTCACAGCAGGATGATGGTAATGCTGACATCACCCACCTGCCACCACCGGCACCAGTGCCCATCATCAGCATCACTGCTACCAGAATCACCCAGCCACCACCAGTATCACCCTCCCTTCATCAGTATCTCCTTCCCATCGCTGTATTCACAACCCACTCATCTCCACTGGCATCACCCACCACTATGACCAGTGTCACCCACCCACCACCACCACTGTCATCATCACCCACCCATCACCAGCATTACTCATCCATCACCACCAGGATCACCTCCCCACCATCATCACCACCATCCCTTCTCACACCCACCTCGGTGAGGGGCACGTGCCGCCGGTTGAGAACATCTGGCTGGGTGTCACCAGCACGCGCCCACAGCTGCCGCCCATGGCCCCGCAGCAGCAGGTCGGGGTGGGCAGTGGGCTCAGGGGGCCCCCGGCCCAGCCGGTACCGCACCCCATAGCTCAGCGCTCCCCCGTAGGCATCCACCTGGCAGCACAATGGGCTGTCAGTGGACATGCCACCGGTGTGCCCAGCCCTAACCCCACCCCAGCATCACCTTGTCCCCAAGGAAGGGCTCCGGCAGCGCCCAGAAGGCGTCTAGCGCCAGGAAGCGGCGGGACAGGTCCAAGAGCTGGAATTCCTCAGTGCCCACGTCCACATGGAGTTGGGTGGCTGAGAGCACTGGTGCAGATGGCACTGCCGGCACCGTCACATTGACACCTGAAAGGAAACACTCAGCCCCTGGTGTGTTCCCTGTCCCTGTCCCTTGTCCCTGCAACTCACCCTTGAAGTCGTTGGGGCGGTTGAATCGCAGGTGGAGGCGCTGGCGGTGCCGGGTAGTGGCGCGGCAGGAAGTGGTGACACCAAAGCAGAAGCAGGGCAGGCAGCGGGATGTCCCTGTCACCTGGAAGTGGCCCTCGGGACATGGCCCTGTGGGAGATGAGACAGCGATGATGGTCACAGTGCCACGGTGGGATTGGTGGCATAGAGGAGGGAGGGGCCGCTCACCGGGGCGGGTGACGGTGAGGATGCTGTCAGGGATGCCGAACACCATGCCCAGGGTGTTGATGGCCTCACAGGTGTAGGCACCTTGATCAGCTTCTTTCACGTCCCGGATTGTCAGGGTGCCCTGCCCAGCTTCGCTCACAATCGACACCCTGTGGGGCACATTTGCTACCCAGAGTCTGGCACAAGTGGAGTCCGGCACACCCGGGAGCCACCCACACACCCCGTGGCCAGTACACGCAGCACCTGGCATTCCACACACCCAGTGCCCCGCATACCCGGTACACTCAGTGCCCCGCATACCCAGGACACCCAGTGCCCCACACACCCAAATACACCCAGTGCCCCGCACACCCAGTGCCCCTGCACACCTGGCATCCAGTCCCAGCACAGGAACCCCTTCCCTCTGCATGACCGACTTAGACCCAGGCTCCGCCCCAATCGCAAGCCTCTCCCATTGAGCAAGCCCCGCCCACCACGGGCAGGCCTGGCTGTTAGCCACGCCTACCTGCCAAAACCCCGCCCGCAGAGACCACACCCTGCACACAAGCCCCGCCCCAGTCTTGCTTCCCCCGCCGTTGCTGCCCCCAAACATACCCCGCCTATACGGCCCCACCCAAACTAAAGCTCCTCCCGTCACAGACCACACCCATGGCAAGTTCCTCCCAGGGCAAGCCGCGTCCCTTCCTCCCATCCTCAACCAGCACCTCTTAGGCCCCGCCCCTGGCCCCGCCCACCTGTGGCTGCTGGGGGTGTGTCCCCAGTTCAGGCGCCAGGTGACGATCGGGGTGGGGACACCGGTGGCTACACAGGTGAAGGTGACGGTCTGGCCTGGCACTGCCCTCACAGACTCCCGCGGTAGCGTCACCACCTGTGGGGGCACTGCCACCGCCACCCAGTCATTGTCACCACCACCGGCACCACCCACACCACACAGCACACTGCCACTCCATCATTGTCACTGCCATTACCACTGGCACAGTCATCACCTGCCCCAAGGTGTCAAGGAAACTGACACTATCACCCCTGTCATTCTGGACTGCCACGGCCATTGGCACCACCTGCCCTGCTGGCACCCCAGAAAACTGAGACATTGCCACTGCCACCCTGTTACTGTCACCGTCACTGGTACTGTCTGCTCTGTGTTGCACCCATCTGGAAAATGGGGCCACTGTCACTGCTACCCCGGATCCACCCAGGGGCAGGTTCTTTGGCACTGTGTCTCCAGTCTAGCTTGAGGTCCCCTGTGATACCCAACCTGGTTCTGTGACATGTCCCCAGCACAGCACCACCTGGGGGCAAGGTCTCAGCACAGGGTCCCCATCCTGGTGCCATGGTACAGGCTTCCCAGTGTGGCACTGCCTGGGGACAGTGTCCCCAGTGTGGCAGCCAGCATCTTCCACAGCACAGGAACCTGGACACAATGTCCCCAGCATGGTCCTGTGTCACTGGGCACAGCTCGGGCACAGAGTCCCCAGCCCAGTGCCATGACACAATGTCCCCAGGCACAGTATCACGAGCCTGGTACCATGATACAATGTCCCCAGCTCTCTGCTATGGCACAAGGCCCCCGAGCAGTGTCCTCAGCCTAGTGTCACAGAAAAGGGTCCCTGGCACAGCTCAGATACAGCCCTGTATCCCTGTCCCCAACCTGGTGCCATAGCACCACATGCCCCCAGCACCACAGCATCCCTGGCACAGCATCCCCATCCCAGCCTTGGTCCCCATGTCCCCTCCCTGCCAAGCTGTCCCCTCTGGTGTCACTCACCACATCCAACCTCATCGCTGCGGTCGGGACAGTCAGGCTCCCTGTCGCACTGGTAGCTGGCACGGATGCAGCTCCCACTGGACACACACCGGAATTCCGCTGGTCCACATGCTGCACCAGGCGCTTTGGTGGCTGCAGGGGGTCACAGCACAGTATCAGCTGTGTCCCCACGTCCCCACACGTGTCCCCAAGCCCCCATACTCACGTGTCCCCAAGCCCCCATACTCACGGCAGTCACTCTCATCAGAGCCATCACCGCAGTCATTCTCACCATCACAGCGCCAGAGCTTGAGGGCGCAGTGCCCATTGTCACACTTGAACTCATTGGGCTCGCAGGGGGACGGGGTGCCTGGGGAGCATGGGGCAAGTCAGAACCCAGAACACCAGAATCAATTAGGTTGGAAAAGACCTTTGAGGTCACTGATGATCCAACACCACCATGTCAACCAGACCATGGCACTGAGTGCCATGCCCAGGCTTTCTTTACACACTTCCAGGGACAGTGACTCCAAGACCTCCCTGGGCAGCCCCTCCCAATACCCAGTCACCCTTTCTGTGTAGAGCTTCTTCCTAATGTCCAGTCAAAACCTCTCCTGCACACCTTGGAACTGTGTCCTCTCATCCTGTTCCTAGTTCTGGGAGTAGAGCTCAACACCCACCTGGCTGCACCCTCCTGTCAAGGAGTTGTAGAGTGACAAGGTCCCCCCTGAGCTTCCTTTTCTCAAGGCTGAGCCCCCTCAGCTCCCTCAGCTGGTCCTCCCAGGATTGGTGTTGCAGACCCCTCACTAGCCTTGCTGCCCTTCTCTGGACATGATCCAGCATTCCTAAACTGCAGGGCCACACAGCAAGGTGCGGCCTCACAAGTGCCGAGCACAGGGGAAGAATCAGTGCCCTGGTCCTGCTGGCGACACCATTCCTGATCCAGGCCAGGTGCCATTGGCCTTCTTGGCCATCTGGGCACAGCTGTCTCATGTCCAGCCTGATGTCCATCAGCACCCCCAGGTCCCTTTCTGCCTAGCTGGTGTCCTGCCACTCTGTCCCCAGCCTGGAGCACTGCAGGGGTTGTTGCGGCCAAATTGCAGGACCCAGCACTCAATCTTGTTAAACCTCACATCGATGGATTCATCCCTTGGATCCAGCCTGTCCAGGTGCCTCTGCAGAGCCCTCCTACCCTCCAGCAGATCCACACTTGCACCCAACTTGGTGCGGATCACAATGCCCTCACCCAGATCATCAATAAAGATATTGAACAGGACTGGGCCCAATGCTGATCCCTGAGGGACACATCTGGTGAACAGACATGGACTGCACCATCTCTCTGGGCCCAGCCATCAGACAGTTCCTAGCCCAGCAGAGAGTGAACCCGCCCAAGCCATATACTGCCAGCTTTTCCAGGAGTTTGCCATGGGAGACAGTGTCCAAGGCTTTGCTGAAGTCCAGGCAGAGCCCCCCAAACCCTCGCCATCTCCCAGGACCCACCGCAGGCATCCTCGTCGGAGCCGTCAGCACAGTCGCGCTCTCCATCACACAGGTAATCCCGGGGGACACAGCGCCCGTCCCTGCAGGCGGCCTCTCCCCCCTGGCACCCCCCGGCCGCTGGTTTTGGGGGACGTGGGGTGAAGGGGTGCAGGGGAGATGCTGGGGTGGTGCCTGCAGGGACGGTGCTCAGCGGGCGTGTGGTGGCTGGGCGGGCGGTGCTGGGGGGTGGCCGTGGGGAGGGCTCTGGGGGCAGATAAAAGAGAGGTTATGGGGGGACTTAGGGGGGCATGGGGGTGAAGAGGGAGGATCTGGGTGGGGTTGAAGGGAGGGGGGAAGGGGGGATGTAGGGGCAAAAAGGGGCGCAG
>VWZS01002665.1:22879-37156 GCA_013397075.1 Rhabdornis inornatus | reverse complement strand
TGGATGGATGGATGATGGATGGATGATGGATGATGGATGATGGATGGATGCTGGATGGTGGATGGATGCTGGATGGACGGCTGGATGGATGTGGGCAGGGATGGAGGGCCATGGGCAGACCGTGGGGTGCTCTGATCCTGCAGCTGGGGGGTCGCTGCCAGACCGGCTGCAGCAGGCAGAGCTGCCCGTGGTGGACTATGAGCACTGCACCCAGCCTGACTGGTGGGGGGCTGTGGCCATCCGCAAAACCATGATCTGTGCCGGCGGCGCCAAGAAGGCTGGATGCAACGTGGGTACAATGCCAGGGCAGAGGTGGGCACATCCTGGGCCCCATGTGGTGCTGACCCTGCCTCATGCCACAATCCCACACCTCAGGGTGACTCCGGGGGCCCCCTGAACTGCCAGGCTGAGGATGGGACCTGGGAGGTCCATGGCATCGCCAGCTTCGTGTCGGCCCTGGGCTGCAACGCTGCCAAAAAACCCACTGTGTTCACCCGCGTGTCTGCCTTCAAGGACTGGATTGCAGAGGTGGACACAGGCTGCCAGGGTGCCAGGGAATGGGATACTGGGTTGTCAGGGTGCAAGGGTGCCAGAAAATTGGGATATCGTGGTGTCAGGATGCCAGGGAACTTGGATACCATGGTGCTGGGGAATTGGGATGCCGTATCAGGGTGCTGGGTGCCGGGACAATGGGGTACCAGGGCTCTGAGGTGCTGGGGTACCAGGGGGAAAAGGGACCAGGCTTCTGGGCTTCTGGGGTGCCATGGTGCCAGGGTATTGGTGTACCAGGTTGGGGTGCAGAGTGTTGGGGTGCTCTGATGCTGGGATACCAGTGGCTGGGGCTGTCAGGGTGCCATGGTGCTTGGGTACCAGGTGTCACAGTGCCACAGTGCCAGCATAAAAGGGCTCTGCAATTCAAAAGCATAAAAGGGCTCTGGGGTGCTGGGGTGCTGGAGTGCTGGGGTACCAGGCTTCTGGGTGCCAGGGCAGTGGGGTGCCAAAGCGCCAGGGCACAGATATGCCATGGCACTGGGGTGCTTGGCTATCATGGAGCTGAGGAAAAAGGGCTCTGATTTGCTGGGCTGCCAGAACAAGAGTTTGCCAGAGCTCTGGAGTGATGGGGTACCAGGGTGCTGGGGTGCTAGGGAGTTGGGGTGTCAGGGTACTGGGATGCCAGGGAACTGAGGTATCAGAAGACTGGGGTGCCAGGATGCCATGGTGTAAGTGTACCAGGACTCAGGGATGCTGGGGCACTGGAGTGCTGGGGTGCCAGGGCAATGGGGTACCAGGGCTCTGGGTTGCTGAGGTGCTGAGCACTGGTGTGCCAGGCTCTTGAGATGCTGGGATGCCATAGTGCTGAGGTGATGGGGTGCCAGGGTGTTGGGTTTTTAGAGTGTTGCGGTGTCAGGGTGTTGGGGTACTGTCCTCCTGTCTTAGAAGCTTCTCCCTTCCAGACCATGAGAAACAACTGAGCGTGGCAGCGTCCTTGTCATCAACCCCCTGGCCTGGCATCAGGCAAATAAACCACCAACAGCTGGCACCAGTGTGTCCCTGTGCTGGGGAGGGATCTGGTGGCAGCAGGGGCTGCACCATTACCAGTGGATAGTACTGGGAGCACCCAGATGTGCCCAAGGTCATGGGGATGGACACCCAGAAATACTCGGACACAATGGGGATAGACACTGAGAGGTGCACAGACACAACAGGTGCCCAGATGCCATGGAGATGGCACCCTCAGACACACAGATCCCATAGGGATGGGTACTCAGGTGCCACGGGCATGGGCAGCCTCAGACACTCAGGTGACACAATGCCAAGCACCCCAAAGTGTCCTGTGCCATGGGCATGGGCACCCTGCTGCCAAAGGCACCCCAAAACACATTGGCACAGTGGCTCTGGGTTCCCTGAGGACACAGGGATAGCCCCAGTGCCAGGGTGACGGGCACCCAGTGACATCCTGTCCCCCCACGGGACTGGGCCCCCCCGAGGCTGCAGGACAGCCCCCTTGGGGTGCCCCAGGGCTGGATGCCCATGATCGTGGCCCTCCTTGCCTGGCTGTCGCTTCGCAACCGCCGGCACCAGCGCGTGACCAGTGAACAAAGAGCCCTTTCACCAGTGCCCTGGCCATGACCAGCACCCTGGGACCCCCCAACAGAACACCCCAGGGCCCTCTCCCCCTACCCAGGGACCCCACAGCCATGGGTTCTGCAGCACCCCCCAATTCCCGCTGGGATCTGGGTGGAAAATTCCAGCACCAGGGCTGTATAAGTTTTATGGGCCCCTTGTCACTGTGTCCTCAGGGACCTTTGCTCTCCCGGTGGTGGCCCCAACGTGGCCTGTCCCAGCAGCCCCTCACTATCACCAGCCCTTTGCTCCAGGGGAGGGGGAGGCCAAGCTCCCCCAACTCGTGACACCCTTGCACGAGTTGGGGCCACCTGGCACAGGCCCAGATTGGTGGAAAAGGTGACCCAGCCCAGCACAGCGGGTGAGGGAGGGGGGAACCAGCCATGACCCCGGTGCCACCGGCATGAATTGTTGGTGGGATGGCACCAGGCAGTGACATCTTTTGGGTACAGTCATCCTGGGGTGGCAGTGGGGTGCAGGAACAGGAGTGTGGCAGTGCCAGAGGGCTGGTGTGGGGCTATGGGACTTGTGGGTATTGTGGGACTGGTGTGAGTGTCATGGGACTGGTGTGGATGCTCTGAGGCTGCCATGGGTGCTACAAGCATGGCACAGTGCTGTGATACAGGTGGTGCACACCTGGCAGAGGCCCTGTGAGCCTGGCATGGGTGCTGTGAGTGTGGGATGGGTGCCGTGAGCCTGGCATGAGTGCTGTGATCTGGATATGGGTGCTGCAAGTGTAGGATGGGTGCTGTGGGCATGGGATGGGTGCTGTGAGACTGTCCTGGGCAGCAGAAAGCATGGTGTGAGTACTGTGAGCCTGCCAGGGGTGCTGTGAGCAGGATATAGGTGCTGTGAGCCTGGCACAGATGGTGCAATCCTGGGATGGGCTCTGAGAGCCTGGCATGTGTTCCAAGAGTGCGGGATGGGTGCTGGAGAGTGGGATGGGTGCCAGGAGGTGGGTGTGGTGGTGTGAGCCTGCCAAAGGGGCTACAAAGCTGGCAAAGGTGCTGTGAGCATGGCACGGGTGGTCCACACCTGGAGAAGGTGAGGAGTGAGCCTGGAATTGGTGCTGTGAGACTGATCCAGGTGTTACCAGAATGACAAGGGTGCTGTGAGCCTGTACAGGTGTTATCAGTGTGACACTCATGCTACGAGTGTGATACAGGTGATACCAGTGCAACACGGGTGCTGCCAGCCTGGTCCTGCTATTGTGGGCATGGTGTGGGTGCTGTGAGCCTGGCACCAGTGCCAGGGCCGAGCACGGGTGCTGCGAGCCTGGCACCGGTGCTGCAGGGTTGGCACAAGCACTGCAAGCCTGGCACTGGTGCTGTGAACCTGGCGTGGGCACTGGGAGGCTGGCAGGGGCGCTGGGACGCTGGCAGGGGCACCGCGAGCCTGGCATGGCCCCCCGGCTCCCCGGGGCAGCTCCTCCCTCGCCGGTGGTGCCAAGCGGCTGCGAACCCCCCGTGTCCGTGTCCGTGGCCTCTGGCCGGACCCACCCCCGCCGGGTGACTCAGCCCGAGAGGCTTTTCCTTATATAACGCGGCACCGCGCGGAGCCCCACGGAGCGGCCCCTGCCTCAGTTTCCCCTCGCCGGGGCGTCACTGTCACTGCTGCCACAGCCGCCGCTGCCATGTGGATGGTGTCACCGCCGGTCGGTAAGTGTCACCTGGATGCCGCTCGGCCCCTTGCGAGGTGCCCCTCATCCCTAAAAATCACCATTTGGCGGGGGTTAGTAGAAAGGTTAGGGTTATCGGGGCAGAAAATTGTGAAATACATTAATCGGTCCCGCAAAATAGGTTAACTTTGCACTTCGTGTGGCTGAACCCCTTTTCCCTGCGCCTTGAGGGGGAGTGGGGGTGGGAGTGAGATAGCTCTGGGGGCACAACCCCCTCGTAACGCACCTGGGAAGAACCAAAACCACCTTGCTTTCCCCCAAAAGTAGTGATAAAAGCAGCGGGAGCGGCGCAGGGCTAAGGAATTCCCTCCCATCCCGGCACTTTGATTTTGGGGCGAGGAACACCAGGAACGGGCGAGTTTGGGAGCCCCGGCAGTGCCCGGGTGCCGTGACGCTCACAGGTGCCTGGATCCGGCGCTGCGACAGCTCCGGAACATTCCCAGGGCCCCGATCCTGCCTGGCGCTGGGAAGGGATGGCAAATCCCCAAATCCCAAAATTTCGCTTTCAAAGATCCCAAACTCACCCCAAATTAAGGGATGAAGGTGGGGCGCAGCACCCAGCATGGCCTCGGGGCCCCCAGAGATCCCTGGTTCCGGTGAAAGCAGGAGCGCCCGCCGGCGCTCAGGGGGCATTTTCCCGGCTCAGCCCGTGCCGGCGGCTCCGGGCGCGGTGTACAAAGGTCGCTCCCGCCGCGGCGCTCGGAGCCGCCGACCCCCGGCACCTCCGCTCTCCTGCGGCTCTTCCTGGTTTTCTCACCTGGGGAGCTGTTCTGGTGGCATTCCGGCGATTAGCCCGCGCGGGCTCGGCCCGGAGCAGCTCGGGGGGGCTCTGAGGGGGCTCGGGGGGTTTGTCTTGCTCTGACGTCCTGTTTTCTTTCAGATGAAGGATCTGCCTGGCTTTGGGACACGGCAAAGGCGGGGGGCAAAGGACAGGACCCTTAAATTCTTTTCCTAAAGCTTAGCCCGATAGGTATATAAGATCCATAGAGCTTAACCGGGGTCGGCTTTTAGTCTAAGCTTGGGTTTGGCTTAATTTGTCTTTATTTTATTATGTTTTACGGTTCTTTTCTTTGCTTTTTTGGCCTCTTTTGTTCCATTTTTGGCTGCCGGTGGGGAGCTCAGCAGCAGAGCTTGCACAAATCAATCCCCTGCTGCTTCCTAAACAGATTTTGGGGGGTTTTGGTTTGAGGAGGGGGAACCCCTACAGCATCCTGCTACGTTTGGGGGGGCTGCAGCCCCTCCCTGGTTGGAACACCAACCGGGGGGGTTGTAGGTATTTTCCAGTCCACCAAGAAGCTGGTGCTGAGCGAGCAAGCAGGACAGGGACGGGCACTGGAATTCCTCCGGAAAAACGCAGCCAATGGGCTCTCCGTGGCCAACCTCCTGGCTGGGCTTTCCTCCATCCTCTGCAGTGTCAACAGGTGGGGGAAACTGGGAAAATTTGAGTGAAAAATGGGGCTGGGGAGTGGGGGTCACCCTGGTTGTACTCCCTCTGTGGCCAAGCTGGTGGCCAGGCTCCCCTCCAGCCTCTGCAGAATCAGTAAGTTGGAAAAAAAGGAGGAAATGGGATGAAAAGAGAGAAAATGTGGTGAAAAAGATGCACAGAAGTGGGAGTTGCCCAGGTTTTTGTGGAAAAGGGGAGAAATGGGAGGGCAAAGATGGTAGAAAAGTGTGGTTTGCCCTGGTTTGCTGGAAAAAGAGGGAAAGGGGGGTAGGAAAGATGGAAATAGGGTGAAAATTGGGTAGGAAAGGGGGGTCCAGCCCAGTTTTGCTGAAAAAATGGGGGGATGGGGGTAAAATGGGGGATGAAAAGTGGGGGACACTGTGGTTTGGCTCTCTCCATGGTCAAAGCCTCCTCATCTTTGGCCTCTGCAGCATCAATAGATGAGGAGGGAAAAATGGAGGAAATGGGCTGAAAAGAGGTGAAAAAGAGGGTTGAGAAGTGGGGGTTACCTCAGTTTTTCTAGAAAATGGAGGAAATGTTATTAAAAAGGAGGAAATAGTGAAAAAGGTGTAAATGTGGTGAAAAAGAGTTGCGAAGTGGGGGTCACCCTGGATCTGCTCCCTCTATAGCCAACCTCTGAAGTCAGGCTCTCCTCCATCCAAAGTAATTGGGCGGGAGGGGAAATGGGGCAAAAAAAAAACAAAACCAAAAAGGTATGAAAAAGCAGTTTGCAAAGTGGGGAAAAAAGGGGAAATAGGGCTGGAAAAAGGGGGAAATAGGGCAAAGACAGGATGAAAAGTGAAGATCACCCCAGTTTTGCTCTCTCTGTGGCCAACCTGGTAGCTGGGCTTACCTCCACCCCCAACAGATGGGGCAAACAAGGGAGAAATGGGGTGAAAAAGAAGGGAACAGGGGCTCAGAAGTGGGGTTTCCCCCCCAGGCAATACCAGTACTCCTGCTGGCTGCTGCTCCTGGGTTTCCTGCTGGATCTGGCTGACGGGGCCGTGGCCCGGCAGCTCGATGCCTGCTCGGCACTGGGTGAGTGCGTCCCCCCAGCCCAGGGGTGACCTGCAGGGTGTGCCCTGTGCCCGATGCCCACCTGGCACCTGCCCCTCGCTGCCCCCACAGGTGCCAAGCTGGATGACTTTGCCGACTTCACCACGTTCGGGCTGGGCACGGCGCTGTTGCTGCAGCCCCAGGGTGTGCTGGGGGTACTGCTAACCCTTGCCTACGTGCTGGCTGTCTTTGCCCGCCTCTGCTTCTTCTCTAGTGGTAAGATGAGCCCCTGGCAGCGTGGGGTTTAGGGTTTTGCCCCGCACATTAAACTCCTGACACCCCGCAGGGATCCCCTTCACTTACCGGGGGCTGCCCTGCCCCTACGCCTCAGCGCTGCTGGCCAGCACCTTTCTGCTCACCGGAGGACACGTGGCCCTGCTCCACGTCGCCGCGGCTGCCATGATCCTGTTCATGGCCGACTGCGGCTTCTACCCCCACGACAGGGTGCTGGAGTCACAGCTCTGGAAGAAACTGGTTTATGCTGGAGGTAAGGATGAGGATGAACCTCTTGGGATGGTGATGGATGGGGAGGAAGGGCAGATTGCCAAGGATTCTCCCGCTCTGTAGGGGTGTTGGCTGTCCTGCTGGCACCAACGGCGGTGGCTGCGGTTTATTGCCTGGCCTGGGCCACGTCCTACATCGTCTTTCCCTTCGCCCTCTGGAGCTGCAAGGCCTGAGCCCTCCCTAGAGCCTAGTAAAGTCTTCCTCATCCTCATCCTTATTCTCCTCGTCCTTGCTCTGGGTGCTGCTTCCTCCCTTCACTCTTCCCACTGAATCCGGGTGACAGAAGGAGCCTGCTAAGGTAAAAAAGAGAAAAGCTCAACTTCAGGGAAGCCCCAAAATCCCTATCCCTTGTGGGGGCAAGGGAACCCCCAGAGCAGAGACCTCCAAATCCTTGGGAAACAGGAAATTTAGAGTTTACCCTGACAAGAGACCCCAAGCCTTTCTCTGCACAGGAAACTGAAGTTTAGGGATTGCTCACACTGCCCAGTAGGAATTCATTACAAAGGGAGGTTCACACTCCAAAAATGAGGAAGGCCTCCCTGCTTGGGAGGAAGATGCTGATTAAACTTCCAGAGGGCTTCTGACATGGGATTTACTGGGAGCAGTTTGGAATTTACCACTTAATCCGTGGCTGCAGGGAAATACAAATGTGGTTTATTTTCATCCCCTCAGTGCGACACAGCTAGGACAGGGAAAGGGGGGAAGAAGGACTTGATCCCAAGTCTCTGGAAAGCCAGAGGCTGCCAGACAGCAGCGGCTGGAGCGCAGAGAGTGTGGGTGGAGGAAGGAAGCGAAGGTCAAACCTGGTGCTGGAGAAACGCTCAGGATCCCCGGGGAGGTTCTGGCGGCAGGAGCAGCTGTGAGATGTGGCTCCTGCTGTGTCCCCCTGGGATAAATCCCAGCTTGGGGAGGGCAGGATCTTTCCCCGTGGCAGGGAATGTCGGGATGGGGCCATGGCTGGAGCTGGCACCCAGCACCACAGCCGCTCTGGCATCAGCCCTGCTCTGGCCTCCCCCACGCCATTCCCACCCGGAGCAAGCAGGAGCCAGGAGACAGAGAACCAGCACAGACTTTATTGATATAAAAAGGGCAATTTGATAATAAATACCGGGGGGTTAGAAAAGGGGTGGGGGCAGGGCAGGGGCCAGGCTGTCATTCCCCAGATCCCTGCATCTGCTTGCAGAAGGAGTCGAACTGCTGCTGCTCCAGCTCCGTCATCACCCGGTTCAGGGCGTAGATCTGGGATTGGGAAAGGGCGGATGGCAAAGGGGGTCCGGCCGCGGCTTGGGCCATGCCCCTCCCCATTCCCGTGTTCCCACCTCCGCCCGCTGCCGCTGCTTCAGCTCCTGCTGTGCCGACCTCTGCTTGGCCTTCTCCAGTCGAGCCGCTGGCTCCCGCGGCTTTGGCCGCTCCTTCCGCGCCCCCGCGCCCGGATCCATGGCTGCGACACGGGGGGATCACCCGGGGACCCCCGACCTGCCCACACGACCCCCCATGTCTGTGACACCCCCCGACTACCGAGGCTCACATGGGGTGCCCCAATGGCATCCTCACAGGGGACTCCCCCCAAATCCATCCTGGGCCCCAGAAGTGACCCCCAAATGCATCTTAAGCCTCACAGCAGATCCTCAACCCCATCCTGAGCCTCCAAGGAGACATCCCCCCCCAGCACATCCTGAGCCTCTCAGAGTGCCCCTACAGACACTCTGAGCCCCACAGGGCCCCCCCCAAGGCTTCNCAGACCCCCTGCACCCCACTGCCCATAGAGAACGCTGACGTAAGCCCCGCAGGCCCCTCAAAGCCCTCTCCATCTCTCTAGCCCCTCATAAATCACAACCCCCCCAAACTCCACCACCACCCTCAGTACTCTACAAGGCACCCACCGTGCCCCACAGCCTCCTCCAAACCCACAGGCATCACAGTCCCACAACCCCCAGCTCTCGGTGCTCAACAAGGTCCTCCCCAGGCCCCCTCCAAAGCCCCGGTGCCCACTCACTCCCCCAGCCAAGCCCCTCAGGCCCCTCGCTCCCCCTGCCCCCCGGTGCCCCCCCGGGCTCCCCGGTACCGGAGGGGCTGTGCCCGGGGCAAGATGGCAGCGCACCCCTTCCGCCTTTCGGCGCTCGATTGCCCGCCCTGAGCGCACGCGCGGAGCCCGCGGGCCGGGTGCCACAGCGCCGCCTGGCGGACGGGCGCGGGGTCTGCTCCCAGCGTCCCCCAGTGCTCCACTGTCCTTGACTCCCAGCGCTACGTCCCACCTCTACACATCACCCCCTACAGCCCACCCTTACCTATCACTCCCCTACCCAGCGTTCCTCTAAATAGCCCACCGCTATGTATCACCATATATCCATATACAGCTCATCCCTGTACAGTTTCCCCCTACATATCTCTCCTCTTATACCATACTCCTGACACAGCCCAGGCCCTAAACATCACTCCCTTGTATCACTCTACTGTACAGCCCAGCCCTATGTATCACTGCCCCACATAGTTCACCCACTAGATATCTTCCTCCATATACCATACCCCTATATAGCCCACCTCTATGTATCACACACCCCCATACAGTCCAGTCCCTACATATAACATTCCCATACACCATATCCCTATATAGCCCACCCCATGTAACACCCCCTCTGTATCATATCCCAGCACACAGCACCCCCTCCTGTATAGACCCCATTCCCCATACATCACACCCTCTGTACAGCTCACCATACACAGTCCAGCTCCTATACATCCCCCCTGAACATTCCAATACACGCAGTGTCCCCTATACAGACACACGGAGCCCTGGCCAGGCTTGGGACACTGTGGGACATTGTGGCACAGCACATACGGCGTGGCACAGCAGAGCACAGTGCTGTACACGTGGCACACATGTCCCAGTACATGACCATCGACATGGTATGACACCCATGGTATCCCCTAGCACTGCCATGGCACAGCCCACCATGGCACAGTGCCACAGACCAGGGCACAATGGCCCTAGCACAGTGTGGCACCCCCAGCATAGTGACAGACCCCTGCTGTGGCACCCCACGGTGCTCCCAGTCCAGTCCAGCCCAGCCCAGCCCCCCGACCCTGGGGCTTTCCACCACCCAGCCCCTTCTCTCCAAATCCTTTATTGCCATATCCCAGCCCCCTGCACTGGGATTCCCTGGAAGCACAGGACTGAGAGAAGTGGATGGAATGTCGGATCCTGCCCAGCACCAAAACCAGTTCCTGGAGTGGGAAAACACTCAGCAGGGTGGGGGGACACCCCAAAAACCCCCATTAGATACGGACAGTGTTGATTCTCAGTGGCTGGACATTCTTCCCGTTGGCATGGCTCTGCCCAGGACTAAAATAGGAGCACAGCTTCCCAGGAAACCTCTCCCGGAAGGTGTAGAGCCAGGACATGTCGTCGGCATTGTAGAAGATGAGGAGCCCCTTGTCGTAGTCCAGGAAGACACCCACCTTCTCCAGCTTGCCCCTGACGTTAAGCCGTGTCCAGGGCTCGGTGCAGGCGCTGTACTGGTTCCCATCGTGCATCACGATGCAGTAGAACCCACGGCTTGGCTGGATCTGGATGCTGCCCTTGCGGGTCACAGCCTCGTGGGCCAGGCCAATCATCCACTGGGTTTTTTCAGACACCACCACCTCCCAGTAGTGCACGCCAGCGCCAAAGGCCTCGGCGCCCAGCACTGACACCTCCACATCAAAGCGCCGGGGCGAGTCCTGCAGCGGCTGCGGGTGCAGGTTGCCGTAGGCCACAATGGTGCAGTCGTCTGACAGGATGAGGCGGTGGTGGGCAGTGCCGGGGTCCAGCGTCAGCGCTGCTGGCACTGGTTCAGCAGGGACAGGGGGAACGAGGGTTAGTGCAGCCTTGGAGCCAGCGCAGCTGCTCTGTCCCACCAGGGTGACAACCAGCATGGGGGGAAGGTCACCGGGATGGCCCTGTCCCCATCCCTCACTAGGGTGTCCTGTCCTAATGCTCATCCTTTGTCAGTGATGTCCCTATCCCTCACTGGTGCGTCCCTGCTCCTCATCACTGATGTCCCAGACCCTTGGCAGTAACACCCCCATCCCTTGCCAGGTCAAGGTGATGTCCCCTTCCCCATCCCTCACTCGTGTATACCTGTCCCTCACTGGTGTGTCCCTGTCCCTGGTGACCTCCCCACCCCTTGCTGCTCCCCCATCCCTGCACCCTCACCAGGATGGATGTCCTGGAAGAGGGATTTCCAGATGGTGTACTGCAGCGGGCCCATGTACTTGGAGGTGGGAAAGTCTTCATAGGTCAGGCTGGTCTCGTGGATCTTTCCCTTCAGCCTGCGAAGAACACAAAGTGCTGAGGTGGGGGTGACACCAGGGACCCCGCCATCCCCTCACTGCCACCCACCTCTCAGATAGAGATGCCACGCCGGCCAGGAAGACATGCTTATCTGCTTCGGCCAGGCGCTCCTGCAGGATCTGGGTGCCCTCCTGGACCTTGCGGAGCTGCTGGCTGTAGCGCTGGATTTTGTGCTCGATGTCGCTGAGCGTCCGTGCTGTGTCAGCCTCCAGCTCCTCCAGCATCGCCTTTTGCCGCTCCCGCAGCAGCCGGTGCAGCCGCTCGAACGCCTCCCCGATCGTCGCCCGCAGGCTCTTGGCTGAGGACTTGGGGTGCAACGACGGATTAGGAGCACCCAAAGCTCTGCTGGTCACTCCATGAGTCCCTTAATCCCCAAATAAATATCTAAAAGGGCATCAGATCAGGGAATTCTGGGGGCTACAAGGGTGCATTTGATCTTGCACCCTTAAAAATGGACTAAAAGGATCCTAGAAGAACCGTCCAAAGAGCCTTCCAAATAACCCTAGGAGAACCTCCCAAAAAAACCCTAAATGAACCCTAAAAAACCTCCCAAAGAACCTTACAAAGAACCCTAAAAGAACTCTCCCAAGAACCCTAAAGTAGCCCTAAAAGAATCTCCCAAAGATCCTACAAAAGGACCCTAAGGAATCTCCCCAAGAAACCTAAAAGAACCCTAAAAGAATATTCCAAAGAACCCTAAAACAATCTCCAAAAGAACCCGGAAAAAACCTCCCAAAAAACCTTTACACGCTCGTAAAGAACCTTTAAAGACCCTTGAAAAACCCTAAAAACCTCCCTAAAACCCTCTAATAAACTCTAAACACCCTCAAATTACACCTTAAAAACCCCTAAAAAAAAACAAGAAACCAATCTAAACTAAAACAAAAAACCCCAAAATAACCTCTAAAACCTTAAAAAATCCCACCTCAGTTGCTGGTGGGGATGGGGAGAAAATTGAACCTCACTGGGCACTGAACCCCTGAGTTAGGAGATAATTAATTAAATTAATTAAATAGATAAAGCAGAACTGCAGGAAATTACACGGGGCTGAGCAGCCCCATTGGGGTATCACAGAAGGAAAAAATGTGACAAATCCATGAAATTGTAGAGTTTTGAGTGTTTGGAAGTCCCAAAACGAGGCTGATGAGGGTCAGGGTTGGAGTGTCATTGGGGTGGCAATGAGGTTAACCTCCATTCTGCTTTGGGGGTCTGTGAAGGGCTGGGGGAAAATGTGGGGTCCCCAGGGGTGACAGTGGTGTCCCCACATGTACCTTGGTCTCGGCGAGCTGCTTCTTGAGGAGCTGCAGGGCTTCCGTGTGGCCACGCTCACTCTCCTGCAGCCCCTGGAGTTGCTCCTTCAGCTCTCGCTGGAGACGGGAAGGGAAAATCCGTAAACAGATGATTTGGGGAAAAAAGGGATCCCACAGGGAGTTTTCCCACCCAAACCAACCATGGAGTTATGGGGCTGGGGGATGGCCAGTCCATGGGTGGTCCCAGCGAAATGAGGGTCCTTCCTGGGGCGGGGGGTAACAGGTCCTAAATTAGAAGGTTCTGCCTGGGGGGTAGCTCAGCCACGGGGTGATTTGAGGGTTCCCAATGACTCCCAGTGGCAATGGACAAGGGAGATCCCAGGGGGACAGCGACAGAAGTGTGGATGGATGGAGGGATGGATGGAGGGATGAGGGAGGGAGGGATGAGGGAGGGATGGATGGAGGGATGGATGGAGGGATGAAGGCATGGGGCTGACCCCGATGCAAGACAAAAGGGCTGTGGGGACAGACAGACAGATGGGAGGAAAGCATGGAGCATGGAGCTGACCCCAGTGGGAACAGAAGAGGTGAGTGACAGACAGGCAGGACAGAGCCATAGCACTGACTCCAATGGGGAAAAGGAGTGCAGGGAAACACAGAGTGCAGGGACACATGGGCAGGAGGAAGCCACAGGACTGAGCCCCATGGGGACAGGAGGGGTACAGAGACAGACAGACTGATGGGGAAAGGCATAGGACTGACCCAGAAAAGGGAAGGAAAAGGTGCAGCAAAACAGCACACAGATGACGCCCACAGAGACAGAAGGGCTGCAGGGACAGCTAGAAGGACAGGACGCAGGCACAGGGCTGACCCTGAGAAGTAAAAGGAGTGCAGGGACAGATGGACTGGAAGAAGCCACAGGTCTGACCCCAAAGGTGAGAGATGGGGTGCACAGACAGACAGACACACAGAAGGAAGGCAAAGGCCTGACCCTGAGATGGAAAAGAAGGGGTGCATGGATGGACAGACGGGAGGAAGCCACAGGACTGACCCCCACGAGCAGGGACAAAAGAGAAGGGCACTACCATGGAAGCAAGAGGGACCAGCCGGATACAGTAGCTTCGAGAAGCCACTCGGGGCAGGGAATCCCACAGGGACCCACCTGCAGCTCCTCGAAGGCGTCGTCCACATTGGTGACCTGGTGCTGCTCGTGCATGGCTGGCTCGTCACAGAAGAAGCAGACAACGGCACGGTCAGTGAGGCAGAAGAGCTTCACCTTCTCATGGTCCTTGCAGGGGAAGGGGCTGCGCTGTGCCCCCAGGATAGCGTCCAGGGGGAAGGCGCTGTAGCCCTCCACGATGTTGGCCAGCTTGAGGCTGGGGGCCAGCGTGGGCTCAGGGAAGGTGCGGCGGCACTCGGGACAGTCACGGGTGCCCTGCGGCTCCTGGCGCACCCAGTGCTCGGTGATGCAGCGGCGGCAGAAGTAGTGCTCACAGCCCAGCCCCACTGGGTCCTGGTAGATGCTCAGGCAGATGGAGCACAGCAGCTCATCCTTGAGGCTGCACGCCATGGCTGGGCGCTGGGGAGAGTGGCACAGGGTCAGGGAGGGCTGGGGAGAGGGGCATGGGGTCAGGGGCACTTGGGGAGAGGGTGAATGGGGGATTGTGCGGAAGGGGACCATGGAGGGACAGGGTGAATGGGGGGCTTGGGGTGATGGGAAGAGTGTGAATGGTGGGCTTTGGATGGAGGAGAGAGGATGGAGGAGGGGGCTTCAGAGGGGAGAGGGTAAAGAGCGGGCCTGGGATAGGAGCAGTTGTAGGGGGAGATTGTGGGGGAGAGGGTGAGTGAAGGCCTTGGATTGACGGGGAGAGGGTGAATGAAGGGGTCT
>VWZS01002664.1:108495-150463 GCA_013397075.1 Rhabdornis inornatus | reverse complement strand
ATATATATATATATATTTATGAATGTTTTGATGCTAAGACAGTATTGACTACTAAAGACTCTTTAGTAAAAACTCCAGTAGTAGTGGGAAAAGGATTAATAAGAGAATAAGAATAAAACATTAACACACCACCTACAATTAGAATTGATGAATCTTTTAAATGGAAAGGATATTCTTTATGACTGGAGGTGGCAGATTCTCTTTTATATCAAGGTGTTTTCAAATTCCTCTGAGGTGATGTTTGCTTTTGAAATGCACCTTTCAAAAGGGTTGATATGGATTTGGCACAGGCATTACTGGTTGATGTTAATGATCTATGGAGTGTAGCCCTATTCCTTTCACTGTCCTGCTTGCCTTTAAACTTCGTGGACTTTAGACTCACTTATGAAATAGTATTCATGACTTTGTCTTACTGTTTGAAATATTTATTTTTTCAGCCTATATTAGGACCACAGATATGATAGCCTTCTTGTTTCTCATGATTTTATGTTCTCTGATTTGGCTGTTTGGAAAGCAAGATGCTGGGGAATACTTTTCTCTCCTTTCTTCATATTGACTGGTGGAAAGTAGGTGTTTAAAAAACTCTCTCTACCCAAGATAGTGTTAATGCAAACCCAGATTTGGTAACCCAAGAGACTTGAGTTAAGTCTATTGGAAGAAATAAATTAGATTCTTTTCTGAAGTGAGTCTGCCCTCTTATGAAACTCTCTAACCTCAGACAGTATAGGACAAAAAAATACAACAAACAAACAAACAAAAAACCCCAAAAACCCCAAAACAAAACAAACAAACAAAAAACCAAAAACCCAAGCCTGTTTTGGATTTGGTTTTCAGAAACCTTGGGAAAAAAAAGGAAGCAAATACCTATAGAAATACAGACACAGTTTTATATGTGTCCCCATTTAAAAGACATAGAAAATACAATTTTAATTGTTTCCTCTTTTAATTGTGAGGGAAAAAAAAATCTTCCACTATTTATACATTTATTATAGGGTCTCTTAAAAGATGGTTGTGGTGCTGTTCAGACTACTGAGTGCACTGGGATCCTGGCTGAATGCCACCATCAGGCTTTGAAAACAATGAGGCACTGGGATGTAGTGGGAACAGTAGTGGGTATGCAGATGAAGCAGTGCTCACAGTTTGCCCACTCAAATAACATCTGAAACTTTTGTATAGAGATGGGATTCTTTGGGGAAGAAAAACACGGTGTAGTGGAAAATCTGCATCCGAAAGTAATATAATTACTGTGTGCATCAGATACATATTTGTATATTTGAATTGATTGGGACAAGCTTTCTAATGGAAAAGAGACTATTTTATCCCAATAGAGATGAGAAGCAGTAAGATAATGCAGTTTACAGCAGATAAGGGTAAAGTTTTCTTTTATCTCTCCAGTCTCTACCTGTCTCTATGTTGTTCTCACATAGGCTTGTATGCCTGCTAACCTGAGGACATCTATCAGACTATTTCAGCAGGAAAAAGTATGACTTAACTGTGTTATCTTAGTGGAAATGTGTTTGCAAGAGAGAGACTTCTGGCAAGAACATTTACTTCCTTAAAGCTGCATGGGAGTTATCCTTCTGTCATGCAGAAAAATGCTTTACAATATTACCGCTGGAAATTATCCCCAGGAAGACAAACCACGTAACAAATGCAACAAAATGAAATGGCTTCTCTGCTACAGTCATTTACAAATTTATAAACTTTAAACTACAGTAAGAAGTTTTGTTTTGCAGCTTTTCTTAATATGATGTAGAATATCTTTAAAAAATATTCATGGAAAATGTGCAATGTCCTTTCTTTTGCTCTAATCCTCTGTATTACCTGTACAAAGAACAAGGATTTGCACGCCCCCTCCCCGCCTTTTTTTTTTGGCTTATCTATGCTGCAGTCCTACTGTCATTGTTTGATTCTGCTTAAATCCCTCTGTACCTAAAGGTACAGCCTTATCAATTGAAAAGCTAATGCTATATAAGAAGTGAAAAGAACACAGAAAGGTTTCCTAGCAACTACTGTGAATCCTTCTAAAGTAAGTCAGTTAAAACCATGTAGTACGTGCAATGGGTGTAAATTAGGGAGCTAAGCTGATCCTCAGATTTACAGATGCCCACTATAAAGTACAATAAAACCCGTAATAGAAGGTGAATTGCTCAAGAAGAAAATCACATCAGTCTTGACAGCTTTATCATTATTTAAATGATCCAGCTTAAATTCTACTATGTAGTTAGTAAGACTGAGTGTCAGAGCTGCATCAAGGGTTTACAAAGCAGAGTTAATAGCATTGGTTGGTGTTGCTGCTGTGATTATGCCTTTTACAGCTCCTTCGAAAAAACAACCAGCAAATGTAAACAAACAGACCCAACTCCAAGGGGCAGTTGCAGGGGAGCCTTTATAAGGTGCAATTATACAAACTCATGTCTGTGAAAGAGGGTCTTTGTTGCCCTGTTCTGTTTTTGCACACCATTAATTAAATTGGACTTTTTAGGTTACTAAAATCTGTTCAGTGAAGTGTGGGGAGGCTAACAATTCTCTGTCTCCATACACACTGCTCTCCTGCACTCTTCCATTTCTTCACTCAACACTTTTTTATTGTAGATGTTGTTTTAAAGAACTCGTTGGACTGGGATTATTTAGGGAATCAAGCTAAACCCCTCATTTTATAAAAACAATGTCTTTATTTCTGGAGAATGCTCACTTGACACTTGGTGTGTTTACATAAAATTTGAAAAGTTTTCACAAAAAAAAAGTTTTTGGCTCACAGAATTTTTATAATGTCTTTAAGTCAGTTGGTGTGTTGAATTTTAAATCAGGTAGTGCAATACCTTTTTGTTCAACCAAAATATTTTTAGTTTGCACATAATCTGAAACAACTAATAATATGTATGAGAGAAAATGTGGACCTGCAAAAACTGAATCTAAAATATTTAAAATTTTACACTACTGGTGAAATTCCTTCCTTATTTCTGAGTGATTTATAACACTGAATTAGTTCTTCCGAATCTTCAGAAACAACACATAATACAGGAATAGAGCAAAGTATATTTACAAGCAAGGGGTCTATCAAAACATGTTTCCCCATTGTACCTTAGTAAAGAAATGCAGCTTCTAGTAAAGAGAAAAGACAGCATGAGCCTGATGTGCTCAGCCTAACATGACCAAAGTTGCACCTGGAGAACACCATTTGGGAACCACATTTGGTGATGGAGGTTTTCTTTTTGTTGTTGAAGTCATCACCCCTGAAATGAGACCGACATGTGAAAACAAAGACCCAAATCACAGCCCTTTTACAAAAGCAATACACACAGGCACGAGTGTTCCTGTTCTTATTATGATATCTTCAGTCTTTGGTTTCTTCAGTTTTGGAGATTTTGATAAAGAAACCTGGAAAGTTCTGGAACATGATCCAGTACTTACCCAATGCCTATTCCTCCCTAGCATCTTTGATCTGAAAAATCAGGTTGAGACTGCCAGCAGGCTGACTTTTCTCACCTTATTGTGTTATTTCTGCTTCTGATTTTGACTTCTAACAGAGAGGGCAGAGACACAAACGTACTGAAACACAAAAAAATCAACCAACCAAACAAACGAGAAAACCAAAACAGGAACACCATCACTGCGAACACTAAGCAAGTTCAAAGTTGTTTTGAAGTCTGGCAGAGGTCTGAGATGTCTTTTATTGTTGAGGTGCCCATTCATCCATTTTGCAGTGTGGAGAGTGGGCTGACTTTCACAACTCTTCTGGAGAGCAGGCATGAGAACTGTGAAGCAGCAGGTTTTGACACGTTCTTCTTCCTTACCCTCTGCAACCTCACTTAGCAAGCACTGCACTTTTAATACTACTGTGGTAGAAATATTAATTCATTCAGTAGATTGAAGTAGATTCAGCACCTCCAGGTCCTTATCATCAGGCAGCTTTCACAGGAAAGCAGCACAGTGAATGCTGCTTAGGGGCACTGCTTGCTTTCATCTTTATGGCATGAGAAATAGACTCATCAACTACCATCGTTCTACTAAGATTTGTCAGTACAGTACTGGAGAGGAGGCCTTCCAACCGTTTGTGGAAATTAATTTTTACCCTCTCTATAATTAAATTGCCACTCTTAGAGATTTGTGCTAAGCGTAGGGGAATAATTTAGACACACAATGTAATAACACTTCCAGATGGTATGTTCATGAGTCTGTTTTCTAACGGTTTAATTAATTATTCTAGTCTTTCAAAACATGTGAACCATCATTATCCACCACAGTGTCCTTAACCTGAGCCAGAGCCTGGATACTTGCTCCCTACATTTCTTGGTTGTATTCTCTTTGCGTGCTTGCCCAAATCAAGGAATTATTGTCAAAAAAACACAGTAAATAACTGGCAAAGTCACAGAGTGTAAATATCTGTTTATTACTACCCAGTAAGGAAATTGTGGCTATGCCATGGGTGGTTTGGGTACATTATCAGGATCTGAATTTTTGTTACTCTGTCTGATAGTCTGATACCAGCAGCAACACTGTAGCCATGAGAGTAAACAAACTTGACCTTCTGGCTTATATGAAATAGGCTGAAATAAATTATGTGGTGAGTATCTTCTGCTGCTGCTTCCTCTGTGTGAATGATTCTGTGTTCTCATTCTGCATGATTTGCAAAAAAATCATCTTTAAAAAGAAAGAAGTGCAGTATCTGTAAATCTGTAATTGATATGGGATGTTTATTTCAGTTTATCTAAAATTTATATATGAGAATAAATATTGCTTATCTACTCTGCAGGTGTTTATATGCCCATAGTATTCATATTTCACTGTTTGCCAGGTCATTTATTTATTTTTGGCAGTTGATATTTTTTAGGATAGTACACACCTAGACTTTCATGAAATTTGCTTCCTTCAGGAAATGTCTTAAGTTTTAAAGATGTCCTGACCAGTTTCTCAGAAACACACCTAGCTGTCAAATTCTGAAACCTATTTTCATCAAAATCTCGTGCCCATAATTATTAATATGTGCACAAATTTTGGAACTAGTACAAGATATTTTATTGATATTTAATTGTTCACAGGGTAGAAAAGATCATTAGACAGAAAGCTACATAGGTAATGAAACTGCTCATCTGGACTTGAAACTATTTGCCTTATATTTATGGAAATAGATTCTGACAGGTTACCTGAAATTCACTTCACCCAGCTTCCTCTTCTATCATCGGGTAGAAGCACAATATTTGGATACATTCAGGACCAAAAAAATAGGAAAAAAACTTTCTTGCTTTGTCTTGAGAGTTGTTGAGCCATCACAGAAGCCCCTGCACAACACAACAGTTCATTTTGTGTAACTCACAGTCATACATGAAGCAATTCCCTGTGCATTAGATTTATAATCTGTTTAATCCTTTCTTCTCAGTGCTCCTGTTCTTCAATTAGTGCCTTTTCACACACATTTCTCTAATCTTAATCTTATTTCATCTTTCTTTACCCTGGGAATTGCAGGATCTATTCAGTATTTTTTGAAGCTGGTGGTAGATAAAAGCTGGCTTGTTTTTCTGAGGAAAAAAGAAAACCTGGTGCTATGCCCAGCTGTGGTGATAATAAATTTGTGTGCATCAGCCACCTTTTGGAATGTTGCTGTATTTAGTTTCCTGAAAAATGACATGATATTTCTACTATCAGGAATGCACAATAGCATAATTAAGGAAAAAATGTGGTTGATTCTCTTCTTTACACATGAGATTGCACCTCACTTCTCATGAGATTTGTATTATCAGGACTGTTGGTAATATAAAGGAAAAAAGACTATGTTTTGCTTTAAAATCCTCCTCCTTTTTCTTCTTTCAAATAGGAAAAGAGTCCACTCAGGATAAAAAAAACATATATAACTGAGAAGGAGGGAAACATCAAATTTTACAGCATTATCTCACAAAACACTTACAGTCCTACTGCACAGTTAAACTATCACAAGAAAAGACGTAGGATGTTCTTTAAAGGTAAAATTCTATCTGTACAAGGCAATGCATCACCCAAGTGCTACTTAAACCTTGAAATAAGTGTGCCTCAAGTAGTTTGTAGACCATCACACAACGATGGATTTCACTCTAAGAAATATCAAGTAGTACTTTTCAATCTGAATCAATGGTCTGAGAGGCACAATAGAGTAAAAATACAGTTGATTTATAAATCTATGTGAGTATAGAGCTTACATAAATAGAAGTAAATATATATGTATGTAGATAAATACAAAATACAAACATTAAAATGTATTTGGTAAAGTTTTACTGAAGTAGAATCTTATCTTGAGAGGGAGATTACAGTTGCTTTTTCTTCTTTTTGTGGGAAACTACAAATCCAAGCACTTAAGAGAAACAAACATCTTGGAAACACGGGCATGATTTTTACTCGACCAACTGAAAACCAGTAATAATGTTGCTTTTGTTTATTATGGTACCTAAGGATTACAATACAGTAATGTCATGCAACTATTCTGAAAGGACATCGTGATTTGGGCATGAAAAGACTAAAATTACAGGAAAATGGACCTCAAAATTACATGTCCTCTGATAATTAAGTCCTTGGTGTGCAAAAAAGCCAGAATATAAAATATAAGCCTATTATACTAGTTACCTGCCTTTCAGCTGGAACTTGCTGCTAGCCATAAAAAATAGTGGTGTTCACACTGCTCAAGTTTAATTCCATCAGATTTGTTGAAGCTTGAGTCTTTAATAAAGGACATTTTTTCAAGAAAGCAAACTTATCTCTTTCCCCTTCAGGGTTTTCTCCTCTTATCCTTTCCTAGTAAAACTCTGCTGAAGTAAAAAACAAGACCAAAAACAAAACAAATCATATGGCAGTTTGAAGTCTTACCATGACATTGTTTTCCAGAGATGACTGATACAGATATTAAACAGAATGTCAGCTTCGAAGGATGCTCAGAAAGATGTAAAATGGGTTCTTTAATACTGACTGAATTAATGCATTAACACTTTGACCTTACCTCCCATAAATTCTAAAGGGCAACAGAAAACAAAACAAGCACAACAAAAATCAACAAGCCAACTGAAAATATTTACATCTGACCTCAAAGATCAATAAATCAGAATTTCTGCTTCACTAGCTCTGGTGGAAAATTGTCATTTCTCCTTAGGCTGAGAGAAGATATCCTATGTGTTTTATACTGTATGCACTTTTTTTTGTGTGTATATTTTTTGTCTTTTGACTGTGTAATTTCTACGTAAATCACCACAGACATAAAAACCAGATGTGAAAATCTTCATTTCTGGGGTCTGAGAAAGAGAAAATTAATAACTTTCACGGTATATTGTGGCTGTTGAAGTTAGCAGTGATTAAATCCATGCAAAGTTGCTCAAGTCTAAAAGAATGGCAAATGGCCATTGATTTACAGCTTACACACTCATTTTGTTCTCCATCCTTGGCAAGAAGAGTTTATGTAGAAATATATATGCATATATGCATCTTTGCTCGTGTGCACAAAAGGTAGTAGCAAAATCCCTTATATTTGTGGCTAAAGGGTGCTGTTTCTTTGAAATCATCCTTGAAACAAGCACAAATGATTATATCATCCTATTACTTACGTATACATTTCACATTACTTAAATGAACACAATTAACTTCCTATTACTTATATTCATAGGCATTTTTCACTGTGATCCAGCTGTCAGATGAAGTTCTTTGGTTGCATTAATGGGAAACATCTGGATTTAGGGCCCTGTGCTTGCTTCTATAAGCTAGATTTAGCATTTGGAATTTGTTTAGATGTGATTCCCTCCTCACAAGGTTTCTTAGTCTTTAAAATAACCAGGAAAGACCACTGAGGTTCCTGTTAGCAGGTGACTGCCTGTTCCTTCCAGCCAATATCCCCTGGGTCTGATGGTAGCAAACCAGGCTAGAGCCTTCTCCATTCCTTGGCTGGGTTTTGTGTTGGGAGGCAGGGCAACATGAAAATCCCAGAGACATCTCCAAGACATCATAAATTTTAAATTCTATTTGAGGTTGTAACTTGATAATCCTTCTTCATACAGTGCCATAACTAGGATTAATGGGTTTGGGGGCAATTGGCCTGAATCCTGCCTTAGAGAGATGCTGTCACAGACAGTTCCTGTTCCAGTGGACACTCTATGTCCATATCTTTTCTACCTCTGCCAAACACATATAATAAGACCAGCAACAGTTCTAAAGTTGCTTTCAAATTTTTCTGATTCTTTCTCTGGCATTAATTCTAAGTTCATTAGTTCTACGAGGAAAGATCTTCAGGTTCTTTGTTGTTGTTGTTGGGGTTTTTTTGTTTGTTTGTTTATGTTTTTTGTTTGTTTTGGTTTTGGTTTTTGTTGTTTTTTTGGGGTTTTTTGTTTGTTTTGTTTTTTTATGTTTTGGTTATTTTTTGCTATTTTGACTTGTTTAAACATTTCACTTAGTGGTTTTTAGGTGGGGGAAAGAAGCACTCCTATTTGGTTAGAGAAGTTATGGAATGAGATTCATGTTTTTCTCCTGCTTCACAAAAATAAATCTAAATCCCAAGAAACAGGTCTTAGAATTGTTGTCAACTAAAAGTGGCTGACAAAGAGGTAAGTGGTTTTATATTAACCCTTTGTACTAACAGCCTGTCATAGAAAAATTATTTGTTAGAGCCAGAAATCTGGATTGCAGTGAAGCTGAAATGTATTTTTGGATGATGTACCTTGAGAGGGCACCATTAAGAAAAGGTTGATCACTATGGGGTCAAAACTGAACGGGGAGTTGTGCTGTCTTCTCCTATTATTTCAGCAGGGCTGTTAACTCATACCAAGTTCTTCATTGGCACTACATTGGCCCAGATTTTCTTTTTAATTTGAGAAAAAGTTTTATGGTACACTTTATAAAATTAATGCCAAGGGATAACCTTTAATTACTGACATATTTTTTTCCTTTAAAATTAAAAGCACTTATCAAACAGTAACTCATTGTCATGATTGTAGAAATGAATATATTATACAGATAATGTCGTCACAACAGAAATAATGGCCTGATCCAAAGTCCATTAAAACCAATGAGCCCAGGATTGTATTATTCAGATTTTAAAGATTTTCTCTTTAGCCTTATGAATCTATGAGCTTCTTGCTCCTTAATGTGCTTCTGTATTCACATAACTGGGCATTTTGTCTTCTCTTTGCAAGGGTTAAAGTATTAATCCCTGACAAAGCATAGTAGGACACAGAAAGGCTGACTGGAAAGTTTCCAATGCCTATTGTAATCTTTCTAATATTCTTTGTGTGTGGCTACAAAAGTCACCTAAAACCTTCTGAATAGTCAGTAATCCATATTTAGTTCACTAACCAATCCTTAAAAAATTTTGATACTTGGTTGGCAATTGGGTACAATGATTGCCTTTATCACAGAATGTTGTTAGCTAGAGACAGACCTTTCCCTTGAATATCATGGATAATTTGTTTTCTTAACTTGGAGTGATATTGAATATCACTTTCAGAGAGTATTTCTTCAAAAACTAACACATTTTGGTTCCCTTATTATTAGGCTCTCTTCTTGTCAACCATCTTTCTAATAGAAACCTTATTTCCACAAGTAGCTGTGGAAAGAATTTACCAAGTGGGCATTGCCATGTGTAGGACTAATTTTTTTTTACATGTCCATGAACTTTTTTCTTTTTTTCCGTCTGCTAGTCAGAGAACAAAGTGCTGTGTGTTGTCAGACCAGTGGCAAACTGTACAGAGCGAATAGTGAATTTTAAATACTCTAAGAAAAGACCCAGAGTGATAATGAATATACTCAGGAAAACATTATCTTCTTATCAGTATTCTAAAAGCAGAGAATAAACATTGAGTAAGTTAGGGTAAATTCATAGGCTAAATTATCTATTTTGTATTCTTCATTCAGCTGCATTGTTTTCTTTTTTCTAATCAGGAAAATAGAGAAATAAAAGCTCTCTCACTGAGATAAGGCAAGTGACAACTATACTGCAAGTCTGTTACTTGCAGTGTTCTTAATTTTGAAAGACACAATATGAGCACAATATACATTGGAAATGTTAAGACTTCTATAGGTGTGTAGGCTTAGGAAATACTCCCTGCTGCTGCACCCACTAAAAAGTGCATAATTTTTTCACTAGTGATTGAGAGGGGACTGAACTGGCTAATATGCTTTATTTCCCAACACCAGGGAGTTTCAATTCACAGTTTGTTAACTAGACAGAAAATGAAACTTCCCATTTTATATTAGAGGTAGGTGTATATGTGTGTGAGTCTCAAAATTTTATAAAGCGTGGTATTTCAAAAATCCTTAGAAAAAAAGAGTAGGAATTTGAACCTACAATTATCCTCCAACATGAAACTTAGGCTGTGAGACTGATGGCTGTGTCTCTAGAGCTTCACTACTTGTCCAGCCCCTGTGCTCACCGCTGTGTGCTTGAGGCCCCTTAGCCTGTTAGGGCATACCTGGAAATATTTGTCATTTTGAGGAACAGAAGTTTACCAGGGGCTGCAGCCATGATACTGGACAGCAGACAGAAAAGGCTTGATCTTTCACTTCTCCATTGCTGCACTCTGGATAAATAGAGACACGCAGGCTGTTTTGGAGGTGAGCTGAATTTGGGCTCTCACGTGAAATACAGTTTAAATCCAGCCTACACACCATCTCCATGGGTGATCTCATCTAAGAAGCAAAGTGAAAACTCTATCAAATGACATTAGACCCTGGAACCTGATAGTCAGGGCAGGTTAATTAAATGAGCAACTGCCCACAGCGTCTCTGCTCATTTGGGATTTTGCGGTCACTATGACAGACAAGGAGAAGTAGCTCTCGTTTTATACTACAGCTGCATCTTAGGATCACATGAAATCCCTTCTGCCCAAACTAATCAGATTCAGAGTCATTCTCCCGTCTCCTGATGCTCTAATCTGCTCTCCTTTTGCATCATCCATCACAGGACACCAATGAACTGTGCTGACCTGTGAGAATAATGGAGAGCAGGGGGGGCATCTGTAGGTTAATGTGTCATCTGTGCTGGATAACAGATGCCTGCAATGATCTGGCCCACGGTGAGATGTTACACTCAGAAAGGTAACAGCCCTGCAGGAATGAGGCATAGAGAAAGCGCTGGGGGGAGAGAAAACAAACAAAAAATACTTGTTACATACACAGGGAAAAGTCTTCAAAGATCAAGGGAAAGATGAGAGAACAACAAAGAGGATTTTAAATTCTGAAGACGAGGAGCTACATAAAAATAATTGTTTCATTCTGCAGCTTAGGGCAGTACTATAACTCTTTATTAGGCAATTATTTTCTGTCATTTTGAAGACTTTATCTCTGCCAACAACATAAAGATTCTACCTGAACTCTTTGCAGACACGTTCCCTTCACCCCTGTGATAGCTGTATGCACCTGCTCTGTAATTCTTCTTTGCTCTTGTCAAGTGCTGGACTTCTTGCGTTATCACAGCAACCTGTCAATACCTGCATAGCAAAACTGATAATAAAACTAACACTTTCAGTATAGTAATGTGCTTTACCTCACTGCTCTGTGGGCCAGATTCTGATAACCTTATTTATAATGAACAGTATCTTCTTCTGAGTGGTAGATTGCCTAATAGGATAAAGTGCTATCAATACTTGTCCCTGAAGTTTTGAATTAAAGGGTCACACTTTATCAGTCAGTGAAATACCAGCAGCTTTGGGATGAGATGTGACAACAGCTTAACAGTACATACCACCTGCTACCCAACAGTTTAAGACACAAAATAGAGAATACCACAGCCACTTGAAGAGGCAGAGGAAATTGAACTGCTAGCTGCTTTGGATGGCTTTGGTCTCTCTGATCAGACCAGCAGTTATAGCTGGTGCCAGAGCCCCCATGTGGGGGCTGGATGGGTTAATTTAGCCCCAGGCCTCTTTCAGCTGCAGGTAAGTGATTAGGTGAACCTTCAATTACTGGAAGGCTGCCGTTCCACTTTCCTTCCTGCAGGAGCAGCACCTTTATTTTGTCTTTCCTCAGGTTTTTCCTTTTGTTCCCCTTTGGAGAGCCACCGTAGTTCTCTTTTACTACGTTCCTGTCTAGAGGATCCTTTTGCACACAAGCAACAGATATTTTAAAATTATTTTCACTGATTTTACATTTGTATCCTCTTCTTTTTTTTTCTTCTCATCTTTGCTCACAGTCTTTCCAATGGAATATGGTTTCATACTGGTTCTTTATTAGAATAGAAAAGGCTACACAATAAACAAAATGAGGTCACAGCTGTACACATCTCTGCCTTTTACCTGCAAAGAAAAGTAAAGTCTTTGATTCCCACAAAGTACTTGCATGTTTTTTTCTTTGTGTGATTTATCAGAACTATTAAATGAGATTGTCTTGTTCAGGAAACCAAACAAACCACTAAATTCTCCCTCTGTCTCTAACAGAGTCTCTATTGTCACTCTTGCAGTGGAAAACATCCCAGTTATTGGGATTTTGAATATGAGTAGGAAATATATCCTCTTTTACAAAATTAGCCACCTGAGGTGCTATCTGCTAAGCTGTATGCCAAGTGGTACATACTGCCTGAAGGCTGACAGAGTGATGGCAAGAAAATATTCTAAGTGCATAGATAGAGTCAAAGGGACTGAGAAAGCAAGATGTGGGAAAAGGTTAGTGATGGGGTAGGGTTAGAACAGTGAGGGGTAGAATTGGACTGGGGAACTGCAGGATGGTTTAGGAGAGATGAAAGGCATTGGAGCAGAGGGAGGAAAGAAAAAGGGAAGTGAAATAACTACGAAGCTGGGAGACAGAATAAAAAGACTGAAAAAGGAGAAGTGGGGTAGGTGAGGGAAAGAAAGTGAGAGATTAAGGGAGTTGAAAAAGAAAATCCTGAAGCACAACTGGCATTGTCAGCCCAAACCCCAAACTCGAACCATAGAGGTTTTTGCTTTGGTTTTAATAAACTTCTCTTGGTTTATGTTAGGTTTCCTGAGCTATTACTGCAGTATAAAGATACTGACCTGGGAAGAAAATAGATACAGGAACAGATCTCATAGAATACAAATGAATATAGCAGAGGGAGAGGAAACATAAAGTTAAAATTCACCCAAAAAAGGGAAGGGGGATAAAATTAAGATATACATCCTGAAGACTACTTTCCATTGACTCCACTGGGACAGTGAAAATACAGAATCCTGCTGGGCTAGAAGTTTACTGATGCATTTAAGGACACTTGTGTGGGTAGGGTACTTGTGGTGATTAATTCCTGCATACTCCAGTGTTGAAACCATCTGAAGTCTGAGTTTCATTAATGCTAGTTGGCAGGGCTTAGCTAGTAACAATAAAGTATGATTAGATGTCCCTAATTAGACTCCTTAAAATATTGTGCCTGAATATTCATTGATTATATTATAGGTTGAAATACTCAGGTTTAGATAATTTCCTTATCTGAGAGGTAAAATGTATTGACTATTGGAGAAATGTTATTTGCATAAATTATATCAAATATGTAAATCCAGTGAAACTTTTGAGTGTAGAAAAAAGAAAACCATTGATATCTGGAAAATGGTATGTTGATGTCAATATGAAAAAAGGTGGGGAGAGAGATAAATGCATTGTTCTTCCTTGCAGAAATGGTTGGTGTACAGTTCATTTTCCCTCTTGTTTTTTGTTACACTCTGTCTGCTATTTAGATTTGTTTACAGTTATTACATGAAATATTGCACTAGCATAAAACTTTCCTGCCCCCTCTGTTTTTCTTACTGTCTTTCTGGCTTGACAAATGCCATTTCCAGATGTATGTTTACCCTACCTAGTGCATAATGTACTTTGAAGAACATGAATAAAACCAAACAGCAACAGTGTGTGCCTCAGAAATGTGAGACTTCATTCACAAGTTGTCTCACAGACTGTTTGCTAGCCAGTTTTTATTTCCAGTACACATTTTTTCATATATTCATTATGTCCATAAAGGGAAGTGCCATTTACCTAGTGCATTAATTTAATTGGAGTAGCTGTGATTAGTTCAAATGCCTGACATAGCATAGGGCTGTACTAATCAAGGTCTTTGCTTAAATACATAACTCAGAGCTAGAGAAGACAGTAGGGCTAAGCACTAAAACATGTACCTAAGATTAAAGACTGAAATATCTTTTGGGGCAAAATACATTCCTTAGTCAATATCCTAAAATCCTAATAGTACTGTAGATATCCCTCTGCTCCTAGAGACTTGTGATGCATGGGGCTTCTGCCATGGTAAATCTGTTAACAGTGTAATAAAATCTCATGCAGATTCCCTACCAGTAAAATCCTGTAAATTCCACTGACCACAGGCAGGGATATGATCATTTGTAGATATAGTCACGTGCTGCAGTAATGAACAGGTTATATGAATAATGTAAAGCTTTATAGAGAGAAAACAATTAGGAACAGTGAGAATATCCACTCAGTCTGCAGGTTTGTTTACAGTATAAACCACACCCACAAAGGCTTCACTGGATTTGTTTATTTATGTACTTACTTGACACTAGCACCGCTGCTACAGTGATGAAAATCTGAATCTCTAGTGATGAGCATACAAAGGCACACAGATAGCACCTCTAATTGGCAGAATCAGAAAGGGGAAGTTCACAAGGCTTGGCTAAAAGAGGATGAATGCTTCTGGTGCCACTGAAAATCTCTCTGTACCTGTGCTCACAATCATTTTGTGTGAAGTCTGTGTACTTCAGTGAGTACTTTGGAAGCCTGCTGTGTCACTTCAATCACAGCCCCGCCAGAAATGATGTGCCATAAAAACCTGTGTCAAATTCTGCCTAATAGAACTACCTGGAGCATCAGCATGGAGAAATAAAATAAACTATCAAAGTGAGATGCACGGTTTTGTATTACAACAATTTGTTTTCCAGGGAAGGCAGAATACTGAAACAAACCATCTTGACTTATGCGTCACTTTTTAAGTTCAGCATGTATCTAATACTTACTCCTGAAAAGTGCTGAGAACCCACAGCTTCTATTGAATTGGTATTTTACTTCCAGCCTAAAGAAAATTAGAGAAGGCTATTTCTGAGAGCTGAGGGAGCTGGCACTGAGAGTAAGTGATAGGGATTGGCTTGGCAAGTAAATATCATCGTCTTCCAAAATTGTTTCTGATCCAATTCTCATAATGACAGCTAAGCTTCCAAATCGAGTCAGAGTCAGCAGTGCAAACAAGTGGGAGCTCTTCCTTTTCACACTCTAGGTGCTTTTCTGCCCTCCTCTATAGTCCTCTGTTGATCCTTATTTCTGCTTCCCCCTTCTGGGGGGACTTTTTCACTGCTCCCCTTGCTCCCCATGACTGCCAAACCCCTCAGAAGTCACAAGCTCTCCCTGCTCTCTTCCCCCAGATGCTGGCTAAGGAGGGATGCTTTCCAGCCCCCCAGGCAGACCAGCACAAACCCCCAGTGCTCTTTGCAGATGTGGACAGAGCACGCTTCAGCATCCCGTGTGTTTTGGAGCTAGGTTTTAATCCCAAAGCAGCTGGGCCAGCAGCCTGTGAACATGTGCAGCCCTTAGCACTTTCATAATACTTCCAGTGGCAGCAGAAGGCACTCAGGGATTAATTCTGTACCAAACCTGCTGCTTCTGGCTCCAGCCTGAGGAACTGTGCTTTCCTGGCTCATGCTGCAGGATCTTCCCTGCCAGTCCTTCCTCCCCAGACACTCTTCTTTTTTTTCCTGCCTCTCTTAGGCTTGCACTTACTAAGAAGGGCAAAGAGGAATTATCATCCACAGAGCAGCAAAGAAAAGAAAAAAAAGCCACCAGATATTGGCACATTTTCTCTGTTTTAAGCAGTTTAATATTTTTGGAGGCTTGGTTTTGATTACTAGAAGTTGACAAGTGCCAACTCAAAGTGCTGAGCAGTTCTATCCAGTCATAAGGAAATCATGGAACATTTTAGCAAACAGCCAGGCTCTTAATTTGCTAAGTTTGTACCAAACATTTTCAATTGGAAAGCCTGCAATAATGATGTTTAGTGAAATACCTCTGTCTTATAGGCAACCATTTTTGGTGAAAATGGAAGTTGCATGGGGAGGGTGGTGAAACTAATGCGAAACAGACACTCTAATGAGGCTCATATTTGGGCTTTGGCCTTTTAAATCCATTTTAAAAAAATCTATAAAAGGTTCTGTATGGAAATGACATTTCTTTGTTTTGATGGAAGATTTTATTGGAAACTTTTAGTCATTTAAAAATAGGAAAAGCTTAGTAAAACATCCCTTAAATCATACTTTTCCTGTGAAGAGCATCAAAATCACAAGGTATCACATCTCAGTAAGGCCACTATATGTAAAGGCACGTTCTTCCCCCATTTAACAGAGATTTAACTCAGTTGGATTTTGAATTCTGTCTAAAAGTCTTCTTGTGAGCTGTATTTCCTAACTAGGGGGAAAAAATCCTTTCCTGAGTAACTGAGAGTAGGATATGGCCTAGTGTCCTGCTAAGAGAGAAACAAAAGCAATAAAAGTTTCTAATGAATAGATGATAGATTCCACTTCCACATTTTTTATTAAATATGTTCCTCTGGACTGAAGGGCAGGAGTAATACATGGTATTCATGGAGTCACCTCAGCTTAGCAAGCAATAGAAGTACAAATACTTTTAGCTGTAATTATGGATTTTGCTGGCACATCTCTAAATTAGCCAAGTGACAAAATTAGCTGGTTGATTGGCTAAAGACCAAAAAGAATTAATCTGAGCCACTGATGTTGCTATCCCTGGGCAGTGAAAGGCTTTTAATAAACCACAGAATCAGAAAGAGTGAACTAGGAAAATGTAGCTTGCCACAAGCAGTGTTTGGTAGGTGTAGGTCTCTTACAAACCACTTAACAGATGGGTAAAAGAAGTGAAAGCCATGAGTATGAGTAAACAAACCTGAACTTGCTTCCACTGAGATAAACAGACACAAATTTTATGGACCACAAAACAAAAAATTCATAAGGAGTAAATATAATACAAGCCCTTATATATCAGAGACTTTGGGGAAAAGGAGGAGAGAGGAGATATTTTTTCATAAGGTGGTGGCTTTTCATCTAAAAAGAAATGCATAGTTGTGTACAGCCTTCTGAAGATGTTCAAAACAAAGCAGTCATATATATATGCATCTCATATATATATATCTATATGTGAATAATTTGGAGACATAAAGGCTAGTGTGAATGAATATCAAAACTATAATCAGTATAAATATATTTCTAAATCTAAACCATACCTCAGATGATGCCTCCCACTGGTATATCAAATTTTTCATGGGCCTTAGAGATTTAATTTTCAGAACTAAAAGACTGCACAGTTTCCTCAAGGAGGCTTTGAAAGCTTGTACATCAAACAGACACACCGTTAGAAGCTTTCAACCTAACTATATTAGTACTTCTGATCTGAATAGGATAACTGCAGTAAACTACTGAACTGAGAAAATCAAATAATACAAAACTTTGGTTGAATTAAAGCTGGTTGCGTTTAGAAACTGAGAGAGAGATGGAATTAATGGAAAAATGCTTTGTGTGTAGCATCAGTCGGAGAGGGTATAGAATTGCAGAAGACAAAACAGCAGGCTCTTTCTGTGACAGGAGGTGGAAATGTGTAATAATTTTCATTAAATGTTAATTTTATTTTCATCCAGATATAAAACTAGGAAATCCATTTATCTCGCAGTATTGCTGCTGTCCTCTTGGTAAATTCTGCCATTACGACCAGTGTTTTAGAAAGGTGGCTGTAGAAACAGGGATTCCCATGGGATGTCATTGGTGACAACATTCACATGGCAGCAGGTGGATTAAAGTCAAACTCAGAACTGCTGGATACACAGCCAGGTACCATGCATGTGTGCATTCAGAAATGAGGGAAGAACATTAGAAATCATAATAAATAGACATGAATAAACTATGGGTTGTTTTTCTTTCTGGAGAAAAATAATAAAATGGACATTTAAACCTGCAGAGAGAAAAAGTTCTCTTTTCCCCTCAGCTGACCCTGAGGGCTTCTAGGACCAGACACCACTTGATGCAATGAGGAGTTTTTTTTTAGGGCTGCTTACTCTAATCAGGCCACCCTCTTAGAAGTTCAAGAGCACTCCCTGTGCTAGTGGTTGGCCAGGAACAGGTGCCAAAAGCTGCCAATGTGGATTTCTGGCTGAGAGATCTCAGCTGGTTCCTCTATCCAGCTCTGTAAATTGGCAGAACAATAACATTGCCACCTGGCTAGTTAGAAAAAGAAAAAAAAAAGCAACAAAGACAAAATTGATCCTTCTTTTTGTGGTGACTTGCACGTGTGCTGACACATTCTGCCTGAGGTTCTCCAGGAGTGCTGCTGAACTGGAGTGTGGTGAGCCTCATGCTTGGCTGGGTTCCTGCAGAGCGTCCCTGCAGAGCATCCCTGCACTCCTGGCCTTTGTGGGGCACCTCTGCTCCCCCTGCACCCCACAAACCCTGTCCCCCCTGACTGCAGCCACTGCTGCTCCAGCAGCACCAGCGGGAAATGTCCGAGCTGCACAGGGCCAGTGGAGCAGGACACAAATGGATGAGGTGTCCTGGCTCAGAGAGGTTTGACAGCTTTGGGTGCTCTGGGGATGCTCTTCAGACACCTCACAGGTGGGGGAAGCCCCGTGGGAAGCAGGAGAGGTGAAATGGCTTTTCTACCTTGCCCAAACAATAAACAAACGCAAAAATATTAAGAATTTACAGAACCACCAAAAAAATGCTTGATAATTCATATTGCACGTAGTACTTACCTCAGGAGTCTCTTTTAAGTGTCATGAAAAATATTTCCCATCAAAGAGCAGGATTGTACATTGAAAGCATTTTTAAAAAAATGATCTTTTAAGAGCCAAGTGGGAGACTTGTGCTGAGCATATTTGAAGCATCGATGACAGTTTAAGAACAGGCAAAAAGATGTCCTTAACCCTGTGTTAAACTAGAGAAAACATGAGTGTGCCTCGTAAGTGAAAGAGATTTTGTTTACTGCTTTTTGAGATATTTTAAAATGAATTTTAGAAGTTTTTCCAAATGTCTGAGAGGCCTTCAAGTTCTCAAAATACAATTAACTGCAGAGAAGAGCATTAAATAAAAAGGATACTTAACAGCAAAGTACAAAGAGAATGCAAAACCTGAAACAGCAGAGAAGCACCAGATGAAAAAAAATCCAGAGTAACTACTGATCTTCACACCTACCTTCAAATGCTTACGAACAATTATGAAAATGACAAGACTAAGCCTGACATTGTATTTCTAAAACCCTCAAAACCTTTCTAGGGTCTCTAAAATAGAATGTTTAAAGCATTTCTAAAGATCTGGAAATGTTTTTATCTAATAACCCATTTTGGCTTGCGACAGCTCTTTCTGCTTCATAAAAATCCTAGTGCAAGACAGAGCTGTAGGGTCTGCCATGTAGTCAACTAATCCAAAGGGATGGAGCACTTCTCCTATAAGGAAAGATTGAGAGAACAGACTTTTTTTGGCCTGAAAAAGAGAAGGCTTTGAGGTGACCTAACTGTGTCCTTCCAGTGCCTGAAGGGAGCGTGTAGTATCAGGACAAGGGGGGATGGCTCCAAACTGAAACAGAGTGGGTTTCGATTAGGTGTTAGGAGGAAATTCTTTACTGTGAGGATGGTGAGATACTAGAACAAGGTGCCCAAGGGACATCACGGATGCCTTATCCTTGGAATTGTTCAAGGCCAGGCTGGATGGGGCTCTCAGCCTAATGGAAGGTGTCCCTGTCCATAACAGGAAGGTTGAATCTAGAAGATCTTCAAGGTCCCTTCCAACGCCTTCTACTTCTGATAATTCTATTATTACCTGAAGATACAGACTACTGGAAGATGTGTGTCTGACTTCCTCCTACGAATTTCCAGTTTCAGAGATTCCAAAATGCCTCAGATACAAGTCCCCTGGAATCTGCTCTATTATCTTACTATTTCTTATTAGAGAGATGTTTCTGCAACATCTAGCTCAGCTATTGTTGCGGTTCAAACTCTTTGCATTTGTTGCTTTCAGACAGCAGGTTCTCTTCTGCATTATAAATAAGCACCACCCTCTCTGAAAGCTTCTTTAAATAGCTGCAGACTGTTATGTTGCAGACCAAGCCAATGGAATTATTTCTGTTGTTACTTTTTCTTACGGCTTTTTAGAGTTTCAATTTTTTTTTTTTGTGTGTTTTGTTTCGTTTTGGTTTAGATTCTTTTAGAAGTCTATATTATCCAAAAGGGAGATGAAAATTTTCAAATAATTTCTTTACCTCTGAAATTTTCAATTCTTATTCTTAATCTTAGATTTTGCTTTTAAAATTGAACAGATAAGCATATTTTTAAAACATTTAAAGGGTTTATGTGCAATCAAAATAATATATTTCATCAAGATAGGGAAAATTTCTTTTTGTCCCTGGGGTGGGTATGCAATACTGTAGTACTATAGGGTTTACAGCCTTTAAAAATTTTTGGCATCTTATTACCAGATTAATTATTTGAACAACATCAGTTGAAACATTCCATAGGAAATGAAGCCAGATTAATAAAGAATAAACTGTATTTCAAACAGCACATTTAGATAACCCTGTATGCAACTTTTCAAGACATAGATGGTAACTATAAATCCTAGAAGAAAATAGTAATTGCTATTTCCTTGACTTCTCCCTATCCTACCTTTTTCCTAAGTTTTCAGCACATGAGTTTTACCTTCCAAAACATGTTATTAAACAGATCCATATAAATATCAGAGTAAAATGCAGTGAAATTCACACTGGATCAGATTTCATAATGTGAATGCTCTAGAAAGACAGATGATCTGTCTGGAAAGAAATCTTTTTTATTTAAGCAGATGACAAGAAATATTCGGCCTGACCTTGGCCATAAAACAAAAGCACTTCATGCTGTCCTGAGTTAATCAAAGTTCAGCGAGGATTGGAATTGCCACAAAAATCTGCAGGCTGCCATTCCAGGGTTAGAAAAATGATGCTCCTTTTTGGGATGAGTCATTTGACTTGCACTGCAGAACTTGTATGTTTTTTTATCTTTCAGGAGAACATTCCCCTCATGTTTTCCATCTTGATTCATGGTTCACTCATGATCATTTGATGATCCTGAAAGAACTGTGACCTTCTTTCCGAAAGCATGCAGGCAGTCCTGGAAGCGCCTGCGGGCACATGGCATGAATACCAACTAGGTTACAAATATAAACAGGAAATTCTGTAAGGCTGGATTGTGTCACACAGGAGTCAAGGGCCACCTTTGTCACTGACTTGCATAATTGAGCCTCAAGTGAACTCCAGAGAGAGAATGGGTAAAAAAGAAACATTTCCTCATTTCACTACATGGTTCAGTGCTGGTTTTCTAAGTATGACTCTCCTAATAAATTGTACATGGTAGTAAATCTGTTTTCAAATCATTATTTTGGTGGAAGAATATTATCATTTAAAACTCGTGGAATAACACAGTGACTTTTTTTTTACCAAGTTTCTTTACAAATAATGGACCATATTAATTTGTAATGGGTACTTGTTGAAAGAAAAAAAAATACTTTTTAGCAAAGCGTGCGTCCATAGAGGTAGTCTGATTTGTGTAGACACTACGAAAAGAGAAGAAAATGTCATTGAATCTCTGAGACTGAACATTAGGTGGTAAATTCTCAATGTAAATTATCATGGAAACTTATCTCAGTTCTTCAGTTACACGTGATTTTCATCTGTATTTGGCAAATTGGGGGCTTGTCTGGAGGAAACTGTGATAATTAGCACATTACCTCATTCTAGTACTATCATTGTAAAAATTCATATTTCAAGTCAGTTAAGAACATCTGACTGCAAACAGTATTAGCAGAGTTATAAATATTTCTTTATATCTTCATCAGAACCTGGGATACAGCACAGATGTTCTCAACGTTCCTCAGTATCTGTTTTAATCTTCATAATGTTTTCATCAAACTAACTATTTAGCAGGTACAAGAATTTTGAAAAAGATTACACCATTCTCTAACAAACCAAAACTGCTCATTTCTTGCCATCTCCTGGTAATATGAGTCATGGGGACAAAATTACTATCTTGAAATTGTCCCTCATTTTAGTGGGGTTGAAAAGGAGAAGTGAACACCTCCCTCTGAAAACGACCATTTGCTCCTTACTTGAGGGCATTTTAAACCTCAAATACAGTATTTAGCACAGCAAGGAGCCATGAAAAGGTTTGGGAGGGTTTTTACTGTGGGGTTGAGATACTTAAATATGAAGAGTGAACCTACGCTGTGTTCAACTGTGATCAAAAATAATGTGGCACGTTTTTTCCAGTCTACTCTAGATAAATTCAATTCTCCTATTCATGTTAATAAAAGTCATGCAATATGAGCACAAGCCAACATTGAAATTATCCCATAGTGGCATTTAAATTAGTAGAGAAAAAATATGTTCACTCCCTGTAATACTGGATTCTTTTTGCCCCTTTCTTTTCAATTTCTATTAATACAAATTATTTGAGCATTAGTATATTGGCCTTAATTAGCTTTCATCTTTCCCCTTTTGATTTAAATATTGCCAAGCTCCATTAAACTGGCTGTGTGAGTGCCAGAAAATGGTCTACTACTGAATTCCAAGTGTGTGTCTTTGTCACAGTGTAAATTGAAAGGTCACAACAGGTCAACTAATTGCTTGGTACATATTCTATTAATTGCACTTTTAATGTGTAAAGCACACTGAAATTATCAGATAAAGGATGCTACATTCTGCTAAAATATCAGGCATGCCTGAATCGTAGTCAGACAACATAAGAAAATTATTCTAATATCCGCTCCAAAAGTTTTGATGTGGGTCCATTTCCCTTTTATTTTAGTTGACAGTGACTTGCTCACCTCCACTGCCCCTGCTGTCGGCTCCTTTGCTTCTCAGAGCAGGGATACTTGGAAAATCTAAGAGCAGCAAGCTGCTCTCTCCTTTTGTTTGTGGGATATGCTCTGTTCAGGCAAGAATGTAAGAATTCTGCAATACTACTCAGTATTTGTCTCTCTTAATTCCTTTAGAAGGTGTGTTTATACTGTATCATTTCTCTAAAGAAACACTGTCAAGATGAAAAATGGAAGGCCTAGGAGTTAGGAAAAAAATTAAGATGGTGAGACTCTGCTTTAGCTTTATCTAGTATCTGCAAAAATTGATGAATAACAGCTGCAGAACTGGTATTTGCCTAATCCTGCAAAGTGTTGGCTCCTCTGAGTGATAAAATGCACCCTAAATTCCCAGTGTGTAAGAGAATATAGTTTTATGCTTTTTAATTAATCAAAAACTTGCTATCTTAAGCCAAAGTTTCATCACTCCATCTCCACTTTCCACAATCATTATTACTTCCTGATGCATATGCGGAGCTTATGCATAACTACTTCCAACAATATGTCATCTTTCAACCAGATATCATAAACCAAGAACCAGTGAGGCAAAACTTGTTTTAAAGCAACTCACTCAGCATCAGACTGGGACTCTACTCACTTTTTAGGATGTATTTAGTCCTCTATCATATTTAGTTTGGAGAAACTGAATGATTTACTCTCTGTTTCAATTTATGAAATGATGAAGTTTAATCTATAAAGACAAAGAAGGAAAAAATATCATGGCTTACTTACAGAGGTTGGTTATGAAATGACAGCTTTCAAATTGCTTAGCATTTGTGGGAATTGTTATGGTGGGAAACCTGAGCAACCAATTTGGCTCCAGTAATACTTATGTACAATCAGGAAAGCAAGATGACAGGACAAATATTAAAAAAAAAGCATTCATAGCAATAATATAATTTTGCAAAATAATTCAATTTTTTCTTCAGAAACCTTGGCACAGTTTCAAAGGTCAAAATCACTTTTGTTTTGCTACAAGAATTTATATGTTGTCTAAATTAAACTGGCTTTTCAAATTAATTTTTAATGCAGAAATATTCAAAACTGAGTTATTCATAGCAGCAGCCAAAAAAAGACAATAGTTCAATTGCTCTGTTACTACTGATGATGCACAAGATAAGTGCTAAACCCCAAACCTAATTTACTTTTTTATTTGTTGCATATAACTGAATATGGAAAAAAAAATGGAAAACATTAGAAACAAAGCAACAGCCTTGACTGTTACACAGGGGCCAGATTTTGTAAAGCAATGTCCATATATGACTAAAATACAATGCAAGTGGAATTTAGAGACGAAATTAAAAGAAAAAAAGAGGACAAAGAGATCCTTTCCACAGGAATTTTCATTCAGTTCCAGATTCACTTTAGCTGGAGCACATATGCAGGTACCAGAAATGTCACAGACCTGCAGCAGTTAAGTAACTGCATTCAGCTCCTCAAAATATTCCCAGGAAGTGCATTTCCAAGCCCGCTGTGAACATATTCTTGAAACAGAATGTCATAATCTTGTGCATAAATATTTGTGCTGGAAAGACTTTTCTGTAAATAAAGCTTGGAACGTAATCGTGCAATAAAAAAGAGGTATGTTGCTTTTATGGATAAGGAGTGTTTCCAAAGTGTTGACAGCCAACACAAACAAAAAACAAAACAAAAAAAAACAACAAAAAGGTTTTCAGAGTATAGAGGGATGTACTAATAATTTTAGCTGTGTCAGGATGTTACTTGCCAAAGTAACAAATTTTATGTATTCCTGTGGAAGAACAAATTTTGGTTCTGCAGTATGTTTTCAGAATTGCTCTCCAATATTTAATCTGATGCAATTCAATATAGATTATTGAGCAGAATAATGTCTGTACATTTTAAATAAACTATCAGTCTGCACTGTGAAGTTATTCCTATTTTGTCTTTTTTTTGAGAAGAGACTGCCCCGAGAGATGGGTCCTGAAAGGCTTGACAATATCACTTTTGAAACTATTTACATTCCTGACACTGCCTAATAAAATTTTTATTCTGTTCTTTTGTGACTTTTTTATTGCTTGCTTTTGAAACATCATGTTTTATTATCTTTCAGTCCTGTTATCAATCTTGAGCAATAAGATGACTGTAATGACCTGTTTTAATAAGCCTATTACAGATTTCTCTGTTGATTTGACATACCTAAGTGTAGTAAAATGGTTTATGAGGAATCAACAGCTGAGTAATATCACATTCATATCCTTGGAGATGAAGTGATTGTGGATGAGAAATAAATAATTGAAGAAGACACAGCCTGGTTATTTCCATTTCTGAACTCCTATGAAACAATGTGACTGTGTCATGGATGGAGTCATGCACTTCACTCACAAAAAAGAAGACACAGTACATTTTACTGATAGAAAGGAAGGAGTTAACCAAGTTCAGAGGTAAATCTGATAGTGATTTGAGAATATTTAGTGGCAAGGTATGCTTGGTTACTTACTGCATGGAGTACAAGGTCAGACAAAAAGACCCTCCTCTTGAGCCATGAGGCACAGAAAAGACAGCCTTGTTTTCCAAATTCTGTCTCAGGGAGGAGTCTGGATCCACTCTTAGTCCTGGACATGGTGAGTAGTTTATGTCTAAAGGATTATATATGCACAATCAATACTTTATATCACTTAGGTAAGATTTCAAAGCTTAGCATGCTATTAATCACTTTCAGAGAATCTATTGTGACAAAAAATCTCTCAGTCTCAAGGACTAACCTTGGGAGGCATTCCTGCTGGAGGGGAGATCCTGGCATGCAGCCTGCTGCTGTGCAGTAGAGCTCAGCAGGCCTGGGGCTGTCCACTATTTACAGAGTAAAATAATTGACTTTTGCTCATATCTGCATAGCAGCAAGATGTCTGGAAACCATTCCAGACTGCTCTGGGGCCATCCACCCTCTAAAGTCCAGAGTCAGCTGGATGCAGCCACCACCACCCTCTGGGAGTTATGGCTTAAGCCAGGTGACACCCACAGTGGTTTAGACACTCTAGGGCTCCCCACTTGAGATTTAGGAACTCTATGGTTTGGTCCCCATAACCAAAGATGTGGTTGGATAAACCAAGATGGTTTGATCAAAGAACCAGAGGATGGGTCAGGTTGGAAGGGACCACAGTGGCTCATCTAGTCCCACCTCCCTGCTTAAGCAGGGCCATCCCAGAGCACACAGTATGGGAATTGCATACAGGCAGTTCTGGAATATTCCCAGTGAGGGAGACTCCACACCCGCTCTGGGCAATCTGTCCCAGTGTGCAGTCACTGCTCAGTGAAGTTGTTCATATTCAGGTGGAATTTGCTGTTTCTCCACTTTGCCCCTTGCTGGGCACCACTGAGAGGAGCCTGGCTGCCACACACAACGTTTCTGTGTGCACATGCTTTAATATGGATGCAGATAGGGTGCTGGAGAGATTTCTCTTTGAAAGTGTCTGAGTTCTAAAGGGCCGTGGGCTTCAAAGCAGGCTCAGGCATCTGTTTTTTGGCTCTGACTGGTGTGAGAGTACACCTGTTGTATTCAGAAGCACACATACCTACAGCATCACCTTCTTAGTGATTTCATGAATAAATGTATGGGAAAGGCAGAGATTTATTTTGGTATCTATATGTTTTCACACTGTGTGTGTGCAGAGCTTTGCCATGGAGGTCTGGGAAAGCTGATCCTTCATGCTGTGCTGTGCCTCAGACAGGCATGCCAGGTGTACTCAGCAGCCCAGCACAAAGGTTGGCTCCACTGTGGTGACATTCATCTGCTCACTAACACAAATCCAGGCTCCTCCATGGGCAAACGTGACCCCAGTGCCACGGATCAAACAGCACCGAGCCAGCATTTCGGGATATGTCTTTTCCTTTGGATCCCACTGTGGTGTATGAACAGCTGGCAGCACAAACCAATACTGACTCTTTTCTCTCTTTACTCACTCCCTTCCCACTACTGGGCTGTTTGGACATTAATGCTCTTCTGAGGAATCTGTTCGTTTCCCAAACTAATCTATGTGTGATGAAAATAACCTGTTATTCCCCATTTGAACACTTGGAATTTGGGCTTGGGTTTTACAGGAGCAGGTGACAATCAGAAAGGGGAAATGCTGTAAGGTGAACAACAAGTGAGAAGCTTGACTGTATATTCTCAGAAATCCTTTTATTTTTTTTTTTTCCAGATTCAAAGACATCAAGCTCTCCTTCTGCATCTGCAGTCATACAATTTCAAGTGAATGTTTTCTGTCTCTTCAAATTGTACCAAAATTAATAGGTAAGTTTAGAATTTGATTTTTATTATGCACAATAATTTATATAGAAATTAATTATATAAAGTAAATTGGCAAAAGTATGCTGTCTGCCACATGGGACTTAACTTTATCTAGTATCCTGAACAGAGAGTAGCTCTCTTAGCCCTGAACTCCAGCCAGCCCAAAATTATAAAATTCTATTAATAATCCACACAGTGTGATGATATAATCATGAAGCTTTCACTTTTTGAAAGCAAAATACTTTCGCTACGAAATATTTTTAATATTTGGCACTTTCACTACTACTGTGAGGAGACCATATTGGAACTCTTGAATTTAAATAATTGAATTCTTAAATAAAAAAAGTTCATTTTCATTCACTTGTGTAGAAGAAAGTGACCATGTTTGGATCATGGGGGAAAAAATCCTAATTACGACAAAGATGTTATAAAAAATGAGCATCAATACCAATGAAGTTTCAAATAATCAAGCCTTATAAGCTTTGTAAAAGGAAATAGACCTTTCAGTCCTTTTAAAATGTATTAACTCAGTTTCAGTAAACAAGAAACTTGGGATGGTGGAGGAGTCACTTCCCAAAACACAATGGACCTGTCTCTTTTTTAGGGAAAGGGAAATAATTCAAAGGGGTTATTTTAGCACTTTGATGTACAGTAGCTGGTACATTTTAAACTCACAGTGCTGGTTTAGAGAACAGTAATTTAAGAGTATAGTTGGTTCACCAAGGTGTTTTGGGATTGAGCAATGACTGCAAGAGACTTGGAAATTTGAGCAAATGCTCACTTCTGTTACTCATTTCTTCCTTTGTTCAGCTAGAGAAGATTTGTGCAAGCTCTGAAAGAGCTTCTGCAGCAAAAACAACCTGAATTTTAGCTCAAACCAAAGGGATAACAAAATATTTGAAATGTAAATAATAGTTCCTTTACTAAAAAGTTCTCATCTATTTTCTATGTATAATCTTCCATTTTATTTTTTACCTTTCTGCACATATTTCAGATATCTTTTTGCATCCTGTACTTTTCTTCAAAAACACTGAGGAAAACAAAATTATCATGAACCTTTCAGAGACAGAAAAATTAGTTTGTAATAATCATATACCATGCATGTCCTTTTCATAAGCTACCATCAGAAATATTTATGCATTATGTACTTGTTCCAAGAAATTGTAGTACAGCGTGTATTCCAGAGATAACATGTAGAGGAATCTCCCCCATATGTTTTAGTTTATTTTGCATGTTGGCATATATTCTAATAACAGACAGAACGTGGGGTCTTTTTTTTTTTTTTTTTAATTTATGTTTTCCCATAAATGGAAACACATATATGTCTTAACAGGAATAAACCAAACACTTTGACTACTGTATTGACATTTATGCTTGAGAAAGTTCAGGCCTGCAAGCTCTTGCAAAGCAAGTTAAAAGGCCAATCCCAGCCTCTGACCCAAAAGGGAACATTTAAGTTCAGGCTCAATCAATTGAAAATGCAGGGCAAAATATGCCTTTAGATGACAGAGTTTGATTTACAAGATATACACAGATATTTTACATCAGGTTGAGCTAATTCAAGTTTGTGTTCTGAGCGCGTACGTAGAATATCTATAATTTATTTATGACCTATTAGGGAGATTGTTTCCAGCATGTAAGAAATCCTAATTAAGACCACTGTTTTTAAAAAAGAAACTCACAATTTCTTTTATATCCTGTCATCAAAGGAACAAAGGAGAAAGCTTTTGTTCTTGTTTTTGTTGGGTTTGGTTTGATTTTTTCCTTGCTGTCTGTTGAATGTCAAGGGGCCACACACCAGCTATTGCACAGTCAGGTCTTTGAAGTCCCCAAAGAATTTCAGAATTCTCCCGAAGACTTTATTTCTTGAAATAACTTATTTCCCCCATGAAATCAGGATTCCTGAGGGACTTGTCATGCCAAACCATCTGCAAGGGCTGTTTTCTTATTCTGAGCATGGGGGGGCACAGCATTACATAACGTTTGGGAGTTTAATGTCTCATGAAGAGACAATGGCATGAAGATAAATCTTCCCAAACTCATCCCCATTCACCCTTCTGGCATACTGTGACTTGGCTGCTGCCCCTAAACAGGAGTGGAAGTGGAAGAACAGAAGGCACAGGGTGTACCAGCCAGGATCAGTACTAGTTGGTAATAGGCTGAAAAGTAGGGAATAGACAATTAGGTAGAAGATACAGAAAATCATAGTTGTCCAGATACTGTAGAGAATGTCTCAAAGGCAGCATAGCTCACTGCTGCAGGGTTGCTTGGACCTGTTTAATCAACATAATTATTTCCACAACACCCATGCTTGGGCAGAAAGGGGTAGCAGGAGTACAGTAAATATGCTGTGAAACATATATACCTTTGCCATTTTTCTGTCAATGTCATCTGTGTCATGGTCCTTTCACGTCTTTCAAATTTAAAAGACAATATACTCCGTGACTTCAACTTTATTTCCTTAGCTTATTGAGGAACACAATAAACACAACAAACTGAGGCTCCATCACCTTTTACCCAGACTAGTCTATACATTCGTCAATTTATTCACCATTCAAGTGAAGATTTTATAAGTTTCATTGCTTGATATAACTCTTGATATCATATACCTATGAGAAAAAGAAAAGACTTGGTTACCTAGCAAACAGAGAAATCGCTGACCCTTCTTCTTCCATCACAGGCATCCCTTGTATCACACCAGGAAGCAGAAAACCTCAGCAGTCCAGCTTCAAAATCCACTTCAAAAGCTTTTTGGGTAAGATCATAGAGCCAAAGAATGGTTTGGGTTGAAAGAGACCTTTATAGTCCAACCCTCTGTAATGAGCAGGGACAACTTCAGACAGATGTTTTGTACTCTCAGGCTTGCAGGCTGAGTCTATCCCATTTCTGTAAGCTGGAGGATTCTGTGGACACTGCCAGACAAAACACAGTGGCTGCTGGAGGCAGCAATTTGCAGGCCACGGTGGCTGAAGAGTGGCCTTTCAGCTCTTTCTGACCACCTCTTCTGCCTACCTGGTGCTCTCACTTTGACCTAATGCTGCTGCTCTCAGCAGAGCCTGAACTCTAGCATGAGCTGGCTTAGCCAAAATTGTTGGTGTGGAATTGTAATAGGATAATTGAGGCCAATCGGTTTGTGTATTGTGTGAGAGAAAAAGGGATGCAGTGTAGCCTTATGCCTACTTTCTCCTTTTACCTTATTTGAACATTTCTGTCTTAGACTCCTAAGAGTAATACATATACAAAGTGTGTTTACTTATAACCCATGACCTCATTTGTACTACTCCACCATCATAAAGTTGCCTTTCTCAGGGACAGGAGTATTAATGAAGGTAAATACACAGTCACTCTCTCCCTGTATGGTTGTGTAATTTATTCTTTTACATACACAGAATCAGCAGGATTGAGCACTACAGACACCAGGACAATGCCCAAGAAACTAGGGTGGAAGCCACTGTTCTTTCAGATAAATTAGTAAAAGTAATGGGGTGGATCCATCTTATTATAGGAAACTGTCTTAAGGCAGATTAATGCTGTTAGGCTGAATAGCACCATAAAGCTGGGAGACGTTCCCAGGTTCAGGCTAATGGACTTCCAGCCCCGGATAGAAATGTGGAGTGTGTCTTTCAGCAGTGAATACCAAGGGAAATGAAGCTACTGATGAGATCAAAAGGCATCCTAGAAAGACTGAAGTGTCTCCTGCACCTGAAAGCAAGTTTATTTTTCCCACAGAAGCTTTTTTGCGTATCCTTTATTTCAAAAACATGAAAACAAAATGAGCTGCATTTACTGGTACGGTTTCCTGGGATTTAAAGGCCTGAAAAGCTTCTTGTTAGTTATTGAGAGTGAAAACAAAAGAACTCTGGGTCAAAGCTCACTCCTTTCATAGTCTTTTATTTCTTCAGCATAGATTAGATTTCTGCACAGATTTGGTATTATCTAAACTGTTTTGCTTGAACGCTGTCATGTCATTCTGTATATGGGTCCTGCCAAAGGAATATTCACTGTTGACTGTTTTCCTCTAAAGCTTTAAGGTGTGGTTTTAGAAGTGCCTCTAGGGCTTTTTGTTTCTTATACCTCAAAAGAAATCTTGCATGTGCATCCTTTCTTTCTTCCTCTTTACATTCATCAAAAATGAACAAAGGATGATGTGGACAGTGAGTTACAGTCATACATAAACCATACGCCTGTCTCAAGCTGTTGCTGGGAAAGCCATGTTGAAGGCAGTATTTATTGAAAGCCCCTTGTTTATATATCAGTACTGTGGAAGTCACCAGGGGTACAACAAAGTGCCAGCAATTTTTTGTTGTTTTAGCTGTTCAGGTGCCACAGCTTCACATGCATATCCAGTGGGCTGGCTCCAAAAGGAGCATCACAGGTGTATCCCCAACAGATCACAGTGCTGCAGGTCCTCTGTAAGGATTTGTAAGGTCTTTCTGCAGTGGCAAACAATCTCTACTAACTTCCTGGGCTTCCAGAAATACTAATCAGCAGTTCTAGTCTGTAGCACATTTATTACACCCTGACGTGCTGAAGACAGCCTGTTACAAATAGAACTGCCTAGTGAAAAATGCTGTTCTAGTGTTTTATAATAAAGTGCACCAATTAGATGCATTCATTAGGACAAACTGCTTGTCTTTTCTTATATTAGATCTTTTAAAAGGCACAATGCATCTCATAGCTCATTCCGCTCTGTATTATTATTAATTGAACAGAGCACATTACAGAGTTTTAATCCAATAACTGTAAATACATAATGAATAATATTTCCTTGGAGGCTGCCAGGGTTGTAGCAGCCTCCTTTTCAGCTTTGCATACGCAGACTAAGATATATTATCACAGAGTCCCCTCTTTCCTGGCTGTAGGCTCCCCACAGGTATTGCAGGGACACCATCAGAGCAAGGAACAGTGCATGTGTGGTAGAAGACAAATGTGCCATTTGTTAAAAGGCAAATTAGTAGCCAAGCCTAAACTGCAGGCTTTCAACTTTTTCTTGCTGGAAAGGGTGGCATGCTCCAGTTCTTCATGTTGTCTTGCAGGTCCTTGGATGCCAAACAGAAAACAATTTTTTAATTTCACCAGCATGAGGGTTCTTAACTGCAGCATATTATTTATAAAGGGGAGATGGCAAACACTAAATGAAGACAAAAGGAAACATTCTGTTCCCCTCTGGAGGAGCACAGCATTATTATACAAGGCTGTGATTGGGCATAGTAAGATGAATTGGGCAGCTGCTCCTCCTGACAAGAACATTACTTCTTAGATTGCTAGTAATACATGAAGTAGCTGGCACTCCCTGGTTATACTTAAGTAACAGATATGATCTCAGCAAAAGTAGCCTGAACTCGATGATAACGACACAGGATTTTATATTAAAGAATAGGGCATGTTGAAGTGATTTATTTTTTTTTCTTAAACCGTACTTTGTAATATTTTCATATGGAATAAGTATTTGCAGTTATTTATGCCTGGACAGAGCTCAAGGTGTGTAGAAGGGCTAATTAGCTTGAAGAGAAGCAGTGCATTAATACAATCTTACTATCTTACTACCACTAATGAAGCCTTATAACTTCCAATTCTGAGCTATTTTATGGTCAATTGCATGAAAAATGGTCAGAGAGGGACGTGAGGTCTCTTTTTAGGTATCTTTGTAGCCATATCTGTTAACCTGCTGAAAGTTACAGCAACACGAGTTATTTTCAGAAATTCAGATTTTTGCTGTAAATTAATGAGGTCTGTTTTTCCAGGATCTAGGCCTTTGGCACCTAAGGATATGTGGTGTAATAATATCAGACTCCCAAGACCTGATCTTATGACAGCTGAAAACATTAGGAGAAAATTAAAGAGGAGTTTTGCACCTATTGTCATTTTGGCCTGAAAATATCCTACAGCTGTGAAAATTCTAACAGTATCCAGCAGGATCAGGTCATAGTGAAGTGAAGAAGTAAAATAGATACCAAAAATAAGAAAAAGGAAAAATATCTGAGCATAGTAGCTACCGAAAAGCTGCAAACCTGGGAGATTTTTTTTCACAACAGATAGTTAATCTTAAATTTGCCATCCACTGGTTTTCCTAATGTGAAATAAATGATGTTGCTAAGCACTGTTAGGACTCTGTGTCTATCTAGGATTATTAGCACTTTCATACTTTAATTCTCATTACTTCATCACCTTTCTTTACACTGCCTGATGATGAGCCTGCAGAAAGGCAGTAGGTGTTACACACCTGGAGGCAGGGATGGGGAAGCTGCAGTGCTACACTTTTCATAAGTGAAGTTGTTCTCCAGAGTTTTCAAAGCACAAATCACAGTGATGTGCACTTCCATCTGGCACAGTATGATCACATATTTATCCCATTTGATTGGACTGGTTCTATCCTTTACCAATGCCAGTTGGGGAAATTCATAAATTTCAAAGCATTGTTGAGGGCATATTCCACAAAAGTCTTTCTGTTGGGGTAAGTAGGGCCAGTTAGTCCATCTAGTCATTTTTGAAAAGAAGTAACTTGATTCTTGAAGAGGAATCTTAGGCAACTAACTCTAATCCTAAACCCCAGCTCAACTATTGCCTAAGTCTGGAGACACCTGACCTCCTTAGGTGTCTCCTTTTTTATCAGAAGAATCTCCAGGTATTGAAAATTTTACTTTTAAGCATATCTAATTAAAACTTTGTAGAAGACTGAGCAGATTTACAGCACATGGCTACATCTTTTTAAAGATGCCTTATCCAAGGCTGAGCTTCTCCACGAATGCAGTAATAGTAACTATTTTCATGTAAGGACATAAGGAAGAACCAGAACATCAAGTCTGCTGTATGTGCCTCCACATATTTGTGCAGGCATGGCCTTAAAATGGTGGTGACTAAAAAAAAAACCTCTCAGGATGGCTAAGCACCAACTTCAACTCAGTCCTGGGCCTCATCTAGAAAAATAAAAAAAAAAAAGTAGAGCAGGCCTCTTCCTTCAGGTTTGTTTTATAAGAACACTATAGCATGTATTTCAAGGAGAGAAAACAAGTCCCTCCCTACCTCCAGTAGAGTTTTCCAGGGGCATCCTCTCTCAGCAAGCTGGAATGGACACGTGAGTCTTATGGAAACAGTATGAAATGATGTGATGTTTTCCAAGAGCATTTCCTGTTGGAAGGTGTGCAGTAAAAATAGCAGTCAGAATGACAGCAGGCCATCTAAAACAGTCTCCAGACATTGCATCAAGAACTTTGACACATAGAGAGGTTTTGGTATTTTGTTGTATCAGCAGATATTAAAAAAATGAAGCTTCTGACGTTGCAGACCTCAGGTCTGGTCTTCAGGTCAAACTTAGGTATTCTCCTAATGGAAAAAATAAATGACTACTTATGCTTGGTAGGTTAATAATTCAAGCTGGAATGTAGGAAAACTCAGCTTCCAATTTTAAATGAACAAAATTAAATTAAATGCTGAAATGAAAAATGTCCAATTGGGAAGCAAGGACTAAATTCTGACTGCCATATTTCACATAACAATTTATCCTCTAAACTTGAAGTAACACTGGATCCTCACATATCCAAAGCTGTCCCTTGGCACAATTACATATCTGTGAAACTATTTATTGTTCTATGTTTTTTTCATTAATACACAGTTAAATTACACTTTAAAAACCTTTTAAAGGGAAGAAGTAGCTTACAGCGAACCTGAAATCTGTTTTGAAACACAATATGGTTCTAGAGTCATATAACATTAAAACCAATATTCCATACCTCAGTTTTTTTTAATATATATCTATCTTTAAAAATATTCTCAAGTAATGTTGTAATTCTGAAAGTCTTCAGCAGACAAATTAATATATAAGAACTACCAAAAGAATCAGAACCACTTAGATGGCAATGTCTTTTTAGCAAAAAATCCTATGATTTTTTTTTTAATATGAAATATTTCATAAATGCTTTCAAGTCCTTTAGTAAAAGGGGTTAATTAAAATCCAGGTGGCATTTATTTCACAGTATGAGGGTGAACATTTGAATTTCAGGCTCGGTCTAACACACTTTTCTCCCTCTAGCTTTCACAGTGAATTGAACACTTAACTCCCCTCAGCAATTTTGGAAATCTCAATTTGTAGCAATTATGACAAGAAGCCATTACTTGATAGAAAGAAGGGAAGAATAGTTAGTTAAGTTAAAGATATGTATCTAGATTCCTTTTAAAATAATGAGCACACACAAATAAAACGAGAAATCTTGCCAGAATTCTGCAACTCCCTTTTTCAATTTGCATATTAAATTGTACATCTACCAGTTTCTGCTAATTCAGCAAAATAAGAACTTCTTATGAAAGTAATTGTGTTATTAGTCTACCTTGGCAGTAATGATCCTAAGGTGAAGGTAGCAAGTAATTCTGTTTCTAACTGTGTCCTCTGTTTAATAATTAGTTGTAAAGTTATGTTGTGCCTTCTCTGTTCAAGAGAACTTTTCTCTCATCTTCTGCACTACACTGAGCCATATATAAACTAAAAAGGCAGTTTTCTGCTAAAAAGGCAGATTTCTTGAGATCCTTGTGGTTAATATTTGTTCAACATGTCTGAAGCTGATATTCTCACACCTTTTCCAGCTGTAAATTGCTTTAACAGTTTCCATTTTCATTAGACTTTTCCATGTTACTCTGCTTTAGGCAATATAAAATTTGAAATAATGGCCATGTTTTTTAAAAGCTTTAACCAATTATGGGAACAAGGAGACTGGAAAAGTAACAAACCTTGACCAAACAAGAAATAACTGACCAGTTTCTCCCTTTACACCCATAGCTCTCACAAAAAGACTAGTTTAAAACAGCTAAAAAATATTGATATAATACTGGCTGCAACAGATCGTTATAGCTATATGATGCTTTTATTTTCAAATTTCTTTTGGCATTTACCTAAGTCAAATTGTATTTATATACACTGAATGTTATTAATATTAAAATATTCCCTCCTATCTCTTGACTGCCTAGAAAGAAAAGTAAAACAAAAAACAAGTCTATTGGCCATGTCTATTGATTAAAAACTAGTTTATTATGGGTATAAATTAAAGGGAAAAGTTGTCTAGCAAATTCTGGTTACACAGAGCCTACTGGACCCTCTCAAAAAGCTGTTGTTTATGGCAGATATTGACCAAATGCTAGAAAAAGCAGCCGTGTATCACACACCTTTCATGTTCAAACAGAAATAAAGTGTTCCCTTTATACATTCTTTTTTCATCAGCTAGAAAGATGCTGAACTCATGTGTAAGTGTAAAACCCAGAGAAGGGAAAAAACCCAGCAGAATAAATTGTTGAAGCTGCTCCAGTGAATACAGTGAGACAGGGAAAATTAATTCCTTTTCATCCTGATGGCTTCTTTCTTGCCATACGTTGTTGCATTTTAAGAGTCACTCCACTCTCAGGAAAAAAGAAAAAACAAAAGAAAAGAAAAAAGCTTACTGCTTTCATTTAGAATGTAAACTCATTGTTTTAAAACAAATTAAAACCAAAGGTGGAGAGATTGCTGTCAACACTAGCATAATTTGTGTCTCCACACCTGTCATTACCATTATTTATTTATTCCAGGTCATGTATGCATTACAGACTAATTATTTGCTTTGCTTACACAAGTCTCTCCATTTAGAGCTATAGCAATTAGAGATTTTTTAGAAATGAAATTAAATTGTATCATTTATAACATTTCTGCATTTAGGTCAAGAAATGCCATACTGCTAATTCACATTTTTTACCTAACATGTATTTCATTTACTACATACCAGGCTGACATAATTTCTTTTTACACAAAATACCGGTTTAAATCCTGTTTTACACTACAGAGCTGTCTTTCATGTTTTAAATTTTTACGAATACTGGATCAGGGAATTATTCCCATTTAATATCTTTGAATGGTGTTGAGGCAGGAGATATTTTCTGTGTACATGGACAAGCTGTCCAATGTCAAACAGAAAGCAGCATGATTAAGTTTTCTATGCTTGTAGCTCTAATTTTTCTTTTTCCTGAAGAAACTGAAATGGTTCACTCTGCTTTTACTCTCCTGAGGAACATTAACCTTAAGGACTGCACTGAAAGTTGAGGGGAACAGTGAAGTGGGCAGATCAAAAGAGTGGTCAAAAAGGAAATGGAAGGTCACTTTTAAAACCCAAAAACGATACTAGAGGTGGAACTCAAACAGATTACCTGTTCTTCAGTGAGCAGGAGGCTGGAGGGGGTGTTTATCATCTAAGCAGTCCAAAAGGAACAGCAATGATAAGAAGTGCTGTGCATTACTAGGAGTACTTAGATGAGCTTGACTAGCCACAAGAATTATTTAATATGATCAGTCATTTTTGTTCTCCACAATACCCAAAAGTTAGGAATTTGCAAATGTTATCCTGGTGCTGCTAGAAACAGATTCACAGTGACCTCAATATGTCACCAGAAAGGGTTTCTGGAAATCCTTTTGTTTTCCACATGGCATCTTAGTATATTGGAAATACAAGTGTTCTTGTATTGCTTTAGCCACTTTGTTATTGTTGCAAAATATTCACATCACATTACTTTAAAAAGTAGTGTTTATTCTGCACCAACTAGTCCAATGAAACAAAACTTGCAGTTTGATAAGGTGTATAGATTGAAAAGTTGAATTAGACAAGATCAATTTTTTTTTCTGCCACATAAAGTGGATGTTAATTGCATTTATTCAGTCTGATGATTAAAAGACTGGAGATCCTGCAGTCAGAATTATGAATTAGCATGGCTGAGTCCAAAGGATATAGTAAGGTGTGTATTTATCTGTGTCTTGAAATGTATTTCTGGTCTTTGTGTTTGTGACCTGTGGTGTGCCTCTATGCCACAAAAAGGGAGATCACCCCAGTCTACTTTAGATTAGGTACATTTTGCATATATCACTGTTTTAAACTCAAGTACCACATAGATTGGTGTTGGGAGGAAAGGGTTAAAAGAGGAAGGCTGGTGAGGAAGGGGCAGATTTCTTCAGGTGACCTTGCAGCTGGCAATACCAAGGTCTGAGAAATATCCATGTGGGAAACTCCACACATTGCACCTCCTGCCTTTTGTCTTGTTTGCTTTTAAAATCTCTGTGCAAGGATAACATCAGTGTTTGGAGAGACTTGGAGGCACCCAGGGACAAGTCTGAGCTCCCTGTTTTGGGAGAGAGGTGGAAACTCAGAGGTCACAAAACACACAGAGGAAAGCACAGATGCCTGGGTGTTGATTTGGGATCCTCCACTTAGAGAGGTCATGAAATAAATTTGCTCTTTGCAAATAAATTTGCTCTTTGCATCTCAGCCATGGTTTTGTGGCTGTCCTGCATGTGTTGATTCATACAATTGGTTATATTTTGTCCAGTGAAATTCTTCCTTATTATGCACTCAGAACCTCCAGCAAGTGCATCAGGATTTCTGTCATGGGTGTCTCTGCCTAAAATCCCCCAAACCTCCCAAGTGGCACAGTAGTTCTTCACTACTGTTATGCAGGAACTAAACAAGAGGTCACTCCTGATCATTTGCTTACTGATGCAAATCACAAATACCTTTCATGTGGTAAAAGGCATGATTCTAATTTATATTACATCTGAGATAGATTTTCAGAGAGAAAATTTTACATTGATGGTTTGAGAAATAATTAGCAGTATGTCTTAAGGAGAAGCTAGCCTGGATACTATATTTAAACTGAATTTGAAACTCTAAGATTTATGTTATTCTTTGTGGGGTTTTTGTTTTGTTTTGAGGTCTAGTTGGTTGACAAAGTCTAAAACATTGATAAATTTTGTAAGGAGACCTCTAATATTTGAAAATTATATGATCATGCTGAAGATGATTCAAAACAAAGATGCGGTGTGTCAATAATCAACAGATAAATTGCAAAAATTGCAATAAATTGCAAAAGTATCAGAGGTTTTTGGATATTTCTATTCAGATGAAACTAGCTAACACCAAACAGTTTACAGGTAATACAAACTGTATTTTTACAAGTATTGTTCTGATCTGTCAGCTTCGAAACCTCTCTTGCTGTTGACTCCATATTTCTTTGTTGCAATATTTATAAACCTGCTCTCATGTGTCTTTTAAGGAAATGTGAATTAGCCAAATAATGAAGCTAAAATTATTATCTGTTTGATAGCTGTTTGAATAAAAAATCAAAAACTTGCTGTTATCCAGCAGCACGCCAGAGACTGCCTTCTTTTACCTAAAGGTACTCATTTTATTACTTGTAAAGATAAAGATTAATTAAATGTTACACAGCCTTTCAGTAATTCAAATGCTCCACTAATGAGAAGTACCATCCTGTTAAAAAAAAACAATTTTAGGCAGGCAGTTCTGAAGAATGAAGAGAGCCTGTGGAATCAAAGGGCACTCAGCGAAACCAAAGTGGCTCGCAGCAGGTCAGTGTGACCAGCACCCTGTAAGAGTATTTGGTTTTAGAAATACCAGTTCAAGCTCTACATCTCATAAAAGGAATCTGAGTGTTGAGGAAACTGAGATCTCTTCAGCTCTACTGCTGGAAAGTACATAGGATCACCATGGATAGGGGTGACAGAAAACCCATCTACCTCTAACTCTGCAAACAGATTTGCACAGGTAAACCTCTGTGTCCCTTGGTACCTGCTGCTTTTGACTGTGAGCAGCAAACATCTATCAGACCACTCTTCCTGACAGATTTTGGGTTCAATGCTCATGGGTTTGGGTTCATAGCCCAGGTGGCTATGGGGCAAAGTGGAAAGTAAAGATACAAATTATTCTGGGTTTCTAATATTCCTGCTAGCATGAATATGNATATATATATATATTTATATGTATTCATGTGTGTGTAGATAGAGCTCTGTGTGTATGTACTCTGCATTCACATATTTTATGTGCCTGTGTACGTTTGCATGTTTTTTTCCCAGTGGTCTGACTGTAAGAAAAAGAGAATTAACATGTGACTTCCCTGTGTGTTCCCATTGGGGTAATTTTCCCCTGGACCAGCTGAGATAGTCTGGATGGCAATGAGATAGAAAATCTCTGTATTTGGAATAGTTTTGTCAGCATTGTCTGGAGCTTAATCCTCTCCTTCATTCAGATGCATGAGGGGGAGAGCTAGAAACGGAGCTGACCTCACTGCCCTTGCTTGGAGGTTTTTTTTGGGGGAGAAAGAGACCCCCAGCTGTCTGGCTCCCCAAATGTGGGGAGAAACACTGCTGGAAAGGGGTGAGTGGCTCATTTCTGAAGACACAATTTATAAAATCAGGGATTAGGTTGCCCCACCCATGATGAAGGCTAAAGGCATAAGTTTAACTGCAAACTGTAGGTTTATCCATATATTTTTTGGTTGGTATTTCTTAGAATTAAGTGATTGCAATGCAGGGTCTTTTGTTAATTTTTATATTGTGGTGAATGAGTATAGTCAAGGTTATTCAGGCTCAGTGCTGAGTTTTATTAAATCAAAGTGAATGAAGGGTTAATATCTCATCCTTGGAGTTTGGAATGACATTTGAGCATGAAAAGCAAGTTTCATTTAAATGTGAACCTTTTCAAATTATATTTTCTGTGAACTGGTGCCAACTCGATTACAGAAACTGCTTTTGTACTGATCTGGTTAGTAAGCTGCCTGTTTGTTTTAAATCTAATACAAATACTTAAATTTAGTGACATGCATATATTGCATATATTCATTGGCTTTAAGTATTGGAGATTCTGTAATTCTTAAATAGTCTGTTCTGGGAGATATTGTTAAGAAATTAAAAATGACCTTTACATAAGAATTCTTTAGAAGGGTTAAACACAGACAGAATATGCCAAACTGAATTAATTTTTTAATAAACTGAAGGATTTTACTGTTGGGTCCTACAAAGGACTAAACTTTATTTAGACTCTCCCCTTTATATCTATAGAGTAATGGGAAATAGCTGAATTTGTAATGAGCATTAAAGCCAGCATAAAAATTCTGATATCTACTCCCCTGCATAAGGATCAGTGATTCTGTGACTTGCTGATTTCCAGTTTAATAAGTTGTACATTTCTCATGATGTTCACCACCATTGCCATGGGTTACGTCCAGAGAGAGACTGGAGCAGCTTGCTGGCATCTTGATGTGATAAGAGGTCACCTAGCAATGCCATGCCAGGTGGAACATCTGAGTGCCCCCCACAGAAAAAAAAGTGACCTCGCTGCACAGTCTTGTCAGAAAACAAAAAGGCTGAGGGTATCATCCTGCATGGAAGCTAAAAAAAAGGCTCTGAAAAAGAGAAGTCATAGGAACTTCAGTCTTGCTTTTAAGGCCTTTTTAGAAGAGGCAAAGAAATATTTTCAATAATATAAGTAATAATAAAAAAAAAACCTTTGGTGTTTCTCAGTAACAATTACATCAAGAACCTATAATTAAGTCAGACTTACTTCCTTTATGCTCTTCCAGTGTATAAAGAACATTCAAATAATTTGAGCTTCAAAAAGCCATGGGTCCTGAAAATCTTCTGTTTCACTCTTTGGAGCTGACACAACTCAGTGAGAATTTTCCTCAAAACTGTATACAGTTATATCTCACATACAAGTTCCCTGAATAGTAAATAGTTTTTCCTGAAAAAAACTAATCGTTGAAAATGCGTGATATGAGGATAGTCTTTGAGTAATCATTGCCTAGATATGGTGGAAAAAAGTGCATACAGACATCCTGTATTCCTTATTTCAGCCTCCCATTGCATTGATTATACCAATGAATGGATANATATTCCTGATAGCGTGTATATGGTGTATGTATATATATATATATATAAATGTGTGTGTGTGTGTGTGTGTGTGTGTGTGCATATATAAATATATATACACCAGAAGCTGCTTTCCCTTTCCTTCTGTAGCTTTTACAGAAAGACAGAATTTGAAGCAAATCAGGTTGTGTGTGGAGACACAGGCACAAATGTGCCTGTATAGTTTGTGTA